>MU204381.1:13695742-13708727 GCA_017309775.1 Paedocypris sp. Pulau Singkep
ATTTTCCGCTGATTGGAGTCTCATTATAGGCAACTTATTTGCATAGGTTGTTGCTCCACTTCATTACACTATGGTCAAGACACATGGTTGTCTGTTCAGATTTGATGTTATAATGTTAGATGCTTTTATACAAATTAATATTATTTAAATTCAACCCTTTAGTACACAAGCCTCAGTAAACAAAACATGCGAATATATGAATAAATTAGGGTGGTGGTCTGTTTTCAAACCCTTCCGAAGAGAGAACATTAAGAAAAAGTATAATATGAGATTTCATTAAACTTAAAAACCTTTCAATGTAAAAATGTTAAGTTTATCCAAAGTAAAGTGATTAGTTGGTTAAGACAAGTTGATGCAAAATTTTTACTTTGTACTTTTAAAGACAGATTTTTTCAGTGCAGGCTAAAGTATTCGATCAATGTTTTTTGCTTTAAAAGTTTAATACTGGGGTTAGTTTGACGCGTGTCAGTTTTCTGGTTTCTCTTGTGCTACTTCAAGCCGCAACTTAATCAGCTTATTAGTGATGGCTAATGTGGCTCGTCTTGTAGACAGAAACATGGGAAAATCCCATGAGGGGATTAGGCCTTTGAAATATTCCTAAATACCCTTTATGTTCTTTTAAGTATTGAGTTAAATCAAACTTCTGTCCATTTGCAGATTTCTGCCTTTCTATTCCAATATTGTACATCCCTTTTCCGCCTCTCCAATTAAACCCATTCTCTTTTGGCCCGCCACGGTGTCATGAATAATTCATTGTCGGCCATCGTTCCCCTTCAGAACCACAGCTGTCTTTTTTCCATTTACTTTGGCGTCATTGAAAATAAATTTGGAGCATTTATTTCTTCCGGAAGCCTTTGGCACAAGTTTGGCCCACAATACATCTAGAAGTTCAGCCAGGCAGATAAAACCAAACTATTGGATTCCAGATCTTCTGCTGTCTTCATATGCCATGCATAAAGATGCAATCTATCCACGTGTGATGGCTGGTGTTGTTTGTGTTGGTCAGGTGGAGGCCATGCGGTGGCGGACAGGTGACCCCAGCCTCCCGGTCTCGGTCTGCAGTGTGCCATGCCAGGCGGGCGAGAGGAAAAAAGTGGTGAAGGGCGTTCCCTGCTGCTGGCACTGCGAGCGATGCGAGGGATACCACTTCCAGGCCAGCGAGTTCAGCTGCGAGCTGTGTCCGTATGAGCAGCGTCCAGACCACAACCGCACCGGCTGCATTCCAATTCCCATCATCAAACTGGAGTGGCACTCGGCCTGGGCGGCTGTGCCCGTCTTCGTGGCTGTTCTTGGCATCCTGGCTACTAGTTTTGTGGTGGTCACCTTTGTCCGATACAATGACACACCTATTGTGCGGGCATCGGGGAGGGAGATGAGCTACGTGCTCCTGACAGGCATTTTTTTGTGCTATGCCATCACCTTCCTGATGATTGCCACTCCCAGTCTGGGCATCTGCTCTTTCCGGAGGATCTTCCTGGGTTTGGGGATGTGCTTCAGCTATGCAGCTCTGCTCACCAAGACCAACCGCATCCACCGGATCTTCGAGCAAGGCAAGATGTCAGTGGCGGCACCACGCTTCATCAGCCCCGCCTCCCAGCTGGTCATCACCTTCAGCCTGATCTCTGTCCAGCTGCTTGGGGTGTTTGTGTGGTTCGCCGCAGACCCGCCGCACACAGTGGTGGATTACGGCGAGCAGCGCACGACTGATCCGGCGAGGGCCCGCGGCGTCCTCAAGTGTGACATCTCTGATTTGTCGCTCATCTGCTCCTTGGGTTACAGCATTCTCCTAATGGTCACATGCACAGTTTACGCCATAAAGACTCGCGGCGTCCCCGAGACCTTCAATGAGGCTAAGCCCATCGGGTTCACCATGTACACCACCTGCATCATTTGGTTGGCATTCATTCCCATCTTCTTTGGCACTGCCCAGTCGGCGGAGCGGGTGAGTCTATGAAATAATTTTATAAAGGAGTCTCTGATTGCAAAATATGAATTCGATGAAGATGTACATTTGTTTTTGAATATTGCAGTTGGAATTAGAATGAAAGTTTGAAAGACTAAGAATCAAACTCTACACAAATTGAAGTTTTAGTTTGCCAATTTTAGTTCGCCTAAATACTAATACTGTACATACTAATTATAGTAGTAGTACTATGTAGTACTATAATTTACACTACTAATTTGATTTTGCAAAATAACCTTTAGAGGGCAAGATCTCACATATTTTCTGTTTTTGCTTTGCTTCCTGTTTATAACGCTTCACAATTCTTGATTCTTGAAATATTCTCCAAATTGAAAGCACTAGCAACTCATTCTCCCAAGTCCAAAATGTTTTCTTTTGTCTTTGCCGTGGAGTGAGGGCATTATACCTTTCCAGTTGTTTGCAAGATACTCAAGCGTAATTAAACGCTTTAAATATGAAATAATTTTTCTGTATTTCAAGTCAGGAACATTGAACACAAATTTATATTACAACAAACAGAGACTACAAACCACAACTGGGTTAGCTTAGCTTGGCGCAACCGGCTACAAATGTGTCCAATGTGTTATCACAGAAAGAGTCGAAACTCCAAAATTCCAAAGAAACAGGCACATTCAAAACGCTCGGTCGTTGCACAGGGGACAATGATCCTTGTCACACGGCATAGAATAAACAGAGAGCTTGGAACAACAGAGAGCCTGAGCTTGGAACAATTGCTCTACGCATGTGCGCAGTATGACTGGAGAGCAAAGGATCTTGGGAAATGAAGTCCTGACCACTATAATCGACTTGTTATCTATTATACAAGTAAAACTATATCAAAATGATACGAGACGAGTCACTTGTTAAAAAATGAATAAAATTGTATTTTTAATAGAATATTAGTCGTGATTGAACCAGAAACGTTAATAAAAAAACCATGGGGGGTGCTTATATTTGCGTAAATACGATAATTCAGATGTGATGAATCATTGTATTAACAAATTATTGGAATGCCCACCACTAGCTTCAAAGAAACAGGAACGCCTGTGTTTTTGCTGTGTTTACTTCACTATATAGAGTGCGTGAGAACAGTGTGAGTCTCTAGATAATGACATCACTGGCCACTTGACCTTTCAACTCCAGTAGCTTTCTCAGTTCCACAACCAAAATGCAGAGTCTGTAGAGAAGGTCTGCAGGGTGGGAAGTGTCAGGTAGATGCAGATATTGATCCAAAGGGTTGCATTAAATGAACAGTTCAAGAAGAAATGAAATCATTCCAGCTTTGTGCACATGCTTCAGCCATCCACACGTGGATTCTTGGATCGATCCGATCCGATGGACGTTTTTATTTAAAGCGGTTTATGCAGCCTTTTCCTCTCAACAGCAGGTCAAAGTGACCAGGAGATGGTCTTCATAAAGAGCTCAATTTTCTATCTAATGAGAACAACCTTACAATGACTTATCAATTAGAAATGTGTTTTTCAGGAGAGTGGTCATTTACAATCAATGACGCCACGTCTTACAATCTCCATAATGATTATAACGAACACAAGGAATTTATTTCTGGTTGCATTTGAGCCCTAAACCTCAATGTTTCCTCTCAGTAGCAGAAACTCAGTACCACTTCAGTCACTTCAGTCTCTCACTGTGACTGGGATTCAATAGCCAACAGGGACAAATATGGATATATCAATTATTCCCTACACTAACAAGCTTATTCATGTTTCTATTTAACGCAGGAACTGCAGGAGAGGTGTGCAAACCCTGTGCAATTCGTCTTGCAGATCCACAAAACAACATAATTTGTTCACCAAGTCGTGAAGAACTCAACAAATAACTGACAGCTACAGCGAGCTTAATTATGAATTGCTTTGTCATAAAACAATGGAATGTGGAATGTGGTTTCTGTTGAACGTCGGGTTGTCACATTGGCATAGGAAGCATTGAAGTGGCTGTAAAATAGCATTAGCGATTAGCATTGCGCTTTCTACTTCCAGCTGGATGAATTTGCTGTGTATTCATAACTCAACGGCGAGACAATATTTATTCAAAAGAGTTTAATCTTCTATTGCATAGCAAAATTATTTGAACAATTCTGTTTTAGTTTAGGCTCATTGCGATGGGCAAGTTGGGGAATATGCTGATTGTTTGAGTCAACTAGGGTTGCCACACGTCCCTTGAAATACGGAATCGTCCTGTATTTCAGATTGTAATTACACATCCCGTTTTCAGTCAATGCAGGACGGGTTTTGTCCCGTATTTTTCTCGTCTCATGTAAATCATCCCTCAAGCATTTTATGAAGATACTCCTTTTCTACGTTTGATTGGGTAACACTCAACGCTATCGTTAGTTTGATCCGTCTTTTATGGGATCGAGTTAGTGCCAAAAAGATTTGTGCAGACATGGTAATGACAGTGTGGTTATTAGTGTGAACAATGGACATTTTTTTTCTTCAAAGACTGTGCAAATTCACTTGAACGTAAATTATTATCAACAAATGAATTGCTAACTAATGGTAAAAATGGCTAGATAGTCATTACTAGTAGAATACCGTTTTCTAGTAGTTAATTAAAATATATGCATTTAATATTAATTGAGTAAAGCCACGTCAACAACTGAAATCCCGGGCGAAATGAATGGCTAAACTCAAACTTTATCTCATTTGGTCTGGTTTTCACACACTGTGTCACAAATTGTAATTTGTAAAAGTTAATCACAATCCAATATAATGCAGTGTTATGATTTGCTTGTTAAGGTCAGACACTCAATAATTAATTAATTGCATGAATCATTAATAATATATTGTATATACAACATAATGCCACTGTGTAAGAAAAAAAACGATGTAAATTGCAACTTAAACTTAAATACCAAACATAATGACGAGACCAACGACGAACACCGGGAACATAAACGATAAACAATTAACGCGGAAGGACAGGGAGTGGCGTGAAACAGCTGATTACCATTACAAAACAAGCGCGGGAAGTCACGAGACAGCTGGACAAGAATGTAAACAAAACAGCGTGAACGCGGAAGTGACGAGATCAAAATAACAGTTTTTTTTTTTTTGTAAATTAGAAATAGGCTACATAAAATCTTCTCTATCTAATGCTTGTAGCTATTTTATATACAGTATGTGCTGTTTCCATGTTTGGATAGTTTTTACTGAAAAACATTACAAATATTTTAGCCACACAGTAAATTACGATTTGAGATATTATTTTCATGTTTCGGTATTCACACTGTATCACAAAGTGATGTCGTTGTCGCCCCTCCCCCGATGCCATGCCCACCCAAATCTCCCCGCCCCTGCAGTAGGCATCCCTGATTTTTGAGTATTAAAAGGGCGTCAACCCAAGAATATGCTGAGTGTTTTCACTGGGGCTAATCTTGTGTCAGTAACTAAACTAAATGCAAGTATGAAAATGCGCATTTCAGGCAAATCAGTGTGTGAAATACATTTGCATGCACGGTAATGTAACACTTATCTGAATTATGGCAAAGTGCTTAGTAACAGACTGCTATGCTAATCCGTGTGTGGGCACGAGCAAATTCGCAAGGGAGCATGAATGTCACCACTATTTCCATGTTGTGAATGAAGATTTAAAGTTTGCCGAGGAGATGTTAGCGCGGTGAACTTTCTGCCCAGTTGTTTCAGTCACGCCGTCACAGCCGCCCGAGCTAAAGCGGATCTTCTGCTGACATTTAGTTGCTTTTGTTTCACTTGAGCGTGTTGAATCCGTTGAAGGGCAGCTCTGTTCCGCCATTCTTCGGGATTAATGAAATCAAAGACAATAATACTGGCCGTTTAGGGCGTTTTCATCAATTTAATTGATCATTTTTCATTATTTGAATTCATTGTTCTATGAATGGGAAGTGTCTGTTCTCATATAAACGAATATTTATTTCATCTATTTATTGTAAAAATGAGCTATAATAGCCATCATCATATCGGCTGTGAATACTGTTGTTTAGCTAATAATTGATCTGTATTACACTGGCAGCGACTGTAATTCCTCCACAGGTGATATTACCGCGAGTAGCCTTATTAATCACAGTTAATCTTGTGTGGTATGGAGTGTTTCTCCTGTCGGGATTTAGCGAGCTAAAGCTAATTCAGTGGAGGCAGAGATGGAGTCTAGCTGAAGGCGAACTGTCTTAAGCCGGTGAAATAAAAATGGTTCTAGTTTCAAACAGCATTCGAGTCTATGTCCTGGAATTCGGATGCTAAATTCTGATGCAAAATTGTTATAAATTATAAACTGCTACCACTGCTTGTTGTTGTGGCCATTTTGTATACCCTACATTTGTTGTAAAAGCCAGTCTGCATTTTGAAGTTCGAATGTGCAGGACTCATCTATTAGCTAGTTAGTGTGTAATGTTGGAATAAGTGGGCATAATCTATTAACTAGTTAGCATTCTAAAGTTAGAAAATGCAGGGATGATTGACTAGCTAGTAAGTGTTTTAGCGTTACATTATGCAGCCCCATTTTTTTTTTTCACATAGAGCACAATTTCAATATGGCTTGCCACATTGACAATCTCACTCACTTTTAAATGCATGGCTAATCTCTTTAATGTTACAATGTAAAAGGCTAGTGTCTTGGCTAGTTAGTGTTTTAATGTTGCAATACGCAAGAGTAATCTGTTATCTTGTTAGCGTTTTAATGTTCGAATATGCAGGGATAATCTATTAGCTAGTTAACATTGTAATGTAAATAAATAATAATAATGTAATAAAGCTTTTTAATTTTAAAATATGTAGGGCTTGTTTATTAGCTATTTAGTGGCTTAATGTTAAAAAATGTATGGCTAATGTATTGGCTAGTTAGCATTTTGATGGTGCAACATGCAGGGCTAATCTATTAGCTAGTTGGGATTGTAATGTTAGAAAATACATGGTTGATCTATTAGCTAGTTAACTTTCTATAGAGGTGCAAGACGTACCAGACAACCATACTTAAGTAAAATTATGTACTAAATAAGTTACTTCAATACAAGTAAAACGTCACCAATATAAAAAAGACTTGAGTCAACGTAGCAAAGTATCAAACTTTAAAAGAACTTAAGTATTTTACTCATACTCAGTTTAGGCAAAAAAAAAGAAATGTGGAGAAAAAACTGTATTCATGAAGTTTTATTTTCTATTACAGGAACTAAATGTAACACCACTAAGTTTCAAAATTGGTAAAACAACATAAAGAACAAAAAGTGAGTCTCAGTCAAACTCAAATGTGCAAAAAATTAAAATAATTTCAGAGCTGACTTTGATTTGATTCTCAGTGACCTCTTTGTCAAAATTTACAATAGACTTTACATTTACTCACGTTGCACACAAAAAATTAAGCTTGGTTAGGCTTGGTAACATTACAATACCACTGTAAAGTTGGGGAAGATCTGTATAGTTTAACTTAACATTAAATTTCCTTTAAATCAGGGATGGCCAACCAGTCAGAAACTAAGAGCCACTTTTTTCTGTCTTAGAGCCACAAAGAGCTGCAAAGAGCCACATCATACACACAGGCACACACTAATAAAGGTTCAATTAAAAAAAAAAAAAAACATCGTCCAATTCCTTAATCTTGTATGCACGCACGCACACTCAGACCTCAGACAGATTTAATTAAAATAACCACACCAACATGATAATATTAGTTAGTTTCAACAGTTAACATTGTGTGCATATGTGACTCATGTCATGTGAAAGCTCCTGAAGAGCCGCATGAACTAGTTAAAGAGCCGCATGAGGCTCAAGAGGCAAGGAGTTAAATTAGAGAACTAATTTTCTAATTAGAAATTAAAGAAATATTAAATGTAATATTTGATTTATTGTTTTGAAAGTGAAACATTTGATGTAACAAAAGCGTTACTTGCTTGTAATGAGTAATATATTACATTATATATTACATTGTATATTACATATTCATTATATATACATTACATACTACAAATTCAGTATGGTCCCTAGTGGCCATATTGCCGTCACCTCACTTCCTCCTCCTCCTTCCTGAAAATACTATAAGTAATAAGTTACACTACCACGTTACAGCAAAAAGTAATTTATTAGTGTATTATATTACTTTTGTAACGTGTTACTCCCAACACTGGTAACGAGTAACGATGTGTCCATTCTAATGTAGTGGAGTGAAAAGTACAAGTACTCAATCACAAACTTGTGGAGTAGAGAGTAAAAGTTTCTTATATTTTTTATATTCAGTACAAGTACAAAGTAGCCAAAAACATACTTAAGTAAAGTAACAAAGTACATTTACTCAAGTACACCTCTGGCTTTCTAATGTTCTAATGTCCAGTAGTAATTTTATTAGACAATGTGTTTTAATGTTTGAAAATGCCAGGCTAATCTGTTAGCCAGATAGCATTGTAATATGGTAATCATGCTGGATTAATTGTCGATTAGCTGCTTGGAGTGTGTTCGGGGGAACAGATGTATGTCAGTTGCTGTTCTGTCATTGGGATAATGCTCCTGGACAAGAATATTAGATGCTAATAGAAGCTTTTGGATGTTGAACCCGTGCTTAGCTTCTTGTCAGCACACCGGCAGCTAACACGGAATGAAACTGGCTTGAAAAATGAATATGACGACAGTTTTTTAAATTTCTGCTGTGTCGGTCACTTCAGTGACACTGTATTGAATACATAAAGGCAGTGCACTGGAATTGTGTGTCAAATCCATGCGCAAAATATGCAATGACGTTTGTTACGAGATTATTTGCAAAGCAAATGAGGAGTGGAATTTCTGAGCATGTTCTAAAATCGTGTAAAGTTGTTTTACAGGCTGGAGAACAACTGAATCATTTACATTTGCGTTCAGCAGTCAAGTGCACGGTTTTCCAGTTCACTTACTGCACAGCACATTCTGAGTCAAATGGGTTGTGAGCGCCGCACTTCCTGTGAAGTTAATTTCTTCAGACAAACATTCGGAAACAATTTAAAGAGCATTTTCCACGTCGCTGCAAATGTGAGTGCGTTAATTCCACACCATTTCAAACTTTTCCCCATTATATCAACATGATTTAGTTGGGTTTGGCGAATCACCCTCTAGTTGGGCCTGTGATGTAATGTTTCACGCTACGATAGACGGGAAAAAAGACCTTGTGTTAAAAAAATAGCTGCGGGGAGCTGAGCACACCTGTTCTTCCAGCAGATGTGTGTGTGTAGCGTAGCATAGCATCTGAGCGAAAAGCACATTTAATTACAAGTGTATGTAAATCGTGGCCCCGTTTTATATCAGTTGACAAACACGGACTGACTGAATGCAAGCGCGGACGTTCTGCTCTTTATCTTACAGCTTTATTTCATTATTTTGTTTTATCCAAAATGTCAACTAAATTTGAATTGTTTTTAGATGTGTGTCATCTCAAAGGGCTTTTTTCTATTAGATCAAATATTTTAAGCAAAATCACGTGCTGAAGTTAATTCAGAAACCCAAAGTTTGGAAGGTTTTCACAAAGCAGTTGTCTTTTGTTTGTACCACGGTACTACGTATATTAACAAGAAAATAATATACCATTCTTATAACATTCTTTATAACATTCTACTACTAATGATCTGTTTATGAATTAATTTTGGATACTATGAGGACCCAAGACTGACCCCCACATGCTCCACGGACACCACAGCTAGCCACTTCTCCTGGTTTGTGTGTGTTCGCTTCACTGTGTGTGTGTGTGTGTGTGTGTGTGTGTGTTAGCTTCACTGTGTGTGTGTGTGTGTGTGTTCATAAGTTTTTAGTGTTTGTAAGGCGCTTTTCACAGTTTTAACGGTCTGTGTGTGTGTGTGTGTGTGTGTGTGTGTGTGTGTGTAGGTGTGTGTGTGTGCGTGTGTGTGTAACATCACTGCTTAAATGCATTAAACAATTTTAATACGGTTCCTAGTGGGCATATTGATAAACTCTCTTTACTTTACTTTAATAGAGTCTAGACTCTTGTTAGACCAATGTCTTTGCTTTGGGAATGGATTGTGTGTTAGAAATATGTCTGTTATTAATATTATAATAAGAGAAAGTGTGGGGAAAAGTGTCATTTGTGAAAAAAGAGTATCCGCCAAATCAAATGAAATTGTGTTCAAGTTCAAAGACAGTGGCTCTGAAGAAAAGACAAGAGGAAGTGTTGGAGGTTTTTGGGGGGCAGTCACAAGAAGATCAATAGAGGGGAAAAAGTCCAGTCCAGATCGAGATGATGTGAATGGTCAGAGAGAACTTATATATAAAAGATTATAATGTAAAAGAATATACATACAGTAGATATAATTATAATAGATTCATGCTGAGTTTAGAATTATCTTTATATCAGCATTACATTATATCAGCTTTATATTATGGATTAAACGTTCAGTTTTAGTATGTTCTATAATATGTATTCTGTCTTAACTCCGACAAAGTGTGATTTGAGTTTGGCATAAAACAAACAGTTGCTCTTTTACTTTGTATAGACTCTTTTTCTCCCTCCACTGTTAGAGACACAAACAACAAAACTTTCAGGCAAGGTTGAGACTTTAGTCAAAAGTTTGCGAACAACTAGATTCTTGCCTGTGGACAGTCGAAGCTCCAGCTGTTTTCTGGCTTGGCTTGATTTTCAAAAAAAAGTTGCTTTGTTAATAATAATATGAGTATTTGTAAGGCGCTTTTCACAGTTTTAACTGTCTCAAAGCGCACGTGTAAATATGTAAGGGAACAATCGCCTGGATTGTTGGTGTTAAATAAATGGCTGCGGTTTTGACAAGACAAAGACGTGTTAGTGGCCGACAGTCAACTCTGAGTGTTGTCCATGGTCCTGTAGCCTGTGCTGACGCTGTCCCTGGTCCTGTTACATGTTCTGCCGCTGTTTTTGGTCCAGTACCATAAAAAAATTATATATATATATATATTTTTTTTTTTTCCGAGAAGAAATGTAGAAATTATATATATATTATATATGTTTATATATATATATATATATATATATATATATTTTTTTTTTTTTCCTTCACTTTCAAGAGGAAAGCATACATTTATTATCTAATAGAGTATCTACTTTGAGTTTTTGAGTTCACTGTGTGAGAACGGATAAGAATGGATGTCAGACAGGAACATGGACCCCAGTTTGCCCCTCGCACACAGGGTCTTGTGTTGTGGCCTGTGAAAGAAATGCACCATTCCCTGAGAAAACGTCTTTTGAGCCTAGAACACACCACACAAACCCTGCTGGAGAAGGAGATGTGGTGTTTTTTTAATCTTTCATTATCAATTAAAGATAAAGGTTTTGTTAATCTTAAGGTTTTGTTTGCAGATACAAATGAAAAAAAATATTGCAATATTGTTGTAGGACGAGGATATCATCAGCCTCACCCTACCGGAACATTCTTTCTGGCTTTTTTTTTAGGTGTATTGTGACCATGTCAGCAGAAGTCATCAGTTTGTTCACGCTATAGTCTGATACAAGTGACATTTAATGTTTTCTGTATGTTTACTGATCATTTTACATTAAGCGGCAGATTCATATATTATATATTTTTTATCTATTTGTATCTGTTTTGTCATGTTGAGAATTTTTTATCTTCTAAATCAGAAACTGAGAAAGTATTTATGATTTTGATTTGAATCGTTCCTACACTCTCGTTATGAAAAATCTTTGTAATAGATGATGCCATGAGAGATGCTCTTCACTTCCCTCTCTCACACTTTATCTCTTCAGCTTCACCATCTGTTGCCAGTGTTTCTGTGATTTTACCCCCTGCTGCAGATGGCATTAACACAAGTGTCGAGTCCTTCAGATGCTCGTGTGTGTGTGTGTGTGTGTGTGTGGTAGGTGTTTCATGTCTGCTAATTGAGCAAAAGCTTTCATTTTCATTTTCTATTTATAATTAAGGAAAGTTGTAAATGTGTCTGACTGAGTTTGTGTCCTCAGCACCTGCTAATTATGTTTCTACCGTGTGTGTGTGTGTGTGTGTGTGTATCCTTTGTGTTTAAGAGAGAGAGAGAACGAGAGAGAGTAAGAAAAACAGTAAGCAATCACGTGTGTGTGTGTGTGTGTGTCAGAGAGATCCTAAGAAAAACTGAGTGTGTGTGTTTAAGAAAAAGAGAGAAACAGGGGGGAGGGGGTAAATAAGGATATGTGTTTGTGTGAGAGAGAGAGAAAGTAAGAAAAACAGTGTGTGGGTGTGTGTGTTTGTGTTTAAGAAAAAGAAAGAGACAGGGAGAGGGAGATGGTGGGTGAGATAAAGAGAGCGTGTGAAATAGAAAATGTGACAGAAGAGAAGAGATGAGGGAGAAAGAGAGAGAGAGATAGAGAGACAGAGTGAGAGCTTGTATGTGTTTGTGTGTGATAGATAAAGGGAAAGTCAGAGATAAACTGAGAGAGGGTGAGAGAGAGAGAGAGAAAGAGAGAGTGAGGAAGTTGATGGGTGAGATATAGAGAGCGTGAGAAAATGTGACAGAAAAGGAGAGATATGAGTGAGAAAAAGAGAGAGAGATAGAGAGAAAGAGTGAGAGAAAGAGAGAAAGCACAGGAGAGCTGTATATGTTTCTGTGTGATAGATATAATAAGAGAGAAACAGAGTGCGAGAGAATCAAAGTCTTTATTGAATCAGAAACTTTATTGGCCAAGATTCGAATTACAACAAGGAATTGAGTTTGAGTCTGACTTCGTCTTTTCCCTCTTTAACATATATTAGCATAAATATATAAATATAAGAAAAAAAACGGTGAGAGATGAGAGACTAGAGAAAGAGGGAGAGAAATAGGTTTGAAAGAGAGAGATGGAAGAGAGAGTGAGCAAGCCAGAGAGTGAGGGAGGTGGTGGGTGAGATAAAGAGAGCGTGAGAGATAGAAAATATGACAGAAAAGGAGAGATATGAGTGAGAGAGAAAGCGAGAGTGAGAGAGAGCATAGTATATATATATATTTTTTTTTTGTATGTGGTAGATATAGTGAAAGAAAGATGATGGACTGAGAGAAAGACAGATAGAGAGAGAAAGTGAGAGATTGAGTAGAGACAGAAAGAGAGAGAGAGAGAGAGAGA
>MU204381.1:13740553-13798545 GCA_017309775.1 Paedocypris sp. Pulau Singkep
GAAGAGAGCCTGTGGATGCTGTGTCTGCAGCCCGCTGGTGACAGAGAGCAGGCTCTCAGAAGCTGCGTTGGCATTAGCCGAGGGAGGGACGTACACAGCGATTATTATCACGTGTGTAAACTCTCTCGGCAGGTAGACTGGTCTCATGCCCACCGCTAGCAGCTCAATGTCTCTGTTGCACAACTTTGTTTTAACAGTAGATCAAACTCTTGGTGATTCCTGCTCATCCATCTATACACCACAGCATTACTGTTCATCATTCTCTGACCCTCGGGGCCGTGCGGTGTATGGGGCACGGGGGTCTTCACTCTAGTCCAGTAACGGCAGCAATCCGCTCCGTTACATTGGTGGCAGCGGTGGGATGTTCTATCCCAAGGATGGACTAGGGATGAGGATGGCAAGTTTTTTTCTATTCGAGGTTTTTTTGTTGTTTTTTCGTGTGTTTTTCTGACGGCGGAGAAGTTCCTGTTTTCCCCGATTGATGAGGACCGGATCTGCACGGTGTTCCAGAGCGGCGACTGTGGGGTGTTCCAGCGCAGCTTCCAGGGGGACCCAGCGTATGGGAGTCCTGTGTCACGTCAGTGGTGCACGACCTTTCGTGCGGAGCTTCCACGCCATCCCTGCTGTCCCCGAGGATTGTTTATTTCCAATGGACAGATGACTTCCCTGGGTGTTCTGTGGAGATCACTTGTTGGCACGTCAGGTGTTTGACCCGTTCGTCCAGCGCGAGGAGGATTCTGGACGTTGGAAAGGTCGTTCTTCCTCTGGTGGATCGCGTATCTCTGGATGAGTGGCTGCCCTTGGGAATTTTCGCTGGACATTACCACAGGGACACTTAACCCGTTCTGGACTCATTGTTTGTTGATCTGTGTTTGAATGTTTGTTTCATGTCAAGTGTCTTGTTGATCAAAGTATATGAATAAACGGGGACGTTTATTTGTGAGGGGGGGGACGCATGTAACAGAGTTATACTCCTTCCTTCACTGTACAATAATTGTCTACCGTCGCGGTGTACACTCTTCCTCAAGATCACTTGACTGCCGTGAAGTGGCAATCCCTATCCTGGGTGGCAGTATTGCTGCTTGGGTGTTCTGAGGGACTAATAAACGGGAGTCTCTCCGTGAGGAGAGTCTTCCACTAAAGACTATTATGTGTATATAGTTGTTCTTGCCATTCTCTGACCCTCGGGGCCGTGCGGTGTATGGGGCACGGGGGTCTTCACTCTAGTCCAGTAACGGCAGCAATCCGCTCCGTTACAATAGTGTTGAAGGCCGAGCTGAAGTCAACAAACAGAATCCTGGCATATGTTCCAGGGAGATCCAGGTTCTGCAGGATGTGATGCAGCCCCAGATTTACTGCATCATCAGCCGAAATGTTTTTCCTGTAAGTGAATTGCAGGGGGTTTCAGAAGGGGGTCCGTGATGTTCTTCCGATGCTTCATGACCACAGACGTCAAGGCAACAGGTCTGTAGTCGTTCAGGCTGGAGATGGTAGACTTCTTGAAGAAGGGCACTATGGTGGACTGTCTGAAGCAGTTGGGCACTGTAGACAGCTGCAGAGAGCGGTTGAAAATCTCCGTGAAGATCGGTGTTAGTTGATCAGCACAAACTCTGAGGCAGGTTGGTGAGACACGATCAGGTCCTGGAGCCTTTTTGGTGTTCTGCCTTTGAAGGAGCAGGCCGACATCTTCTTTACAGATCTTCAGTGCAGGTCGGGGGTCTGATGACTGGAGGGTGTGAATGTTGGGAGTTGTGGGTGAGTCTATTGTGTGGTTGGAAGGTGTGAACTAGTTATTTTCAAACCGGCAGTAGAAGCTGTTAAGTTTGTCTGCCAGGCGTTTGCTGGCCTCAGGATGTGGAGATGGTTTCCTGTAGTTTGTGATGTGATGCAGGCCTCTCTAGACTGACGCAGGATCATTTGTTGTTAAACTCTCCTGCAGCTTCTTCCCATAACTCCTTTTAGCTGCGTGTATCTCCTTTGTCAGCCTGTTTTTGGCCTGCCTGTACAGGAACCGGTCTTTACTCCTGAAGGCTTTAATTCACTATCGGTGGGTTTTCCAGAACTTCCGGAATGACGTCATTGATGTGCGCAACCGTGCGCGCATTTGAGTGACGTCACTGTCGCACTACCTTGCGCACTTTCGCGACTTCCGCCATTATTATGGAGTGTTTGGGATGCATTGTAATAACAAGATAATTGGTTTCTTGTCTTGCCGATTCGCATTTGCCAACATTCAAGGTCAATCCAGCAGCTTCAATCTTCTTTAATATCTGTTGCAGATTTTGAAGATGTTCTTCCCATTAATTGCTATAGATGACAACATCATCCAAATATGCCGCAGACCAATATTCACAGCCTTGTAATATTCTGTCCATGAGGCGCTGGAATGTGTCTGGTGCTCCATGGAGTCCAAAAGGAAGAACGGTAAATTGGAACACCTAGAGGGGTTTGATAGGTGGTGTAGGGTTTGGAATTAGGGTTGAAGGGTACTTGCCAATATCCCTTACAGAGGTCTAGAGTGGTGATGTATTGGGCTCTTCCAATCTTCTCCAATAGATCATCAACTCTTGACATAGGGTATGCATCAAACTGGGATTAGAAATTCAGTTTTCGGAAGTCAATGCAGACACGTAATGATCCATGCTTCTTTGGGACAATTACAATTGGGCTGCACCACTCACTTGAAGATGGTTCAATGACTCCCAGTGTTTGCATCATCTTGAATTCTTCCTTTAAAGGCTCCACCAAGCTCTCAGGCACCCGGTATGGATGTTGTTGTGACGGTGCTGGTTCAGAAAGATGAATGGTGTGCTGGGTCAGCTCTGTCCGCCCAGGCCTTTGATGGAACAGTGCTGGAAACTGGCTCAGAAGATGTTGCAGATCTTTGCCTTTAGTGTCATCCAGGTGAGTTAAAGTCACCACAGACATCGGTCTGCTTACAAGTGGCTACTCGGGTCTCAGATCCAGGTTCTCCTTCCACTCCTTTAACAAGTTGATGTGGTAGGTTTGTTTGGTCTTGCCTTTTTCCGAATGATGAATTTCATAGGTGACGGGTCCCATCTTCCGAACCACAGAATAAGGTCCTAGCCACTTAGCTAGAAGTTTGTTTGTTGATGTTGGTAACAGTAGCAACATCTTCTGTCCCCGTTGGAATTGTTGCATTTGAGCATGTTGGTCGTACCAGGTTTTCTGTGCCTTCTGCTTCTCTTGTAGATTTTCTTAAACTTGTTCTCGGTACCGCTCCAGTCGATCTAGCACGTACTCAAGAATGCCTTTCTCTTGAGTTTGTGTGTCTGATTTCTCTGCCCAGGATTTCTTCAGCAGATCCAAGGGTCCCTGGACTTGCCTAACATAGAGGAGCTCAAACGGTGAGAAGCCCCATATGCGAACAGCACAAAAGGCAGCCATTTGTCCCAGTCTTTCCCAGTGTCACACACAAACTTCCTCAACATGTTCTTAAGGGTCTGGTTAAATTTCTCCACCAGGATGTCTGTTTGAGGATGGTAGGGTGTTGTTCGGATGGCAAGATACATAACCTGGAAGCGACAACAGGTGGGTACAACCAACCACAGAATGTCATCGGTTCGGACATACAACACATTATTCAAAAGTACATACTTGTCACCACAACGATTCACTGGGTTCTTAGACTCTGCTTTTGCAAATAATGGCTTCAGTGACTCATCCCTTAGTTGACGCTCGGCTATATTCGCAGGAACCTCCCACGCATTTGTTTCAAGGCCCTCCACCGAAGATTTTGGTTGTGGTGTGGCCAGATTTTCTAGGGCTTTTAGTCATACCCTGCAACAGACTATCATCCAAGTCTGGCAGCGGTTGCAGTCCTGCCTTTACTTGAGCTCTTGTAAGTGCGGCACATGACATTAATTACTGTCTCACAGTCTTTGACACTGGTATGCAACAGTTCATACAATACAGGAAAGTCTCTTCCTAAACTCATATCCGCAGGTATATTGTCCACCACCGCAACATTCAACAAGTACATTTGTCCCTGTATCTCTACCAAAACTTCAGCATTAGAGTACTGTTTCAGGTCTCCATGCACACACTGTACAGTAGTCGTGGTAGCATAATTCAACAATTTTACAAAGCATGATCTTATCTTCCTGTGGTCAATAGTGCATTCACTTATTGTCCATTAACAATTACATGGTAGTACTTAATCCCCTCCCCCAGTCTACTTCCTCTTCCCTTGGGACATAACAAAACCCTGTGAGTTTTGCCTTTCGAGCAGGGCATACCGATGCTTTGTGCCCTGACTGTTGGCAGTAGAAGCAAATTAAGTCTTTATCAATTGTCTTTGTACTTGGGACAGAGTCTGACTGCTCCTGCCGACCCTTTATGCCCCCAATATTGAGCTACAACAGCAATGATATGGTCGATGTGTTGCCGTTGTGTGCGTGTGTGTGTGTCAAGTTCTCCCGTTGTTTTGCCTTGTGTTGCCTGAACTTGAAAAGAGGCTGATCAACTTCAAATGTTGTTGCAATAACTCAAAGCATTTTCTTCACCAGTTGGTGATTTATTTGATGTTTGCTCCACAAGATTGGCTCAACGCTTAGCTTATTAACCTAAACCAAATCACAAAACCAACATCAAAATATGCCAATTTAAAGATTCGATTCATTAAAGCAAACAATGCAAAAATCAGCAATTACAATAAACCAACAATAAATAGATCATTCAAAGCAAGCAGTACTTCACATTTCTTTTCAAACACTAAAGTTTTCAATCCAATGAAAGTCAAAGAACAATCCATATCTCCAAACAGTTTGTAAGCTCTTTGTTTGTAAAAAAAAAAAAAAAGTTTGTAAACCCCTGAACAGGGTTTGTGACAAATGCAAGTTATTTTAAAACTAGTGAGTGAACTGAACCGGGTGGATACTGACACTTAACACAGCCGAGACGAGTCGAGGAACCAGGATGTGACGAGACGAGAATCCAGACGTGAAACAAGGGCAAAACAGAGTTTTTTTTTCAAACTGTGCGTTGACAAAAGTCCAAACAAGGTTTTTGAGACCACGACAGACAATGAACACAGACAGACAAATAGTTCAAGGAGTTTAAGTACACGGTGAAACCGGCTCCAGGTGCGAATGTGATCAAGGGTGTGACGAGGGTGGAGCTTGTGACGTTGATTGGTGAACTGTAACAAGTATATTCTAGTCAGACTGGGTCCTCCAGGGTGTGTCCCAACCTAGAAATACAAAGACTGTGTCACTCTCCCCGTGACCCATAAATAGAAGTAGTATTTTAGATTAAATTAATAAATAATTAAATTAATATTACAACTATGAGCCCAGTGGATTTTGTAGAGGATCTCATCTTAAGAAAGGACGATTGTTTAATTTTGTGTAAATTAAATAAGTTAATAACCGTATTTCCCTCAATAACAGGTTCATGAATCACATTTTAAACTAATATAAAGCAGTGTGAAGGTTTGGTCAAATCAGATCATCCTAAGATGATATCAGTGTCCTGAGACTCTGGAACAGTATGTTCTATCTGTGTTAATCCAAGCGACAAATTAAAATGTAGAAATGTCAGTATTTCTCCACACCAAACCTTCTCAATACACTTGTATTCTTTACAAACTGAAGTGTGTAATATTGCATTCTGGTTTGTTAGTGAATATAGATCATGGACAACAGAATTTTGAGTTAAATGAATTCTTCAATGAATGTGTGTGTGTGTGTGTGTGTGTGTGTGTGTGTGTGTGTATGAGAAACCTCCAAATGCTAAGATGCTTTTATACTAAAGTGGCACTTTATGGTCACTTCTGTGGACCTTCACCCCTGAAGGCCTGTTTAAGGATCCAGATAGTTTTGGGGTTGAAATTATAAATGAGATTTGGTTAGAAGGTTAGAGTAATGTGAGGGGGGGGGGCATTTTGATGATTGGAGTTAAGATGAGGGAACTTTCTCAATACTCTCAATTGCTTTATTTTAACAACGGTAGTGGGTAAAGCCTTAATATTTTGTTACTGAATAGAGATCAACGACAAAAAGCACTTTTCCATGTCTAAGTCATGAGGAGCCGGAACAGCAGGATATTTTCAGACAGACATGTAAATTCTTATACAACCCTATATGGGTTTTGTACAAAAACCTACAGAAACTAGTTTGATCGTAAACGAGTCCTTCTTTTTGTGAGGCCATAGAGTCACTTATAAATGCAACTAAATGTAATTAAATGCAATGTAAAATAAATGTAACCACTGTTAAATAACTCATTTTTTATTAAAGCCTTTTCAAATGACACTTGCAGTTGTGTAAAAAAAAACTGAAGTTTGCTTGTAAACGCACAAAATCCATTGATGAAGGATCAAATTGTCCAAGTGAAAAAAAAATATTGTGGAAACGCTATTGCGCCTATCGTTGTCGAAAGGCATTGTGGGAAATGTAGTTTTTGGTCAACGCAGGCTCTTAATTTATTTTTTGGTTTTTATTTTTAGACCCTCAAAACCTTTAAGCTTTTGCGGGCCACATAAAATGACATGGTGGGCCACATCTGGTCCCCGGGCCTTGGGTTTGTCTTGGGCTATAAGTCATTGATACAGAGTGATCAACATTGCTATACTGATACACACACTGTACTTGTTTGAGTCTCGCTGCCCCCTTTTGGTTTGCAAAAATATGACATTTAAATCTATTTCTCATCGCTCCTGAGGGGGAAGGTTTCTCAATCTGTGCTTTCAAGCAAGACTGAGTGAATTTCTGCTCACGAAACCTCCTCCTTCATTACCGCTGCTGTAATGAATTCTGTCTTGCTGTTCACATAGAAGTTCACTGGTCACTCCAAAAAGCTCCACAAGCCGTTTACAGAATTTGATGAGTGTGTGTGTGTCTGTGTGTGTATGTGAGAGATATCTCTAATAGTTGGAGTCCTTTGAAAATCTCAAAAAGTTTTGAAAAGCCAAGTATTAGTTTTCTGAAAAGAATTTGCTGCTGTTAGTTCAATTTCGTTTTTGACATTCTTTTTGAAATCACAGATTGTCTCAAAACAGCTGACAACTGTCGGTACAAGCTGTACAAAATATACACAAACTACACAACAGGTAACGTACAGTGTTAGTGAATACTACAACAGCACAACATTGACTGTGACTAGAATCAAGATAATAGGCGGCAATGGCGAGGAAACCAAAAATAAACCCAATGAGCTGGTTTCTGTGTCAGCCTCCTCTTGCTTCCTAACTCCACAAAGTCTTTTGTTGGGTTGAGTCATGAAAGCGTCAAGCTAGAGCCATCCAGAACTATTTAATTGTTGCAAGGGCAGTTTCAAAGCCGAAAAGTTCCAGTTCACGTTTCACTTATTTTCTAAAGCACACGCTTATTCGACAAACACACAAGTCTTACAGCAGCTGTACAGCACATACATTTTCAGTACGTCCATAATTTTTGGAATTTTTGAAACTTTTTAAACAATATTTTTTTTCACTAACAACGCTGTTGAAATAGATTACACACAATGCTTCCAACATAATCAGAGTGGAGACCAGTGTTTCGAGTATAACGTAATGTAAAAACCAATATATTACTTTTTGCTGTAACGCAGTAGCGTATTAGTAACTAATTTAATTTTCTGAAATATATTACTCGTCACATGCAAGTAAAGCGTTAGTTACATCAAAATTTTCAAGACAATACATTTTTATAATATATTTTATAAAATTTTTATCTTTTCCTGTTTCCCCCCAGCGAAAGACGAACAACATCCTTACTTCACGATCGACAAGTATGTTGTTCGTCTTTCGCTGGAGGAGTGTTGTATTTTGCCAAGAAAGCAGGACGTATTGTAGTAGTAAGTCATTAGTAGTAAGTCACACAAAGTATTGTGTGGTAAGTCATTCAAAATCAATAAAACGGCACAGAGGTTTACATAGTCCTGTTGTGTCTTTTATAAATACACCCAAGTTCACAGATATTGCCAGAAAATTGCTTTATGTCGACCATACTTTGCCAATTATAAAGTGTATTGTTATTGGTAGCTTAGATAGTGCACAGTCATTAGGCTACATAACATTGTCTTCTACTGAATCTAAAATAAAATAAAAGTAAAAGGTACATTTTGTTATTTTAGGATGTTAACTACTTCTAAAAATATTCTGGTAAAAGTAACTTAAAAGTAATACAGAAGTAATGTAACATATTACAATTCGGAGACAGTAATATTGTAAAGTAACTTATTACTTTTTACAAACAGTAATGTGTACTACAATTTTAAAGTAACTTGCACAACACTGGTGGGGACTCTAGCCTTATATTTTATAAAATATTTACATATATATCCTTTACATATATAATCTTTATATATTCTTTACACCTTTAGTTAACCTGAACCGGGGTTGTAGTCTCAGCCCCAAAGTCCCATCATGACCCTCAAACTGACCTTTATAGTTGTGGGGCCCAGACCAAGGTCCCCACCAGTGCTCATAGGTTCCCACTATAGTATAACAACCTAGTATCGGGGGCCCCACTTTGACCTAAATTCTTATACAAACACACACGTTTCTCTTTTTTTCTCCCAAGTTCTTATTACTCACGTCCAGTTTGTGACATGACGGTGTCGCTTTGCGCCACAATTAATTCATCCAAATTACAGCGTGATCCATCAGAATTGCAATTAAAAACTAAGTGAAGTGAATTGGATTCTCTTTTGTCTCCCAAAGGGTATCGGGAGTTTTCCAGCCTCTAAATGTCAGTGCGAGAGAACTTCTTTAAAAATGGAAAAAGTCCATTACCCGTGACATTTCAGTGTGTGTGCGGCTCATTCAGATCATTCAGCACACTGTCTCTGGCCGAGTTCTTCTCAGCTGTTTGCTTCTCACATGCTCCGGAAGCTTCTCACTGTAGGTTTGACTGTGGACGGAAGATGAGTCGTGATGTCATGTGGATAATTAATAAACAGGTTGGTTCAATCTTTGTCATATATTTTATGAATATCTTTTCTAGAGCTGCATGATTAATCGCTAAAAGATCACGATCTGAATCCAGCATTTATACGATTCTGCCTATTATAACTCTCTGATCTATTATAACTCGTCTTGTCCGCTCACGCGCGCATCGAGCATAACTCAACCGATCAATGCCGTATTTTGCAGCGCCTCTCGAGGGCGTGATGACGCAGGACGCACGTGTTGGTCACATGCGTTTTTGCGCAGCTGCGATCACGCACACTAATTACCTGCACTAGTGTATGTATGTGAGTCGTGCAGCAGACTCAGCAGTCGAGTTTAAAAAAAAAAAAAACTAAAAATAAACAGGGAGAATGAATGATTAAATACAACGCTAGAGTATCAACTCTGACATTGTACTACCTGAAAAAGGATTTTATTCTGAAGTGTGTGTGTTTACACTCAGCAAACCACATACAGCAAACATAAACAGTTGAGGACAAAATTATTAGCCCCCCTAAAATAATAATTGTTTGATACGTATTGCTTTTAAACAGAGCTAATAATTTTGTACACATTGTACATAATGCTGTTCTTTAGAATGTTTATTTTTGTTACGTTTAATGGTGATTTTTTTCCCCCTCTTTTACATTACTTTTACATTACATTATAGTTTGTATATTATTATATTGCTGTTTGACAACCTGATTTTCAGGGTTGAATATTTAAAGTAATAAAAAATCCAGAAAGAATCGTGATCTTTATTCTAAGCAAAACAAATTGTGATTCTCATTTTATCCACAATCGTGCAGCTCTAATCTTTTCTGATTTTTAACATGTTTCTTATAATCGTAAGATGATGTCATACATAACATGATCAAGAATTGACTGTGGACAGGATCGTTGGCACACATTCTGAAAAGGTTGTTTTTCTTTGTAGTTCTAATAGATTATTTGGAGATTTCGAGACCTTTAACTAAACGTAACTTGGACCTATTTAGCATGTCAGTCAAACCTGGAAAGTCCAAAACTAGCGGGCAGTACGAATGTGGAATCTGGTTGTTAGACAGAAAACTATTTGTTGACAAAAAACTATTTACAGCATAATACTAAAGTAGAGATTGAATTATGAATGTTTCCTATCGAGTTGTTTTCCCCCCCATAAGTCTCAATATCTGGCAATTACAAACTGTTTCAAACTTGTCTGACATATTTACGCTCAGATTTACATTATTTACATTCGTCAGACATATTTACGCTCAGATTTTCTCCAGGTACAAAAACAAGTGGTGCCATCTAAACTAGTGACTGAGTTTGTCAATACGGCCACTAGGGGCAGTATCGAAACTCTGAATTTAACCATCCAGTGAAGGTACAACTATACCTGACCGGGATTCGAACCTGCAACACCTGAGTGGCAAGTTTAACTCTCAACAGGTGTAGCACAACTAGATAATCTGTTGGATTATCTCCTAAATGATTGATGGTTTAATTTATTTAATCTATTTCCCATTAGAACCCCATAGAATCCTGTTAATTCACTCTAAAACTGAATACAGGTATACACTATGCGGAATTAGGGGAAAAAAAGAGTATTTAAAGAAGACACATTTCTTTACAGTCATACATTTCTACGTCAGGTTTTTCTGAGCAATAACAATGGAGCTAGAGGAAGCCTTTGTCTCGGGCTCGCTTCAGTTTTAGATGAAACTCGAGTTTTCTCGCGAGCATGACGCACTTGATTTTCCGCGGAATAGTTTAAAAGGTTCCCGCTTGTGGAACGTTGGTTATCTATGAACAGTTTTCAGCAGGCTGTCTCTGTTTTTGTGAAATTTGGTTTGTACTTTGACTTTGAGTGTTTCTTATGAAGTCGACCCATGTGTGACGTCACGAATGTTGAGTTCTGGTCATTCGCAGAACACCTGAGCATTAATTCTCCATCTCTTCTGTACAATTTATTATTCAGAGTTTAATTTCTGTGAAGCTTTATTGTATATTGCTACCATATTTTTTTGCTTTTAACAAAAAACATCATTGTTCCTCATGCAGGTTGTTTTCAGATTTAAGTTTTGTGTTTCGCTTTGTCATGATTGGACTGACTGGAGAACCAGAACACAATAATATGTTTAATATAGCGTTGTGTGAACACACAGGCACGGAGAATATCAGCACATCATCTTATTTAAAAATAAATGTGGATACCTGGATGATGTGGATGACACTAATCTCTGGGAACAGACTCTGATCTGAATTGCAATGAATGTTTCGTGCTGCTGATGCGAATGTGACAGAAGCAACTTCAGGAGCATTAGATCTTCTCTTGTGCCTCACAAAACTGCAGACTTTAGAGCACAAACTGTGTCTCCTCTTGAATTTCAATTGCTTTCTCTGGGTTCTTCCTGCCTCTTCTATGAGGAAAAAGAGATCAATCTCATTTTTCAGTCCAAGCAGAGTTTGGTGCTTTCCCTCTCGCTGAACCTTGACTCGAAACTTTTCAGATGTAGCTCACAAATCTCACAATTTTTCTCCACCTTTGGAAATGATCAGCTTCATGTACGACGGAGCTCTCACCAGAACCAACTGATGAAAGGTTTGGTAGTTCAAATATTATATGTTGAGATTGTAGTGTTCTGGTTCTGATGGATTAACAATTCTTATAAAAACTCAGTTTTCTTATATTACACCTATTACTGGCGTATAATACCACATACTGTATATACTGTAATGGACTGTATTACTGTTCTATTTTTGGTTCCCAGACTTTTGTGATCTTTTGGTCTCTCTCTTTCACAAGGCTAGTTGAAAGTGCTGACAAGTCTCTTTCACATCACTAACGTTTCAAGGCTTTTCTTTTTTCAGAGTATAGGTCAAGACAGCGTTTTCTCCGTGTCGCACCGTCTCAGCCCATAAAGCTGGAAAACAGCAGCTCATCATCAGGTACCTCCACAATGGACCTACCATCATCAGGCTCCACAGTTGGCGAGATGAATGGCTTTAATTTTCCTCCTGGTGATTCAGTGAAACCTCTGTAATCCTGAATGTGAAATCATTTTGAATGTCAAATTCACATAGAGCTTTTTATATTACAAATGTGTTTTATAAGAGAACAATTGTGATGATTCTACGTGTTGGCTTTCTACGTGTGATGATTCTACGTGTTGGCAAACACACTCTCTGTAATGAAGTTCTTGCTTATCTTGAGGTACAGTTCACTTAGCATTTAAATATAACAATATTTCTTAACCCTTGGTGAGAAAATGTTGCATCTGTGCAACAAAATTGTTGTGATCATTTAACCAATTAAATTATTATTTAGAACTCCAAAAACGGATTCACACACAAGATGAAAGTGTAATGCATTTATCTAGCACTTTATGGCGGTCTCAGACTGGTTGGTGGAATTTCCAGTGATAACCTACCCCGCTGGCTTCTAATGCAGTTGCATGGTTACAGTGGACGATCAACAATGCTTTTTTTGGAATTTTTCTTTTCATTTTTATGCAGAAAATGTCCAATAATTTACAATACAAAGACTAAAAAAATGTTCAGATCATTTTGTCCATGACTGGCTCTCCAAATATATTTTTTCCATTGCTTATAAACTTATTAGCCACCAACACATTAGATTTAAATCTAGATCTATTGTCACGTTACGTAGAAGGAAGGGAGCTCGGACTTAAATGCAAAGGATGCTCTTTAATAATGAAATAAAGAATAACGCAACAGAAACGAGTCACGTGGGACCAAAAACATGGCTATGACAAAACAAACCGCCACAGGTGGCAAACAAAACCAAACCACTCACTGAGGAATCACTCAGGAACAAGGCACATATAAACCACGGATTATAATCCGGACAGCAGGCGCAGGGCGCAACGGAACGTGACATAAAGTGACGGACTAGCAACAAACACAGAAAACACAGGGCTTAAATAATGAGACAATCAGAGAACACAAACCAGGGAACAGGTGACAGAACTTAACCGATATAAAGCAATAATCAAGCAACTAAACAATCAATCAGAACAAACCAAAACAGCTGAAACAGATGATTGAAACATTAACAAAAGCAAAACAAATCAGAAAGTGACTGAAAGTAAACAAACCAAAGTTCCAGGTGACATTCAAAGTAATACTTTGAAAAATGTTTTAAATAAAAGTTTCTCCGCTGGTGTGAACATCACCGCCAGCGTAGATCCTGAAATCTATAGTCTCAGAATTGGAGCATGCACAGATGTAATTGTACATTGTGCTGTTGTTGGGCGGACAAACCTGCGTTTAATTAGACTTTTAACAAAACCATCACCAGCTAGTTATTTCTTAGTTAATAGCTAACGATTTAAAAGCTCAACATTGAGCAACATGAGTGTTCAGATGGTCTCAGAAAAACTCTGCAGGACTGCTTCATCACAGTGGACAAAGACGTCTTCAAGCAGTCTGCAACCAACAAAAACCTGGTCAACCTCCAGTACACTGTATCAGTATCAGAACAAATGTACTGATGATGTAAGACCAGAACATTCCACATAAACAATCTAGCCTCTTTTCAAAGATCTACAGGCTCCTGGCAACCAAAGCTGCTTTCCGAGCAGGGGACCAGGCAAAAGTAACCAGGACTAATCTGTCTTGCAGCACAAGGACTTCAAACAAGTGCTCCAAGAAGTTTGTCGCGAATCCATCTGGTGACACCTCTGAAGAAGACGGAAGTAACGTCGAAACATGTAAGAAGGTATGCAAGGAATTTAAAACACACAATCGTGTCTGAGATACAGAAATAGATCAAATAAACTATAAGATAAGAGACACTAGAATCATGTTTGAGTCAGTCTGTGGTCCCCACCTGTATCAAAGAAACCACTTCCCAAAGCATCTTCCCAGTACCTTAGAAGTCAGCTCAATTCTGCTTCAATGATTACAACCAGTAGCACTTAAACCAATCATCATGAAGTTAAAGGGTTAGTCATCACAACTGATCAACCAATGATGCAGCCTCCATGGTACTCCACTTTGCTCTCACCTCATCTACAGAACAGGGGAATTTGAGTGCTGTTCATTAATCTTTGCTCAGAATTTAACACTATTATCCCACATCACTAAACTGGACCAGCTTGTGCTGAACACACTGCTTCGCAACTGGCATAAACATGTCCATCACTATGAACACAGGAGATCCACAAGGATGTTTGCTGAGTCCTCTTCTCTTCACTCAAAATTGTATACCAACATGCAACTCCAAAAATGTTATTTCATCGTGATACAACTATAGTAAGCATAACTAGTAAGAATGAACTTGATCATTGGCAGCATGGTGCAGGACCACAAGTTCTTGAAGGTGGAGAAAAAGAAAGATGGTTGTGGACTTCAGCTGAGCACATGCTCAGTACACCCTTCTGTCCATCGACAACACTGCTGTAGATCAGGTGACGAGCACCAGGTTCCTGGGTGTGCACATTACTAACAACATTTCCTAGAGCAACATTGGTTTTGACTTATCAACGACGCCTCAACAGAACCTCCAATTACCCAGGGCCTTGAGTTTGACACACAATATGTTCTAGAAGGTCATTTACCTAGAACTCAATCCAAGTGAGATCATTCCAATGACCTATAGAGACCATTGGCTAATATTAATCACTACTGTAAAGCCTTTAAAATACGAATGTTTTTGTGTAAAATGTTTGGCAATTAAAATAATAATTACTGTTCTGTTTGTATTGTAATAATGAATCAGAGTAATCTTGGCTTGATTGGCCTGAGCTATTTGGTAGAAAATAAATAGAAAGAAAGGCTCATTTTTTTTACAAGATTATCACCATAAAGAAATCTATGCAAGTGACAGTAATTTCTGAGTGACTGAGTTGCGACGTGTGAGTTTGTGTCTGTGTGTGTTTTTGTGTGTGCGCGCGTGTGAGCTCCTTTTTCTATAGCAACATGCCCTGCACAAAACTATGGCAAAAGCGTAGTTTTCACATGGTGGTAACGTTTTAGTGTTGTGTTGTTGACGTGTTGATGTGACAACAACAAGCGTGTAAAATATGCATGTTTCAGTAGAAGTTGTTGAAACCAGCAGCTAAAATCAGATCCACTTCCCGCTGCTCTTTCGCTGATATCAAGCTAACTCTGTATCTGTATTACAGCTTTCCAGTTCATTTGCTGCTGCATCATAACGCGTGTGTGGCTGCTTCTTAATTTAAACTACAGGTGCACAAATGCTGCGAGTGCATTTGGGATGTTAAGTTTAACTGAGTTACAGTATCACTGGCACAAACTCATCCAAATACGTGCGAAACAGCTACAAGTCTACATTATAACTTGTGACCAACAATTACCCAAATATGACCAGTAAGTCAATGGACCATTGGCTGAAAAGAAATCTTGAGAACAATCCTTTGGAGAATCTTCTGGTGTCAATCTCCTGTGGAATCATGATTTTACATTATAATTTAAAATGTCCAAAGAACATTCATTTTTAATGTTTGCCTAAAAAAGCACGGAGTTGATATTCAGCACCGTATCTCTAGAATGAAGAACTGCGGAAGAGTAAAAGCAAAAGAAAATGCTGTCTAAATGAGATTTATAATAGATAGTTTTCCTTGTTACAGTAACATTCAGACATTTTTAAATTGATTTAAACGAGAATTGACCTTTCCTAACTTTAGCTCTCTAAACCGGAGCTTCACGGAGAAGATCTCCGAGACACTTCAGCAGCATGTTACTCTGTAACTGCCAAAATCTGCTTGTTTATCTTCTTGTTAAGAGCAGAAACGCTACATTAGCATAATCTGGCTGACATTTCTGCAGCTCCTCATTATTTGCGCCGTCGCTGCAGCATTTTCAGAGTTTTTGCGGTTGTCTTGAAGGAACTGTCTCTTTAACCTGAGCTGAAGGTGTGAGCTCCAGAAACAATGTTTATGAACTAATTCGCATTCCTTTAAACTAATGACTCACTTCAAACCAAACATTTGCATATTAATGAAGGAGTATGCAAATAAACCGGTTCCATCACTCACAAACAAACGGTTTTCCTGCTTTTATGTGTTTGGTGAGGGATTGTACAGAAACTCTTATGTTAGTTAGATGTTCTTCTGCAGGCGAGGGGATTTAATCAGACCTTCACCATCAGAAGCTCATTCTGACACTGGTCACGTCGCCGATTCTGCAATACTGAGTTATTACATTATGATAAAATGTAAATGAATTTGTTTGATCTTGTTTCATTCAATTCACTCGAATTCCAGCAAAAGGCAATTTACTCTGGAGTAAAGAGCAAACAGTGTCTTCACATGCTCGTCCTGACCTATAACGTGCGACTTCTGAGAACATAAAGGAAGTGGACCTGGATTTAAAAATCACAACTTTGGAAAATTGTAAATCCAAGATAAGAAAAAAGTGACTGAGACACAAAATATGTAAATATACCACCATGTGAAATTGCCACCATCTTCATCATCATCATCCTCCTCATTTTTTTCATCAACCCAGTGATTTACATTGTCATCATCATTGTCATCATGATTTTTCATCATGATTGTCTTAATTTTCCTTTGTTCTCATCATTTTCATCCTCATCATCCTCGTTGACATTATTATCGTATTTTCATCACTAAGGTCATCTTCATCATTTTCATTAGCATAATCATCATTCTCATTCCCATCATCTTCCTCATCTGTCTGTGTGCAGCGGGGGACTGAAGGTCATGAGCTGTCCAGAGACCCTCACATGTATGTGGGAGGTGGGAGTGGGAGTGGCTTGGGGACCGGGGGATGTTTGATTGACAGCTCTGAGCGTGATGGGACCCAGTGTCTCCTCACAGAGATCTGACCAGCTGTGTTTGTTTTTCACCGAGCTGAATTCTTCAAGTTTTATTTTGATGTGAGCTTTGAATTGATGGGCTTCATGGAAGGAGAAATGTTTTGGTTGCTTGGGTTGTCGCAGAAGACTCCTGCTAAGATGTATTTGAATTTAATGGCATAAAATAGGGACGTCCCGAATACAGATTTTGGGTTCCCAGTCTGATCCGAGATGTTTAATATAGTACAGTGATTTTAAATCAGGTGCCATATGAGTCATTCAGCTCCAGGATTCTTTACTTGCTTTCAGTTGCTTACTTTGCTCATTATGGATGGATTATTATTAATTAGAAATAGTCGTGAATATTGATGACTGATGCTCCTTGAGGACCGATCCTGGTATATATAAAATGTACCATATTGGGCTGTCTCTGGTTTAAATCATTAAGACAGCACCAACAAAAAACAAGATGCATGGCAGAAGCACAGAAAAGGTTTTTTTTTTTTTTTTACAAATTAGTGAGGTTTGTTTTGAATTACAGTGGTGTATTTGTTAAATTGCAGTGGTGTATAGTACTTTGAGTAAATGGACTTTGTTACTTTACTTAAGTATTTTTGTCTACTTTGTGCTTGTACCAGATATTTAAAAAATATATAACTATATACTTACTCTGTGCTTGACTACAATTCTAGCGCCTTTAATTACTTGGGCGGGGGAGGATATATATTGCCATCTGCAGGATGGTGGAGGTACTGGATGCTATTTTTGAGCAAAATCACGTCAACGTGAATTTAGTTTAACGTGTTATAATGCTGTTGTGTTTGTACATTATTTTTCTTAATAAGGCAAATCACTGTATTAACTGTATACTGTAGATTAAAAACTACTATGATTAAAGACTAATAACTATGTATGATAAGTAGCAGATAATGTCTAGTGTGCAAAGAAGCAGTCAAGTTTGCAACTTTTTATGCGTTAGTATCCTAATGTAGTTCAAACTCACAGCAAAATGAAGTTTTAATCCCAAATAAATGCTTTGATCATCTCAAGATTAAGGATGGACACTTAATATTACAGTAATTACAGTAGGATTACATAATACTGAATATGTTAACTACTGTACATATTTAATGTACCGGTATCATATAGTTTCATATTGCATAACAAAGGTTATTATAAGGTACAGCATTCTCATTTTTTTGAAGAAATCCATGGAGGTTTAAATGATTTGAGATATTTTGTTCAGTGGCATGCTATAGTGGGACTGGTGGGACTGTAGTCACGAGATAAGAAGCCTGTCGACAAGCCATGAACTGTTAGCTTGTGTTAAACAATCGCCACTAACAATGAACAGACAGGCTTGTCCAAACCAGACAAACCCTAATTCAGTCAAACCCTTACTGTCAACAAAAGGCAATTAATTTGAGATGCATATCTGTAATTATGCGACACTGACACTCTCAGAACTCATTAGGGTTTTCTGGAATTGAGGATTTAGTGACTTGTTTATTGCAGATGATGTCCTTTAGATCTGATGGACTTCTGTAATTAAAATGACATAGTTGCATAAAAAAAGCATATTGTTTATTATTGGCTTTAATGAAGACTTAATTATCTTATTTGTTTGATTACAGACAAACGAATTGGATTACAACAGAAATATCTCTGTAAATCTGTTTCCTTGTCGCTGGCCTGAAGGTAACGGCTTAATTGATATGATGCACAGTGATCACACACACATAGAGATTCACTAAATTTATTTTCTTTTAACTTTAATGGAATAAAACAAGCAGAAGGGAATAAGCCAATCTCGGTATGGGACACACTCATATTTTTGGTCAACTAAAGGCCGAATTTTCTCTTTTTTTTTTTTTTTTTTTTGAGTGTCTGGAAAGTGGAGGTCACAGTCTCAATTTCAAAACGTAATGGGTGGATTGACATTGACACAGAGACACATATTGTAGAGGCATTTTTTTAAAGAATTAAATAGAATGAAAGTTTTGCAATTTCCTAAATTCTAATGTGTCTATTTTTTTTTAGTAATTTTTTAACAGAACAAAACCAGGAACCTATGGACCGTTTCACACCAGTGTTTCTGGTTCATTTGGTCCAAAACAAATGCAACAAAAAAGATACATTGTAGCATTTTTCTGCCGTTTTGCGTCCTTTTGTCAAGCCTGGTTGTTCAGAACCAATTGAAGTATATCAAAAAAAAGTCACGTTGCGTTACAGTCCTGCGCCGCGTCTCCTCCTAGTGAACATGTAAGAAAGTAGTGGAGCTAATTGTAATTGCAAAAGAGTAACAAAGAGTAGTATTTAAGCTGCCGTTCTGGAGAAACTAGCCGCCGGTAAATTAAGTTACTTTCATGGTTAAAGTTTAGTTTTTTCAATGTTAAAACTTTGAATACCATGTCATATGTTTTGTTTTGTATTGCCTTGCCTTGGTTTAGTTTTTGAGTACCTTTGTTTCCATTAAAAACCTCAGTATTTGGCAGCCAAGTCATCTTGTTCCCGACTTTGTGGCGCTCATTGACCACACGTGTCGTAATGTTTCATAATAATCTGTTAACACTTTTCCAATTAATGTATTTTAAATCATGTTTTAATCAGCTTGATGTCGCAATTAATTTACAGAAATTGTGCAATGATTGAAGGAAAATCCAGTAGCCGCTTTTTACAGAGAGCCCTTTTAACAACGCTCACTCGTGGTCATTGTGCGGTATAATGTTTGATGTTAAAGACCAAGATGAAAAGCCTTATTAACTCCACAGCATGAAAATTACATATTTGATATACATCGCTATATATACAGACAAACCATACATTATGAGAAGGAATTATGTAAGCAGCTGGAAAAAATGCTTTATTGCACTAGAAACGTCGACGATTGTGAGTCACTTCGAGGGCCAATAATAATTCAACCTTTTATCTCAGACACTCGACTCCACCTTTGTGAATATCAGCTGTTTTTAACCACATCACGCCAATTGATGACAAAATTCACAGAGCGTGTCTGAAAAAAAAAAAATCTTTCTTGTAGATGAAATGAATAAACACTACGAACATGTTTGTTAATATGAACTAATTGTTTATAATTCAACCTCCCCACAAACAACAGTACCAGTTCAGACTGTGTTTGTACTTTTTTCTACTAGGTCCGTTTTTGGTGTGAACAACAAAGTCTGGAACGATTCATTTGTACCAAAAGCGTAAGGTGTGAAAGCAGCCACAATAAGTTGCATATCACAGGCATGAAAGGACAACAGGAAATAGAACAACAAACTGAAGGCCAACTGAGGTGAACACAGAGATATGTGAAAAGATTATTGAAAAAGACATTTCCCAGACTAAAAGAGTGATTTGATTCTGGGTTGCAATGCGACCAAGCGCTTTAAACTCTAAATTTAAATCAGTAAAAGAAGGACACAAGGTCATTGTTAGAAATAGTTTATTGAGAGAAGTGTAACAGTTTCACGCTTTCCTCTGAGCTGAGTGTAAGGTCAGAATCTGTAATATTACTCGGAGTAACAAGTCTGAAAAGAGTTATTAATTCGTTTTGCAATGCTGGAAATTAAACTTCTGTTACAGAGTAAGAATGTTAATTTACGTGAACTATATGTGTTCATCCGATTCATGTTTCTTCTTAGTTTTGTATGTACTCAAGAAGTACATGTACTTAACATGAAGTGTATGTACTTAAGAAGTTTTGAATAGTCACATCACAAACACTTAAGACATTCAGATCCATACGTCGTGTTCAGTGGCGGTTCTACACTGTATGGTGCCCTGGGCGAGACTCCTCCTTGGCCCCCCCCATAAATAAATTATAATATATAATGTTCTTTAAATATTATATTTTATGAAGCTATATAAAACTATACATTTTAACTATAAATAATAACACAAATTAAATATGGAATAAATATGTTAAATATCTTGAATCAAACTACAGAACCTTAAAATAAAAAAATAAAAAATAAATAAATAAAAACTCTAATCTGACTTTTCTGGCCTTCCTTGATTAAGTTCTCGTACGAAATATGTTACATGAATACTGTAAAATTTAGAGAGATTTTGCTCATTTTTGCCCTTTTGCTCGTTTTTCCTCATCTTCTTTTCACTTTTTCCTATGTTGTGAACCTGACAACTTTTGTGTTTTTTTCTCCATATCTCACGAATCCCAATCGTTTGTTTTGCAAATTGGGGATCAAGTCATCGGATTTATCCCACATCCCTTCACCCAACAGTGTTACTCAAGACCTGAAGTCAAGAGTGCTAACAAATACACCTTGATTGTTTTGTATTACCTATGTTTTTATGAATTTGACACAATTTAGATTAAAAAAAAAACATGTTTGCTTATTAGGAGTGTGACAAATAATCCTGTAATTGACGTGTACATCCTTAATAAATGAGTGATGCGTTGAAGCCCCGCCCCCCGCCTGTCCCAGTCTTATGGTAGTTTAGCCCGGGCGGGGGCGGGGCTGCTCCCTTTTCGAGAGAGACACACTCACTCACTCACACTGACACAAGTGCGTTGCCTTTTGCGCTTTTCCTCTCCCTCCTTTTTCACTTTTTTCGTTATCTGCCACGACACACAAACGGGTCGCCGCCGTCACAAACGCATGATACTTTACAGAAAAACGCATTGCGGCCGCGCATTGTTTGGGTGGGTTTGGGTCAGTTTCAGCGGTTTTCTGTTACTTGTTTAATGACATTTCAACCACTAATGTATTAAAGTGGACAACATTGTCCGCTCCACCTGACCTGCTAAGTAATTGATTGGTTAATGTCACCTGTCAGCTATCATTATTAGTTGATAACCTGTCATGCTTCACTGATTGGCTAGAGCTGCATCAGATGTCTGGATTGGCTAATATGCTAGTTTTAGGAGAGGCTGGGAGACTTACTAAAAATGCAGGCTGGTAAAATGGGCACTCAAGAACAGTTACCAAAAAAGAGTGGGAAATCAACAGTGACCTTAAATTAAATAACCTTATTAAATTCAGACATGGACTATTATGTTCCATGGACTAAGATGAATCATGCTTAGAAGAGATTACAAAGAGACAAATTGTGTTTTTTTTCCTGCTTTATTGGAAACAAGATGTCACTATGCCATCTCAGCACATTTTCCGAGATGGCATAGTGACACATATCTCAGCACATTATCCAGTTTCATGTGTACTGTACACTCAAAAAATGAATTCCTTACAAGTCAAAAGATCTTAAAATTACACAATAAATTAGCAGATAAATTAACTATCTTAGAATTAAGAGTAAAAGATTAAGTTTTGCTTATTTCAAGAAAAACACCAAGTAACACTTTCCCACCCCATTGGCAGATAATTTTACTTGATTTAAGTAAAAAATATTTTCTTGTGCATTTTTTTCAGTGTACTTGGCTTGTTATTATCATGGCCTCCTTTCACATGTCATGTGGTTTGGTCATTAGAAATGAGTTCACTGTGTTGCCGGATGTCACTAAATTGCAATAAAGTGTGTGTGTGTTTACAATGCTTAGAGCAATGTGCATTAACTTGCTAAGTTACAGTATATATTACAGTATATATAACACTTTCAAGTTCCTAAATACTGATTACCTTCTAGGGTGTTATTTGTGATGTCAGGCTGTTTGTTGATGTCAACAACTTTTGGTCTGGGAAACAGTGGCTCTGTCTCACAATACTGTCCATGCATTCCGGAACATGATCTTTCGATTATTGAGCTTTACACACAACAGTGATGTATATCTCAATGTGTCTGCAATGCTTCTGACAGAAGACTCACAACTTCGATTGGCAGTGACCGTGGCGAGAGAAGGTCTCGTGAAGATCAGCCTATCAGTCACACAATCCCTGGTAAAAAAAGAACCATGCCACCATGCTGAACAGCATCTGTCTGTCTTTAAACCAGAAGTGCTCACGAGCCTGGAAATATGGAAACTCTTCCCTGTATGTGTGCTTTCTAGTGCACTTGGTAGGGATTGAGAGAGGTCTAGAGCTCAAGCAGTAAATGACTAAAATTGTTGATTTGAAAAATCAATATGGTGGTCAGGGACATCCATTCAAATCGCCAGCTCTCCATTGCCTATTCAATCTGATAGTGTAGATTTGTTCTGACGGCCTCAGGCAGAGAAACGGGTGTTTGTTTTCAGCATTCATCCTGTCAGAGCCATGATGAGCAAAGTGACATATTCAGCAGGTTCTTTAGTGTTTTTCAAGCTACGTCTCAGGTCTTATGATTTGTCATGTCGCCGCTTCATAGCGTTGCTTGTCTTGAGGTTGAAGAGTAGTGCCAATTTTCTCTTTCATCTTCTTTTACCTTCTACCGGCTATTCACATAGTCTTCATAAAAGCCTTCTCAAGGTTCCACTTGATAGGAACTCGCTGCTTTTAACAAATTAAATTAGACTACCTGTGACAGCATTTAAAAAATATGTGTTTTCTCACAACACAGATTAAAAATATTAGAAAAATCGAAAATGTTGGGTTTTTTTTTTCCCATTGCATCTTAACTTATAATTTTGAATGTTGAATGAACTACGTTAAATTCAACTGGATCTTGATCTTGTCCTATACCAAAAAAAAATACTTTTCTCAAATTTCTTTTTATTTTTTTTAATCCCTTTTCACTGTCACAGACCATCTTATAGCAGCTTTACATAACCATGAATATCTGGAACAACATTATCCATTTATATTCATAGTTCCAATCATCACAAACAAAGCCACAAAACCCAGACACATCTAAATTACTTTTTATTTGTAGTGACTACAAGAGCATAATTCTTCCACAGTGTCACTGTATCAGAACAATTTGGAAGAATAGCATATTGTTCCACAGAAATAATTTGCTTTTTAGCAATTTTTTGTTTACCAGATAAACTAGAGACAAATAAAATAGCATGCTTACGTTTCAAAGTCAAATAACACAAACATGTTGCTTCCCGTTTATATCTGTTGATGTCAAATAAAAAGCTGTTCTATACCCCATTCAGTCACGAACCAACGGCCTTGGAGGGATTGTGGGTGTTTCTTAATTATCTCTTATCAAGCACAAGCTCTACAACACAGATTAGAGCTGCAGAAAAATGGCTGAGTCACAGTGCGGAAGCAGCAGCACGTTGAGTAACAGTGTGTATAATAACAGTGTTTCTGCATATCACTATTACCATTTGGTCATATATGGACAATGATAAGAATAAAATGTGAAAAATAAGGTCCGGGGCAGAAATCCAACACAGCATGATGTCATGTTGTGGTGACCATCTCTTATTGATTGTCATGAGTGGCACATGACAGAGAAGAACATTCATCAGTGACTCCTCTTCACTGGTCGCTTGTCTCTGCTGGGTCTTGATGAATGGTCAGTGGAATGAAGTGGAACGGAGGAAATCAGTGCCATCTGTTCCGCTCTGTCGACCCATCAGCTCTAACTGAATATTCCCTCACAAACAGCTGCTTTCACTTCCGTCTGACTTTCTCTAATAGTCTTTAACGGTGTGTAATGGATCCGGACAAGTGCCATAACTCTTCTGAGATGTCATTCAGATTGACGAGTTTCTTTTACTTCTTCCAAACACAATGTCTGAAGAGCTGTTACAGGCTTTTGTTAAAGAAAAACTGTCCTTTTTCACAAACTGTTCCGAAACATTTTGAAATGTGGTTCTGGGAGCTAGATAAACCCCACCCCTTGGGGAAAAAGTCCTAAAGCAACGGTCCAGAGGACTCCAGCCTTCCTTTCTGGACTCCAGTCCAGAAACCCCTTACCAGTACAGCAGGTATAGCTTACTAGTACTGGGTTCGAATCATCTAAATCAAAGCTGCTGTACTGGACTGTTATCTGGTGATGGTCGAGGCTGCCAAGAAAGAATGAATTTGCGGGGAAAATGTTTCAAATTCTGACCCTATCCTCCAAATGTTGCAGCAGAAATCGAGACGACTCCGGAAAGAAAATGTTATGCCAATCTTTATTGCCCAGTTTTGGTGAGCCTGTGCAAACTGGAGTGTCAATTCCCATGTTCTTTGTAGGCAGGGGTGGCACCCAGTGTGGTCTTCTGCTGCTGTAGCCTCAAGGTTTGACATGTTGTATGTTGAGATGCTCTTCCACAGTTGTACAGTAACTAGTGGTTATTTAAGTTACTGTTAATTTTGATCATGTCTGTCACGGTGCAATGGCTGTCTCTAGACAGCAGGTGGATGGATCCCCGTGCACGGCACGAAAACAGCCGGGAGACAAGAGGTTAACTCCTCAGTGACGGGTTTAATCCAAACGAGAATTCAATAGGGCAAGGTACAAGACAACGAGGCGAGGCGAGCTGAGACAAAACAAAACACAACCATACATGACTGAGAATGCAACAAAGAACTGTGAAAAACTCTGTGCTTAAATACCCAACATAACGACATCAAATAACGAACACCTGAGACAAACAAGACAACTACCATGATTTCGGAAAACCAGGAAGTGACGTAAAAACAGCTGAACGTAAAAACAAACACACGTGCGAAGAACCAGGACGTCACGAGACAGCTGACATAACAAACAACAGCGCGAACCGGAAGTGACGCAAATGCACCGAACGTGATCAAAATAATACTCCCTGAACAAAAGTCCAGCCCAGCTTCAGCTGGGATCCTTGACACATGTCTACATACGTAAATACTGTCGTGGTGATTCCATTTTTTCGAGTTTGATTCGACTAATTCATAATTTGTGTTAGTATTCATATTCATATTTGTATTCATAATTCAACCATTAGTTGAATAAGAATATCTAATAAAGTGGCCAGTGAGTGAATGTATACTCTCTATTCTTTAAATTAAATGAATTTATGTCTTCAATCAAGACTTATACTGACTTTCTGTTTCTAATATTTTCTTGTATAATCTACAAGGTTCCATTCAATCTATTTGTCTATTTGTTCCATTAATCTTATTGTATACATTTTAGAGATTTTAGGTTCCTATAACGGGCCTGAATTTAGTCAGAATAACAAAATCCAAATACAGAAAGAGCTCACTGAAATGTAGAGTACTAAATTGATTGGGGCTTTAAATGTGATACGAAGAATTTTAAATTTGATGCGGACATTTAAAGGTAAATACCGGTAATACTTTTTTTTGTTTGTGTGAGTAATCTATCTGCCGCCTTCTGGACTACTACTAATGGATCCACTAATTAGGCTGGAGAACCTCCTAGAACACTACAATGATAATCAAGCCTTGAGGTCATAAATGCATGTATGAGTCTTTCTGCATCCAGCATTGATATTTATGAGGTGATTAACGTGACTTTCAAAAGAGAGTTTACTACTGAACTTGACACCAAAATTCATTACTTTTAGTGGGGATGAGAGTTTACGTCAATTTTGCCAAACGATGTTAAAATATGGAGCGCTCACAGGTTTTGTGTGATCCACTTGAAACCAGTTGAAACCAGTTTCAACCAGTTGAAAAACACACTGAACAGACAAGTTTCCTAATGATGAAGTGTAGTGGTACACTTATAGTGTATTTTCCTTTTATTAATAACAGTCTAAGCCTGTCCTTATATGGGCAGTGGCGTATGTATGTTTTAGATTTGACTTTGTAATTTGAATTGTAGTTTCCGTCCAATTAATTTCTCTTTCATGGCAAATCCTTGCTTACTCTAGTAAGATCTGCTGCAGTGGCGAACTAATTCTCACCTGCGCATTGATCTGTTCTTAAAGCTTTTCCGATTAAACTCCCTGAAACATTGTTTCATGTTTCCTTTCTTTTTGCGTCAGATGAAAGAAGTTAATAATGTCATTCTTTGCACATTATTGCGCTTCTCAATGACGAATTTAATGCCTCTTTTCTCCAAACTAGGATTGTTCCGCTCTTTGTTTCTCTAAGCTTGTTGAAAGTAAATGAGGAATACGCTGTGTGTTATTTATGTTGTGCACGGTTGGTTCCACAGCCACCGGCATCTGTCTGATGAAGCTGTGCATCTTTCATCTGCAGGTCAGATTGATTCTTCCATCAGTTTCACCAGCCTTATTCAGACATTTCTCACTACAAACACCAGTATATCGTCTCATATCTATGGATTATTGTTTACATATGTCTGTAGATTTCCTGTGCAACTAAAAAGAATTGATTAAATGTTGGTGTCAACAGGCCATAAGTTATAAGCTCTTTATTACTAAGTAATAGTTTGTCTCTTCGACTTGCCATGGTTGACATGTTTCTACACTGAAATTCAGTGATAGTGACTGTATTTTTTCCAGACATAATTCCAGTTTGTGTGTATTTGGTCTTTTTTCGTAATATCTTTTATTCGTGTTTAGTTTTGGCCAGTAATCAGCGTTAGCTAGCGCTCATGCTAATAACAGCATGCACTATGCATGCACAATAAATGTTTTGCTGTTGTGATGCATATTAAAATTTGAGAAAAATAGGCCGTAAAAGCTCATTAGTCCTGGCTAATGAATATTGCGCTAGTGTTGAGATGAGGCCCGGACAAAGAAAGCTGACCAATAATGGAACGTAAATGTTTGTTTCTGCAAAAGGCTGGACGTCCTTTTGTGCCTGTGGCTCAAACTCTGATAATGGAAGTAAAGGCGTTTTAGGTGGTGGACCACTGAATGACTCCATTAAAGCCCACGTAGCATCGGGCCATCAAATATGCATATAGAATGGCAGATGAACAGAGATGCTGGAGATTTAAACAAAGCAGCACTCATTTATGATGGCCACTATGGCATTAAAGGGCATAGAACTTCAGCTGTGGAACCTGTCTAACTTGTGGTTGGTCCTTGTGAAGTTCCACATGCACACCACAGAACCACAACAGCCCTGGTTCAAATATGCTGGAGAGTTCCAGGCCAGAAATAATGTGTCGAAAATAAATGAATGAATAGTTTTTCATTTCGTTTTTTTTTATTTTGCTACTTTGTATCGTCTTTTAATAAACTTGAGAGTTGAAGTCCTGTAACATCAATTCAGACTCCACGGCTTCTGCCTTGTGTTTCAAGATAGGTGCAGTGGTTATCTATTTCTGTAAGACTACTATATATTCTATTTATTCTTGTGTTTTGGAATTTCTGTTCTTCTCAGTTGTGAATTCTGCTATTTTAGAACAAAAAAAAGGTTTGTAAATCCAAATATATATTGTGTGTTTGTTTATGTGTGTTGGTACGCGTATGTTGTTCAAAATAAAGTAAATAAACTGCTATCAGTTTTTATTCCCATTGCTTTATAATTTACATTTTGAGATATTTACAACCGGTCTCGGTGTGAATGGGTGTGTCCTTCTTAACAATTGGTTGACTGCCAATCCGAATGCTTTTTAATTTACATTTTAGGGTATTACATGTTGGGATATTTGCGATCATCTAAGTGTGAATGGGCGTGTCTCGCACAGCCATTGATTTACTGTCAATCAGATTGCTTTTTATTTACTGTACATGTTGGGATATTTGCAACCAGTGTGAATGGAAAGTAAACAAACTGCTATCAGTTTTTATTACCATTTATTTTATTTGAAATTTGATTATCGAGCATATCGAAAAAGATGAAGCAAGATGGATGGAGAGAGGGATCAGACATCAGAATAACAATTTACAAAAAAATTGTACCAGAAGAACGATTCTTCATTTTTATCTCCACACAATTTCTGGATTTTCTGGAAATCCTTTTTTTTTTTGTCCAGCTCTAATTCTTTAAAAAATTATCTTTGAAAATCCTTTTGAGCAAATATGTTGCAAGTTTTAGTCAAAAACTGAATGTTTTGACAGTGATACCATTATTCATACCTCTAGAGACAATGAGCTGTCGGAATAATATCACAATGTCCTTGTCCCAATACTCCAGAGAATTTACGACAAATAATTTCTCTTGTCTTTCTGCTCTTTAATCTGGTCCCGATCACATTCATAACAGAACGATGCGACTGCTGTTGAATTTTGAGAAAAACTGAGGGGAAAAAAGAAAGGTGTAATAAAAGTGAATAAATCAGTGATGTTCCTTGCGTGTGCGAATGCAAACACTGTCCAAGAATAAGCTAGACTACACGACCTTCATGCTCACGCCAGGTCAGACTTAGTCAACCCCGTCTCCAACTCCCCAAGTAATGAAACTTCTCAAAGTCAAAGCAGCACCTGTGTCTCCGAGGATCTGGGGCTAGTCTGAGGTCGTAATAAGCAGCAGGGAAGATAATTGCCATCACTAATTAGTCTCTTTCTTTCTCAGCGAGGGCAGCGGGAGTCTTGTTTGTGCCACACTGAGGCTGCCATGTTCTACATGCAAGAGAACGTCCGTCTCTCGTCTGTCATGTTACCTGATTGTGTAGACAGGTTTTACATTTTCACATCTCTTGTCTAATATCATTAAATGCAATAAATAATATAATTAATACATTAAATATCATTTAATGTAATATCATTAAAAGTAAATTACTGTGGTTTTGTTGTTTTGACTGTCATCTGTCAAAGCTGTGTTGTGATTGTAATGTAATGTACTTTAATTAAGCCCTTGTACATAATAGTAAGATAGATTTAAAAATATGTGATAAAACAGAATGATATATACGAAACAGCAGGAAATAAAATTGTGAAGCTGACAATGGATTATACAATCTATTCTGTGCGGATCATTTCCAACCAAGGTGCCAAAAACTGAGTGTAATGGGTGTGTCTCAGCGATTGGTTGACTGTCAATCTGTTTGCTTTACAATTTACATTTTGGGATATTTGTGATTGGCTGGAGTGTGAGTGAGGATGTCCTGCTCAGCAATTGGTTGACTGTCAATCTAGGGTGTTCTGCCTTCAGCTCACTATGACCCAGAAATGGACAAAATCTGCATCCGAGCCAGAATCTTCAACACAAAAGAGCGTGACACCTGAAGATAAGACAGGATCTGAAAGTAGCTGTTCTCCCTCAGTTACAGTGTGTCTACAATCCAGCGAGACCAATTGCATTGATGTTCTCTGAAAACACCATAGATTGAACCTTAAAGTCTGAAAGTTCAATTTCAGATGCTGATCTCAGCTGGGCTTCTCTCAGGGATGCTCCTGTTTCCCAGCAGTTTTGCGAAATTCTCATTGGAGGCTTTTGTATTATTAAATCAGACTTCTGTGCCAGACGTCCCGTGAGATGTTGTCTCACTATCCCAAAAGGTCAGATGGTCGACAAATGTCCCGATCTCAGACTCTTTCGTGGTTGTGTCTTATCAGAGCTGTGTGTTGCTTCAGTTTTAATAAGAGCTTGTGGTGTGTAAGGTCTGCCTGCAATCTCTCTTCATTTCAGCCGACACCAGTCTCTGCCCTGAAAGCCTCACCCGAGACCAACTCGAATTCCATTTGACACTGCTGTGTGTGTGGAGCAATTGCTGATTCTCTGATTAGATTGAAGGCTTTATTTCTTTCGTCTGACTTGTGAGACGCTGAAATATACATTGGTAGTTAATTGGCATACAGTGTTTCCTGTTGATTTCAAAATGGAGGGGTTTAATTGCTTTTTGGAAGTGAGATGCCGGTGGCACAGTGGAGCAGTGGGCAGCGCTTGCACCCCACAGCAAAGAGTTCCAGTTCAAGACTTGTGTGAGTTTCAGGGCTGTTCTGTTCAGTTTGCGTGGGTCTCCAGTTGCCTCCCACAGTCCGTTTCAGGTGAATTCACATTCGAAATTGACCATTGGTATGAGTCAATGTGTGTGTCTGCCACAAGTCCATAATTTGTGTGCCGCCTCAGGATAAAAAATAAAGGGATCGCCAGCACCCTGTGATCCAGAAATGTAGTAAGCATTGGAAAATTGATAGATGGAGGGATATATGGATGGATGGGTAGATGGATGAAAGTGAGATGACAGATGACTGTTGAATATTATGTTCTTCATGCCATAATTTGAATTATCCAGAAATTATTCAACAGAAATTCATTTTAGTTCATGTCTTTTGTGACTTTTGTACAACTGAAAGTGAGTAGTTTGTTTTCCTAATTTTGGCTGGTCGGGGTCGTGTGGAGTTTGCATGTTCTTCCCGTGCTTGCGTGGGTTTTTCTCCGGGTCCTCCGCTTTCCCCCACAGTCCAAAAAAACTTGCGTTTCACGCTAATTGGAATTGGAAAATTGACCACATGGGTATGAGTGAGTGTGTGAATGTGTTTGTCTGTGTGTCCCACTCTGCGAATGGTTGGCCACCAATCCAGAGTGTGTATCCCGCCTCCGGCCCGAAGACGCCAGCTCCCTGTGAACCCTGTGTAAAGGATGAAGCGGTAGAAGATGAATGAATTCATGTAATTAAAAACGGAAACGCACAAATGACGACGAGTTTAATATGGGTGCCATGATAATTTATGACAAATTCCTCTGTTTTATAGTTCAAGTTCTGAGCATTTTTTAGTCTTTTGGAAATGATGGAAATGTAACTATGGAGTCTAATCAATATTCCAGTTGATGATTGTTAAAACATTAAAAGAATTGGGTATGAAGTACCAATAATTGGTTTTAAAATGTGTTTCGTTTGACCAATTGTATGGCTACAACATTTGATATATTCATTAACCAATCAGATAACTTTAAGGCGGGTCCTTTGAAGTCACATCCAGGAGGTCGGAGTTGCTACCAAGTGTTGCTGCTAGATACATTGTGTGAATGCTAATTAGTCAAACTAATTTCTTACAGTATTTCTTACTTCAGGCATGTGTGGTGGTTGTTCTGATACGTGAAGATAAGGTCTGGATGTTTGGGGATTAAAGATTATAACAAAAGTATAAATTAATTGGTCATGTCATTACAAAATGCTGTACATGCTCATGATGTTTGACTCATGTTTAAAAAAAAAAATGTATCCTGGGCTATAGATCCACATTCACTAAATATTTCTGTATCAGTGCCGTTCAGTGAAAATATTTATTTTATTTTAACTAAAAATAAAAAAAAAAACAAGTCATTATTCAATAAAATACACGCTTGGGAATCTATCTTTTCATTCATTTTCTACCACTTACTCCATTTCTGAATCACGGGGAGCTGGTGCCTTTCTCAGAAACTCTCGGTCTGAACGAGATACTCACTCTAGACTGGTTTTGTTGGAAAACCTTTTAATATTATAACATTTTATTTCTGATTGTCAAAAACAACACAATCCACAAATGCAGCTCCCAGCTATATCTAGTGTTTTTAATGCATTTATTTTATCGTATTATTTGCTACAGTGCTGTATTTTTACTGTACTTGTGTCTTTTTACTGTTTCTTATGGCTTTTCATTTTTGTAATGTTGCTTGGTCCAGTGCAATTCTCCCACCGCAGGATAAATAAAAGTAATTTTATCTGCACTTTCTCAACAATACAGGTCTTTTGTCGTTACTAGGGGCAATAAGTCTCTCACCGACTGCAGGCACAATCCATTCATCCAACCTATAGTGGTTGTAAAATTAAATGGTTCCAAGTTACATTTTGTCTTTTAAAAGTGTAACTTCTTTGTGTGGAAAATTGGTTTCCTCTCAAGATCATTAAGAGAAACACGATTCTGTACATTCTCACTCGTTTATAGACTATCTGTCGAAGTCGAATTTACTCTTGTTTACTGATAGACTCTTGTACTGTAGAACAAAGTGTGTGTTATTGACAGCCAGTGAGTAAAGCAAGTGTATTTAACAGAATCAAACATTTGATACACGTGTCTTAATGAGAGGACGCAGGGTGGAGGAGTGAAGTTACAGGGGGTGGAGGTGAAGAAGGTGCAGGAGTTTAAGTACTTGGGATCAACAGTGCAGTGTGATGGGGAGTGTGGAAAAGAGGTGAAGAGGCGAGTGCAGGCAGGGTGGAGCGGGTGGAGGAAAGTGTCAGGAGTGTTGTGTCAGGATAGTGAATATATTGGTAGAAGGATGTTGGAGATGGAGCTGCCAGGGAAGAGGGCAAGAGGACGACCCAGGAGGAGATATATGGATGTAGTAAGAGAGGACATGAGGTTGGCTGGGGTCAGGGTGGAAGATACTCAGGATAGAATGAGGTGGAAAGGGATGACTCGCTGTGGCGAATAAACAAAAAAATCAATGCGTAAGTTAAAAAATAATGAGACTGTGACTCGTAAATTAACAACACGTAATAGACTTAAAGTTGAGAAGACACTGACTCCAGGAAGTCCAGTCCTCCTATGGTTTATTTGTTCTCTATTTCAAAGTTTGTCTTTTCCTCATCATTGTATCCAATTAACTTACACTGTATTTTAATCATAATCTTTTTTGTTCAAATAGCAAATACTTGATTTATTGCACTTACTATTACAGTGCTGCTATAGCTACTATCCGATAATCTTGCACAGCTGCTTTGAGATGGTTTTCGGAAAAACGGTTTATAAATAATCCTGAATTGAATTGAATATGATTCATGACGCACGTCATTCATGACACGCATCAAATATGACAAGCGGCATTCATTACATGTGCAATCACGTGGAGCACAGAATGACTAAATGTAGAAGTTTTTAGACTGGCTTTAACAAAACTCTCACTTTACTGTAGCAGATTTGAAACGTGAGAGGTCATGGGTTCAATCCTTAATGTATCAATGTAATTACACAATTGTCAACATCAGAGACTTTCATTTATTTTTGCCATAATTTTCACATATAAGTTATTCATACTCTTGTCTTGATCTAGAATCTGCGTCTAAATCATCGGATTGGACTGCATGTGAAGGGCGTTACGGTGCGCGGAGCAGTGAGTAGCACTGAGGGTTGAGGTGTGAGTTTGAGACCCTGTTGGGAAGTGTGAAGCATGTTCTTGGGTTTCCTCCTGGTCTCCAGATCCCTCTCACTGTCCAACAAACATGTTTGACTGGTTTTGCCACCAATCTAGAGTGTGTATCCCACCTCAGGCCCAGAGTTGCTGAGATGTTCTTCAGACAGAGGTGTAAAGAGGACCTGTAAACCATACTTGAGTAAGGAAGTCAGTTATTCCAAGAAGACTTGAGTAAAAATTGTAAAGTATCAACAACACAAGTACTTTACTCATACTGAATTTATGCTCAAAAAACACCAAAAATAGGAAAAACAAGAAACTCTTTGTTTAAGAGGTTTTATTTCCTAATATAGACATGAAATGTAACGCCTCAATGTTTCCAAATGGCAGAACAAAATAGATAATAAAATAAAACGTCAGTCTCAGTCAAACTCAAATGTGCAAAAAAGTGCAACCACTAGTTCACATTCATGTGATTTAGCTCATATATAGCATCCAGTACCTTCAGCATCCTGCGGATGGCGATATTGCCTCGTCTGCGCAAGAAATTAGCCCCGGTAGAAAAAGAAGCAGACTCGCACAATCACAATGTAGCGAGTACCGGTAAGTCTCCATTTAAATGAAGTGGAGTAAAGATACTAAATCACAAACGTAGTCAAGTAAAAGTTGCTTATATAGCCAATGCTCAAGTACAAATTGCCAAAAAAAAAAAAAAATACAACAGCCAGAGGTGCTTTTGTAAAGTACTTGAGTAAATTGACTTTTTTTTTTTTTTTTTAATCACAAAGTCAATTTACTCAAGTACTTTGCACCTTTGGCTTCAGCTCGTCATGACCCAGAAATGGAACAGGCGGTTGAAAATAAATAGCTGAGTTGGATTTTCCACAGAAGACCCAGTTCTCCAGATTGATATTTCTGTTATCTCCAGTTCAGTCAGAATGTGTTTTATTTCTCTATTAAACTGCATGAATCCATGTTGTGTTCGAGAGATGGGGGCATATGACAGCTGTTTCTGCCAGTGCTGTGTTTCTGCTGCAGGTCAGTGGATGGACTGGGAGCAGAAAATCTTAACCAGCCTTTGATGAGCAGATAAAAAGATGCTCTGACTTCTCCGGAGACGCCTGTTTGTCTTTAATGACAAACACATGAAGCGCTCGCAGCGTCTGTTTGAAGAGGAAATGAAAGCAGAGACTCTTGGAGCATGGAGAAGAAGAGCTGCATTATTCCTCCCAGTGTGTGTGTGTGTGTGTGTGTGTGTGTGTGTGTGTGTGGCTGTCTAATTCAGCCTGACCCTCATATCTTCTCAAGCAGGAGAGTTTGATGCCCCTCATAAACACCCCGTCTTCCGTATCTCACTGCTGTGGGACATTCGCCGTGAGCTGATGACACCTGTCCACTTCCTCTCACACCGGCATGCAGCACCGGGGGACTGACTCCATCACGCCAGAGCATTAAAGTTCAAGTTCTGAGCATTTGTATGGCGCTTTTCACAGTTTTAACTCTCTCAAAGCGCATGTGTGAATTTGTGAGATAATTGTTGCTTTTTATTCATTTGATCGTCTGGCTGTCATTAAAAAGAGCTGTAGCGTTCATGAGGAGGCCAGAGGGCTGGTTCATAGTGCTGAGGATGTGCTTCTAAATCAAAAGCGCTGTGGTGGTGGTGTTCAGGTTGGAGATGCTGCTGGCAGTTGTGGTCCAGGTAGGGGACTGGACTTGGGCCCAAGAGACCCACGGTTCTAGACTGGTTCTACAAAATTGAACAAGACATTGACACATTAAAGCTGCCCACTGCTCCTGGTTTGTGTGTGTAACATCACTTGATGCTTAAATGCAGAGCATAATTTTGATAAAATGGGTGTGGTCATAAAAACAAGTCTTCTATTTTGTTGAAGTGATGCATCAAAAGTGAGTTTTTCCACGGCATGTTATTCAAATAAATAAAGGCGTTCATTCATTTTTTGTAAGAGTGAATTGATTTGGTCTGTGGTGAATTGTTTTGTGTTTTTTGTAGGTGGACAGATTATTTTATAGGTTTGGGAGACGTGACCCACAAATTTGAAAACCACTGGTTTAGAGCAAAATGCTTGTTACTTTTCTCCTTCCTAGGAATCTTGCTAATTTCCTACAAAATTATTAAAACATTAAAAAAAAACGGTAAAAAAAAAGCTTAAAAATTAGAGCTAAACTCTAAAAAAAACTTGTTAAACCATTGCACAGTGCCACCACTACCATCAAATTAATGATTGTTCTGAGACAAACAAATAGGGGGATTGTTTTTGAGTGCAATGTCATTGTTGTGTATAAAACACTAACTACTCACTTAAAAAATAATGTGTGTAGCCCCCCCTACCTGTCTGGTGGACTTATAGGATAGAGAGTGTTGTTGTTTGTTTCGTGTCCTGCAAAATGCCTCGCGATATCACTATATTACGATGCCAAAATCCCAGTTCAGTCTCTTCCCCAAACCCAAACCAAGGCAAAAAGATCGGCAGCCCCAATCTTAGCACATCAGCACCATCCCCACTGGCCGTGGGAACGTATCTTGGACAATAATCCACTTATTCCAAGCTGAACATGTCTGGTCTACGCACTGACCTACGTCGGAAAAGTCCACTAGTGCGAGTGGCACTTACACGGGGAAACTGTGTCAAAACAGAAGAAACCTGTCTGACGCGTAGTCCTAGGCAACATTTACCTGCGTTTAAAACAGGTTTACAAACAGCACTCTTTCTTGTGGCTCCACGAACAGTTCTCTCACACCGATACCACAATCTCCTTGGCCCCGCCCACCACAAATTTTCTGAAAGAAGGACAACTCCTTGATTAGTGAACGTCATCTTATATTGGTCAACACAGGCTCTTGAAATCCAAAGCCTCCACTGAGTTTCTCACTAAAAAGATCCTGTGTTTCTGACAAAGCTCTTTGAAGCCAACACACGTGCACAGAACTCCGTAGCCGTCAAGATCCAGATGGCGAGAAACTGAGACGAAATTTCTTCTATTCATGAGTGAGAATATCAGTCCATTAAACCTGCTGCCGTAGCACACACATGGTGTGATATTTGGTCCAGTACACTCGTAGATGCAAACGTACTGAAGATTGTGTAGGACATTCCCAAGCTCTGAGACCATGTTATTAACAACTGGCAGACGATGAGGGTTGCATCTCAGAAATGAAGAGAGACTGGCTGGAGTCATGCTCTGCATCTGTCTTCCACGCCAGGGACACTCTTGCCGTGCCATTGTCTATCTCTCATCAACGTTTCTTTCTCCACGCATAGTTGGCACATTATTAACAGTCGATTCTTTTTGAATTGTGCTCCCAACAAGTTGCTTTCTGTCTGGCCTGAGCTTGGAACCTGTTTCATAAAAAAAATGTTTTTGTCTTCTGCCCTCTCTACATTAAAAAGAATAAAATTCGAATCTAAAACAGAAAAAGAAGGAAAAAAAATCCATATCTCATATCTAGAGTCTGTATTGATTTTTCTAAACAATCTATATTTTACAGGTCAATCTACGTCCCAACTCTCACCTACGGCCATAAGCTTTGGGTCATGACTGAAAAGACAAGGTCACGAAAACAAATGGCAGAAATGTGTTTCCTTCCTTCTTCTTATGGATGAAGACATCAAAGGAACAGTTAGTGCCACCGTCACATATAAAACAATTATCGCCGTTATCCATGTTTACAAAGTGCAGATGTTTAAAGCGTGTCGCCAGTTGTTGATGTCAACGGAAATACTGGCATTTTGAAAACGCTGTGTGAACAGCTATTTACTGGTAAAATGTTGGAATGGCAGTGTTTGTGTGAATTAGCGGTATTGAATTGTGATTATTTAGCGGTAAAGTCGGACTGGGAATTTTACCGGCGTTGCTATGTAAAAGTGGCTATTGTCTCAAAGCTGGACCAAGAAAAGGCTTTGTTGACCCCGAACAGAGATAAAAGAAATAAGATGGGTTCATTTAAAAAAGAAAGCTATACGTTTAAGCGATTTGTTTTTAACACACAAAATAGATCATAAAACGACTGTGTATCATCTTTGTTGTGAGGGTTGTGTAGTGTTGTTTAGTTGTGTTTGTTGGGAAACTGTGTGTGTTTTATGTGTAGATTTGTGTTTTGTGTGTGTGTGAGTTGTAGCTGTTGTTCTGGTGACAGGTTTATCTATTAAGGTAAACTCCAACTGAACTCACCCCAGAGCAAGACTGACTTGCTATAAGTTCTAGAGAGATTCCCCAGGAAAATGTCTTAAATATTTCATTGAGCGTATGACTCTGTAATCTTTCATTTCTGGGTGTGAATGTTAGTTGAAGAATGGGACCGTGTTAAACCTGCGTCTTACTTCTGCATTACAGTGAATAATCATGAGCATCATATGTATATTCAACCAGCGAAAGTCACTGAAAATGTTGAGCTGTGGTCAGGAGAGGATCTATTCCATATGATGGCTTTCTCCATTTTGTTTCCTGATAAGAAATTGTTGGCTTGTGAGAAAGAAAATGAAATGCATAATTTTACATGACATGTAGCCAAGCCAATAATCTCATAGTCCTGCGAACATCTGTGACCTTCACAGCAGTTTCTCCTCAAGACCACAAGTGTCTGGATTTAATCTTCTAGATTTAATCATGCAGGAAAATAACACTTCCATTCTTGGCCTTGGAATTCCAAAGGGTTTATCCATAAATCAGTTAATTTAATGTTATAAAATAGATGCTGCAGTTATTAGGGGACTTGTTCAAGTTTAAGTTCTGAGCATTTGTAAGGCACTTTTCACAGTTTTAACTGTCTCAAAGCGCACGTGTGAATATGATAGACAGTTTTAGGAGGTGCAGGTGTGATTCGGTTCCGAGCACTAGACTAGGCAGCCTTTCTGTATGATTATATTAACTTATTCTCTGTGTTATTATGACAGGATAATGTATGCTTCATTGAAGAGATGTGTACGTGACTTTCAAGAGTTTACTATCAAAAATGACAGCTACGTTTTTCACTTTTGGTGAGAATGAGAGTTCAAGCCCGTTTTGATTAAGACTGTATTCAGGTCTTTAAGTTTTAATCGTAAGTAATAATTCGGTTTTGTCCGAGTTGAATTTTCTCAGCATGAGAAAATTACTTGTCATCCAATCACTATGTCGCTGAAGCAATCCAGTATATTGATGCTAGTTAGTTCCGTAACTGTGCCCGCGGACTTTCGTGGCGTCATTTCAAGATCACGTTCATGTGAGATTGTCCACTGTATCATTGTATATATGGTACCTTTATTCATAATTCTCAATGGGTGATTTGAACAACTACTTTGTAACATGTTTTTATTACATTTATTAAATAGTTTATCATTTAAAAAAAAAATTGTCTGAATTCACGAACTTATGGCACGGATTAGACTAATTGCATGTCAAATGTGGCTCAGCTAACAAAATTCCCGCCTAACGAAACTGATTAATTTTGTAAGTCGGGGTACCACTGTCCATGACAAAAACATGTGAAGCCCTTTAGCCTTTTCCTCAGTGCCGTGTTACAAAATCCTACTTTCATCTGAGTGACTGCCATTCAAAATGGGCGGAGACCATAAAGTGATAGGCTACTCCCATCCTCATACATAAGCCATTTCCCTGAAGGTATTGATTTTAGTCTGTATCTACGGCTGTATTCTTGTGTTCGTCATTATGAAACTGTGCACAATTTCTGCTGCTGTAAACAGACTCCATTGCCATGACATTTCTGGACCACATAACACTCGCTTGCTTGTTATTCAGAGGCGCTTATTCCAGCTGGACCTTGTCGAACTAGAACGGCCAGAGCATCCTCGCTTGTTTGAGATAATGTCATCTTCCACTGTGGTGCTCTGGTCCGTGACTGCTTTTCAAAAGGAACCTGAGGTTTTTGCAAGCATGCTTTCCATTTCTAACCGTGATTGAGGAGTAGTTTTTATCTGCACGGTGGTGGAGACTTGCTCCTTCAAGCCATGGAAGAAGCCTGTCTACATCTCAGTTGCGTGCCAGCGCATGGATTTGGCCTTCGAGAGAATGTTATCCCAGCTGTTCGGCTTGGGCTGATGAGATTCTCTACACTGGCCCAGACTAAAGAAAGGATGCTGAGCCAAAAGTATTTTTTCTTTTTATTAGTGCTGGGTGTAGTACTTAACCCTCCTATTACGTTTATGGCATTGCAGGGGTTTATTAATATTGTTTGCTAATTATCAACTTTCTATTTGTTTATTTTTATGTACCAGTGTTAATTTTGATTTTTAATTTAGTTTAAGTCATAGTCTTTTTATTTTGTCTTTTTTTATTTATGTCTTTTCATTTGTTTTCTTTTTTTGTCCCAAATTAGTCATATTTCGTTTTTCAGTTTTAGTCTAATTTTAGTCGACTAAACACCACAACATTTTAGTCAACTAAATTACAGTATAGATTTAGTCAACAAAAATATATGTGCTATATTTTCTAAATGTTTACAAAAGTTGCTATGTCTGAGAAATCTGAATACGTAGTTAACTGTGAACATATAAAATATAAACAAAGATCTTACTTATTTGGAACTTATACTTTTCTTCTTGTTTTTATGAACCTTTCTTTCAATTCAAATAAATGTATTCTCATAAATGAAACCTCAAAAAAGAGAAAATGAAATACTATGTCACAAATGTATTTGTTTTTTTTAAGTAACAAATGGTTGCTCTGTGAAAGAAAAAAAAGTTTCACCCGCAGATGGCGCTTCAGGTTTGCGCCAGCTCACCATTCTTTTCGTGCCCCGCTGAAAGACTCCGTGTCCACGTACGCACACACAGACCTCTGCTCAGACAGATTTAATGAAAACAACTACACCAACATGATAATATTAGTTATTTTTCAACAGTTAACATCGTGTGCATATTTGACTCATGTCATGTAAAAGCTCCTGAAGAGCCCCGCATAAAACTAGTTAGAGCCGCATGAGGCTCAAGAGCCACGGGTTGGCTGAGAGGAGCTCGGAGTAGAGCCACTGCTCCTCCGGGTGGAGAGAGGCCAGATGGAGAGGTTCAGGCATCTGGTAAGGATGCCCCCCGTGTTCCACGCACATCTCACCGGGTAGAGACCCAGTACCCGCTGCAGGGACTGTCTCCTGGCTGGGCAGGGAACGCCTCTGCATTGTCCCGGAAGAGCTGGAGGAGGTACCCAGGGCAAGAGAAGTCTGGGCCTCCTTATTGAGGCTGTTGCACCCGACCTGGCATCGGATGAGCAGAAGACGACGGTACAGTACGATTTTATTTTCCTTTTCCTGTTTACAACTTTTTTTTTTTTTCTGTAACAATCAATTCTTAAAATAATATTATGTAAACAGTCCTTACTTTAGAATGGCTTAAAACAGCTCACTGACAGCAAAATGCTTTATACCTACCTAGAGTAATCATGAGTTAAACAAAAATGTGTGTGTGAGTAAAGTATTTATTAACCGAGTAACTGTCGATGTCTGAAAAAGCTTAATTTAGAAATTATTAACTGTGTTTCCGTGTTAATTTCAGTGTCGAGCTTCATTTTGACCAGAAAAAAAAACAGAATTTTAAAAGCACATAACTGAATTCATGTTGAAAAGACAATATTGTAAATTAGTAGGATTGTATGGTTGTAAGATATTTGGGTTTGAATCACCTGTGGGTTTTAATGTAACATTTTAATGTGAATTTTGATGAGGTTCGATATGGAATTTATGTAAAAAAAAAAAAAAAAAACACATAATAAATGTATAATACTTTACAAATTGAAAAGTGTGTGTCCTTGTCTTCGTACACCGAACCAAAAAAGAATGGTTCTAAGACTCAAGCGAAACATACAAGGCGATAGTAAATAATTTAAAGTATTATTAGTTTCTTATAGATTTGATTAAGCATTAAATCAGCCAAAAAAGTAACAATCACTACTACATGGAATATAATAAATTGTATTCATGGAAAATAATATTCCATTTATATTCATGGAAAATAATAAATTGGTGAACAAAATTAGCCAAAACAACAACACATATGACCTCTAGTGGCAGGGGGAAAAACTACAGTACAACAGTACAGACTGCTCAGATACGCACGTCTGACACACACCACAGATCTGTTGAGCACATCACACACATTTAAAAAAAGAGGACTTGATGAGTCTAAAGCCGAAGAACAAGCACAAGGCTGAGCTTTTCTGATCGCGCATGTTTGGAGTCTGTGAGTGAATCATCTGATGATGGTGTGATCGATGTGAATGGTCTTTTGTTTTGAGACCCGAGAGATGTATTATGTTATTAACACCGGATCCATTTTTAGTCACCATCAGGGTGTAATTACCGCTGAATCCTTTCCTGCGTCAATGAGTTTTGTCTTTTCTGTCTTTGTTCATTTAGATGTGTGGATACTCAGGATTTGGACGGATAAAGCTATGGATTTAGGAATTAGTTACTGATAATTACGGTCACTGAGAAATCTGTGGTCTTGGATTTGTTGAGTTTTCCTAGCCATTAGTCGCATTGTTCCTTGCTCTCTGGACACAGTCATCATTAGATTATGATCAATGTTCTGTTAAATTGAAACAGCTTTCCTACTTATTTTTTAGTAAAAATCTTCAGGAAATATTTTTTGCCCGGTACTGACACACAGTCCATCCATCCTGTCAATGTCTGTTCTAAAACTGTAGTCTTCGCTGCCTTGTGAGGGTTATTTATTCAGCTGGTGACAGTTTCAGTGTTGGACTTCTCTGATGCCTCCATCAGAATCAAATCTACCCACCAACAGCAAGAAGTGGCTGGAGGTCATCTTCAGTGTTATGAAATTTACTTCCACAGCTCTTCTAATAGTAGATACCGTTTGATTTCATTGTGAACTAAATTTACGGTAACGTACCTTTTTTGGTCATTTTTTTACTGCATTTGAAATGAAGATGAAGTGATTGTGTGTGGGAAGTGTATTTGTGGCTTTAGAAGAGTGTTGTAGAGAGAGACAATGTGTGTGTGTGTGTGTGTGTGTGTGTGTGTGTGTGTACAGGCATTTAGGTCAAAGTGGGGCTCAGAATGCTAGGTGGAGACCTACAGTATGAGCACATGTCTGGGCCCCACAATTTGAAAGGCCTATTTGAGGGTGAAGATGGTGTAGCAGACATAACACGAATGTCAATTTTTGGTTACGTGATGAGAGGTGGTGGGTCACATGACAGGTGAAGACACTGATAAGTGTTACAGGGAAATGGTGGTGGAGAGGGGGTGATGAGGGTGCGGTACTTTCCTTTAACCGCACAACACGCACGCACAATTCATATGGAAAACGTAATTGGCTACAAAGAAGAATTGGAACAACAATAGAGTTTGGCCGCTACAGATGGGATTTTAGGGTTGATGTGATGTCACATTCAGTTTTGGGAAAGTTACTTTTATTTAAAGTAATTCATTACCAATTACTTACCTTATTTTCTGGACTATAAGCTGCACCTGTATATCTATTAATATAATATCTATTAAACATAAAATTAAAATCCATTTGTTCACTTGACACTACTGGGGACAACATTATCTGATAGGGAACAAGGGTTTCAGTCGAGTTTTTTTTCCTTTATTACACTTGATCTCGGATTCACGGCTTCACGGATTTTTTTAATTAGGTATGCGTAAATTATAAAAGAAATATATCGAAATATCCGTGCAAGCCGGTGGCGGACGGGGAGCGGAACAGTGGTTTGTAGCCGTTATTTTCTTGTCCCGAAGCGCGACGTCAAAACGAGGCCGATAGCTGAGAAGCAGAGAAGGCCCTAGCAGATTATGAGCTGCTCGGCCGAGGCTCTGCTAGCGGGAGAGAGGCTCTTCTCGGCGAATTGCTTACAGGCATGTCACAACCTCCCGTTTTCTCTCCCCGTGGGTGGAAAGCACTATAACTCGGGGCTATGTTCTCCAATTTGGCCGTCGGGGAGCGGAACAGCGGTTTGTACAGCCGTTATTTTCTCGTCCTGAAGCGCAACGGCACGATGAGGCCGATCCTAGATTTGAGGCCGCTGAACAAAGCGAAAAGCCCGTTCAAGATGCTAACTCTGAAGCATATTCTGGGGTTTGTGCAGCATGGGGAGTGTTTGTCACAATCGACCTTTGCGACGCCTACCATCACTTTGGCATCGGCGGTTTTTACAATTCTCGTTTCAGAACGAGGCTTCTCAGTTTCGTGTGCTGCCGTTCGGGCTAGCATTAGCATGGAGGCTGTGCTAAAACCGCTGAGGCTCATGGGAATTAGAGTTTTTCCGTGCCTCTGCGTTTGGCTTGTGACGTCAGACCCCCGCTACGCTTATGGCGCAGATGTAGGTGATCTTGCGTCATCTAGGTTTGAACGTGAATCTGCGTAAGAGCAACCTTACGCCCTCTCACGTCATTTCCTTTCTCGGAGCGGAGTTGGATTCGCTGTCGATGAGGGCCCGCCTCACGGAAGCCAGAGTTCAGGCCATTCAGAGCGAGTTGGCTTTGTTTACGCTGAACCGGAAGCGTTCTGAATGAAGAGCTTCTAGCGGCTCCTGGGTTTAATGGCGGCGGCGGCAGGGATTTGCGATCTCGGCCTCTTTCACATGGGTCCGTTCCAGTGGTTGATTTGCGACAATATCTCGACCGCGGACTGGAATTGCGATTTGACGAGGGTTCATATGTCACAGGAGTGTGTGGACGCGCTTCCTCCATGGCGACAGCCGGAGCTTTACGCGAGGTGTGTAGCCATGGGCCGTGTAACAGAGCGGGTTGTGATTTCCACAGACGCCTCGCTCGGTGGTGGAGAGCAATTTGAGGCGGGACGCCGGTGTGGAATCGCTGGACGGACGAGCAGCGCAATTGGCGCATCAATTAGCTACGAATTCGATGCGTAGTGCGTGCGCTCCGTGTGTTCCTGCCTCAGGTGAGTGGAAGCATGTTTTGATCCGCTCCGACAGCAGGACAGTCGTATCGCACCTGAACCATCAAGGGAGTGTGCGATCGGGTGCGCTGCAGAACGTGTCCAGAGAGTTGCAATTGCGCAATCGACTCACCAGCGCGCTGAGTCCTCTGCAAACAATGCAGCCGATTCCATAGTAGGCTCTGTTTCTTATCCGGAAGTTGCTGTCAATCCGGTGGGCACACGTTCCGGGAAAGGACTATGTTGAACCCCCCCATGGGAAGTGGGGACTTCACCCTCAGACGGTGGCGCTCATTTGGGACGGCTTCGGGGAAGCCAAAGTGGGTCTGTTTGCGTTGGAGGAGAACACGCACTGCGCAATGTTTTTCTCCCTGAGGCTAGCACCACTGAAGGGTGACGGACTGTCCAGCGTCTGGCCGGCCGGTCTGAAGTATGCTTTCCCGCCAGTAAAGCTAATCCCTCTGGTTCTTTGTCTACGTTCGCAAGGTTCTACAACCTGTATTTCTCCTCTTTTGTGCCACGTGTGTTGTCTGCGCAGGGGGATGAGGCTGGTCCATCAAGGACTTTGACACAGTGAGTCTTCGGTCGTGTTAGTACCAAGAAATTGGTATGTTCGTTGTTCGTTCCACGCGTTATCGTGTGGTTGGCTTCGATGATGTCTGGACGTTCCTTCCACATTGAGTGACCATAAAAGGGAACTTCCTAGGTTTCTTTTGAAACCATAGTTCCCTGAATATGGAACGGAATGCCACATGTGATGCCGCAAGAAGGACAGGATAAGGGTGGCTAGGGAGATCTCCTGTCGTTCAGATATGGTTCTGAGGGCTGTGCTGACGGTCCCGCGCTTATATAGTGGCTCCGCCTCCCAAGGCGGGATCGTCGGCACAGCGGCAGTAAATTACTGAGAGATTTGATTAGACTTCAGTATTCGTTGGAAAATGGAATTTCCCATATGTGGCATTTCGTTCCCTATTCAGTGAACAAAGGTTTCAAAATAAACCTAATAAGTTCTCCACAGGACACAACTCACATACATATTATTGTAATGTTCTTGTCTGCTTGTTTCAGAAATATGAAGAGACATGAATATTTCCGTTTTAAGTCCGACGTCTTCGCTTTAAATACAACAGCTTTTGAAAAAAACAGCAGAGTAACTTTCACTTTAAGAAGATACATTAATTAAATACAATAATAATATTCAGCGAGCTTAGTCATTTTACAATGTAGCACAAGTACATTACAAGTAACTGTAATTAAAACACCGAATAATTAACAGTAATCACTTTTTCAGTGAAGTACTTTAATTACAGTAATGCGTTACACCCAACACTGGTCTGAGTTTTTGTGTTCGTGAAAAGGTGAAGAAAGAAAATATTTTGATGGCCAGTTTAAGGTTTGATATGTTTTCAATGTGTACAGGCATTTGTATTTTATACCAAAGTGGGTACCTTTGGCTGTGCCCCACAATTTTAAAGGTCTGTTTTTATTGGTGGAGTAAATTAGTAGAAGTGGAATATTTTGTCGGTTTGGGTGGGGGAGAGGTGGGCGAAAATGGTTTTTTTTTGTATGTATGTCAATAATGAGACCCCACTATGATATAAATGTGAGTATTGTGTGTGAAGGGACTGTGAGTTTCAATGCTCAAACTTTTCAAGTTTTGGTTGAGCATATCACTTCTCCTAACTCCTTATAGAGTGTGTGCTACAGGAGACAGTGCGAGATGAGATCAGCTCACGGCCTCTTATTATTCGCATTATTATTTTTATGACTGAAAAGCATCAGCGTAGTTGATGAGGGTTTGTTCCGAAATGTGATGCTCCGAAGACGCTCCTGACCTCCACGCGGCGCTGATAACGTGACACGAACGTGCTGATTACCATCGGCTAAAAGGCCTTGAGAGCTGAAGATGTGCTGATTGTAATGCCTTTCAGAAGTCTTTGACTAGTGAAGGGATGGAACCTTGGAGTTTGGTAATTACCCAGACTGCCGTTGTTCCTCATACGCGGCGAGTGAAATAGGACGTAGAAGATGTGGACACTTTATATTCAAATTGTGTTCCAGTCTGGCTGTATTCTGAGATGAATGTGCCGCCTTCATGCACTACAATATAAAATGTACAGTCAAAACTTCACTGTGCGTTTCCCTTGAAAGATAGACGCTAATGTTGATATCTCCAACTTCCCTAGAATAAGACAGAAGACTCTGAGAAAGCTAACCAGAACTGGAGAGCATACAAACAGCGCAGCTATTTTTCTCTGTGCTACAGCCTGTGCTCGTAAACTTTCGTCTCATCACTTGACTGTCCATCTCCAACTCGGGGGGGGGGGTTCTGGTCCGGCTCAGTAAAGACCACCTACGTGAGGTCTGGAGGCTGCTGCGTTGGGTCCTGTACCTTTCCACACACTGCTGACAGAGCCCGGTGTTGAGCGGCTAATGACGGTGGGAGTCTCTGTGTTTGTCAGATTCAGCTGATGTGAGGTACAGTACAGTTCACCTCCTCACGTCACTCTTCATCTCATCATCCTGTGCAGGAGCACTGTGAAGAGATCATTCTCTCCCACCATCACCCCCACAGTTGAGATGTGGAGGTTTTTGTGTTGTTTGTGTGTGTGAGAGAGAGAGTGGGGGGGGGGTTGGATGTGTTGGGATTTGTTGCACTTCGGTGGTGACCACTGGGTTCTATATTAAAATATACAAATATTACCGTATTTATGCCAATATAAGGACCCCCTTTTTCGATTTTTTTCCTGAATTTAAGATTATAATGGTGCTTGTAATCGCCATATTAGTCCCCATTTTTCCGTATTTCAAGTCAGGAACAATCACAATAAACACGTTGTTTTGACCCCCCTATGATATACATACAGTACGTGTGTGTGTGTGTGTGTGTGTGTGTGTGTGTGTGTGTGCGTGTGTGTACGTGTGCGTGTGTGTGTGTGTGTGTGTGAAAAGCATAGAATGAATGGTGTGTCTCTCTATGAGTTTTCATCAAGACATGTTTCTTCATTAAAACACAGTGGTCTTCAGAAGTGTGTGTGATGCATGAGTGCACCATAATGTCTAAAGCAGGGGATTCATGGATCCCGGAGCTAGATTACCTCAGAACTGTTCCTGTTCTTCCAGCCAGTCTCTCTTTCTGTGGATGAAGAATGATGTTCTTATTCTCCAGTATGAAGACAGATGACTTCCCACCAGCAGGAGAGAACTCGGGTTGCTTTCTGGTTTGTGGTTGCCTGTTTCTGCTGCCACAATAAAAACTTTCATGGGCCTTTTTTTTTGAAAAGTTGTTGTAATATCGTATTTACGCAAAAAAAAAAAAAGCATTCCTTTTTCAACGCTCAAAAACTTGAGAAGGCTTTTTTATAAGCTTTTTTATAAGCTTTTTTATAAGCTTTAAAGAACTGACAGAAATGAAGAAACATTAGCCACGCCGCAACACTTAACAGGGACAAGACAACACTGGAAGAAGTAAGATTAAAGTAAATTAACTAAACTAAAATTAATGAAATAATATTTAATTACAACAAACAGAGACTACAAACCACATCCGGGTATCTTAGCGTTAACGGCTACAAACTGGGCCCATACAGTAGCATCATCGCAGAAAGTCGAAAATGAAGAACACGGACAAGGAGTAAAAACATTCAAGGAAAACAATCCAACCGCTCGGTCGCGGGACAAAGAAACGTGATTATATTCGCAGGGTGATTATATTTGTGTAAAAACAGTATGTATTTATATATTTTATATATACATCATAAGTGGTCATAGATTCTTTTTTTTCGCCACTTTAAGCCTGACCAAAGACCAGATATTTAAAAAGACGTCATAGCTTAAATCGGAACAAAGCATTGACTACGTCCGTCCTGGTTGTCGTCGTAGATGACTCCCATATTTTCTCATGTTCCTGATTTTTAATCTCTTCTGATTTCTGTCTCTGCCTCTGCTCGCACTGGTTTAACCTAATGCCTTTATTCTGACTACGCCTTTTGCGGTACAGTATAAGCGCCTTTTGCGGTATAAATCTATAACGTTATTTTTTATGTTTTTTTTGCACGTCATGTCCTTGTTCTTCCTGCCTTTTAGTTTCATTTGTAGTTCTATTAAAAATTTGTTTGGATTTTGTTCACTGTTCATTTGGTCATGGACGAGTTTGTAGCATCGTATGTTAAAGTGAAATATGGTACATTTACATTATCAATGTTAAATTCCTAATTGCGCGCCGCTATGTTTTTTTTCTTCTAATCTTTAAAAGACAAACTGTCCCATCCTTTTTATAGCAGTAGTTGTGTGAATAGGTTGGACGTCATCAAAATGCGGAAAGAAATGCATTACTTGTTAAAACCAAAAAACTAAACTTCCGGTGAAGACGACAAGAGTTGCGCTGCTTGAGTCACTTGTCTTTTTCAGTTTTCAACCGTTTTGAATTGTTCCTGCGCATAGCTGTAGGTTTTCATGGCGTCTCGCTGCTGCTCTGGCTTTCAGTGTAACAGGTCTCTGTTCTTCTCTTACCTGCTCCGTGCTGGTGCATGCTGGGTAAGAGCTGCTCTTCATGTTCCGGAGACCAGCACTAATGCTCTACAGCCTTCTCCTGAAAGAGCCGCAAGGGACTTTTAATGGCGTCATAACGTCTGTGCTGCTGGTCCGTGTTTTGTCTTCATGGGAACCGGAGGGTTTCGGCAGTGATGGATCCGAAGGTCAGAGACAAGCTGGAGATGCCTGAGTGCAATTGTGTGTGTGTGTGTGTGTGTGTGTCAGAGATTTTGTTCGTGAGCTTGTGTGCCTTTGTTTTTGTGAGTGTGTGCACGTGTCTTCTTGAGTGTTTGTGAGAATGTGCGTGTGTGTGTATACGTGTTGTGACTTCCTTGTTTTAGTACACAGTTATAAAAGTTATAAAACAATAACACTGGGAGTTTTAATCTGGAGTGTCATTACAAGAGGAATCAAAACAAAATTGAGACAATGAAATTTAATAAATTAAATAAAGAGTGTGAACACCATTAGACTGTAACAGGGCAGTTGTTGCCCAGTGGTAAAGAGTTGGACAGTAGCAGGTTCAAACCCTGGACAGGCCGGTTTCACAACTGAAAATATTTTATGCAAAGAGTAAAGCCTTTACTAGTACCGTAAAGCATTAAAACACCCCACAGTATAAAGAAGTCTGTATTTAATCATCCAGTGAAGTTACCCAAATAAACCAGGAGCAGTGGGAAGTCTTCTAGTTGGGAAACAGATTCAGTGTCTAAAACCCACTTCACCAGGCTTGTGTGTGTGTGTGTGTGTGTGTGTGTGTGTGTGTGTGTGTGTGTGTGTGTGTTCGTGTTCATTTCAGCTTGACACACTTCACAGTTTGGTTATTAAAGCCCATTATTAAAGCCTATATCTTACCTTTTCCAGTATTTGTAGCATTTATTCATATGTGATTTCTGCAAAAATACATCCACCACTGTACAATGGTGTGTAGATGAGAGAGTTAAAGACAGAAAAAGAGAAAGAAGGCGTGGGTGTTTCTTCATTTCCCGTATCATTGGGCTTGTGTGTAATTGCAGGGCCTACAGCGCCATCTGTTGAGCAGCACGTTCCACTGCATCTCCCCTACTGACATGAAATGCATTGTTTTAATTATTTTTAATCATAAGAACAACATTTCAATCATAGGATTTATTTAAACTGTACAAAAGTAACTTTTATTTTCATTATAAAAATAAACCTTTTATGCATTAAGACAGTTACAGAGTGATGCGATTCACATCAGCATCAGTTTTGGATGCTGATGTGATCATTCTTCACTTGTATACGCGCTTGCAGATAATTGAATTATTTTCAATTGGATTTTCTTGCCTGAATTTCAGATGTTGTGTGAAACGTCGGCGGAATTCTGACAAATGGACAAGCAATGGAAAAATCTAAAAGAAAACTTTCTCATGTCATAACGTGTGACAGAAAATGAACGATTCACTGTCATGAACTGATGGTTCTTAATAGTTAATGGCAGAATCTGCTATAGTAAACATGATAAATAAAACATAACTTTTAAGACAGTTTCAACAGTTTTAAATGAGCTGTCAGAACTGTGCATAAATCAGCTCTACAGCAACATTTCAATCATAGGATTTATTTAAACTGTACAAAAGTAACTTTTATTTTCACAGCTCATCAGATTCTTTTCCCTTTCTATCCCAGAGTGAACAGCAGTGGACTGAGCACACAGCCCTGTGTAGGTAGTGCTATTCTCTTTATAGATTGAGGAAATCCAGAATCCAGTTGGATAGAAATGTGTTGAGGTTGGCTTTTTCATCGAGGAAGATGTTGGTTCGACACTTTTCATGACTACTTGTCCCATGCTGTTTTCAAGTCAGGCCATAATTTCTGGAGAAACTCGCGTGACTCTTTAACTAAATGCCTAAACACGCACACAATGTAACCATTGCTCAATCCGTGTTCTGAGGATCTGTCTGAGATCAAATGAAGCAGTTTAGTCTTCGGTGCCAGAAGTCATGTTTTGATGTGTCACAAACTTTGTGGATTTTTTGGTAGTGACCAGTATTAAACACGCTAGAAACCATTCAGCAATGGAGAGTGTGGTTATTTTTGTTATTGCTGAGGGTTATCTGAGCTCTAGCTTTGTGTTTTTGGTTATTTGTTTTCTTTCCGATAACGTCTGTTTCCCAATCCATAGGAAATTAAAGCAAAGAGCGCATGGATCATGACCTGATTTTTATTGTCACTTAACTAGTTATTGCAGAATACTTAATCCCCAAAATGACCCAGCGCATTGGCTTCTGTGTTTGCTTAACGTGCGCAACATTGATCCCAGCATCATTTCAGTGAACAGCTTCAGCAAGGAAGCCAGGTTTTTAAAAGTTGTTTGCTAGTGCACGCTTTTACTATCTGCCCTTCACTGAATTAATAAATGTAGAGCTAATTTCGAGATAATCCCTAGTGGCCACTGACAGACCAATGGCTTCCATAACAGACAGACTCACTTTTACTGGTGATTAAGTTCTCATTTATCAACCAAATCAAATCAAAAGTACAAAATAAAACTGCCATTGTTTGTGCTCAAAAAAGCGAAAAAATGTAGTTACCAGAATTACACAGAATTACAAATCCCAAGAAAAGAAAAACTAAAACTTGTAACTAATGCAAGCTAGTACTCTACACAGTACTTTACAAGCTACTGTAGTACTTTTTTTTCTAAAACTGAACAACACATGACTAATACAAGCTAGATGTTACGATCGGGTGCAGAACAGGAGAGCCGGAGATACAAACAACACACGTTTAATAAAGAAACTTACGTAAGTCAGGACAAATTCGAGAACCAACGTTAATGAATGACAAAGACTCAAACACAGGTTCAACATGACTAAACACCGGTGAACACAAATAAACACAAGACTGCAACACCAGGAAGAGACTGCCAACCCAAATCCTGGTCCTTGTAGCCCCAAACCAGCTTTGCCAATCAGACAGATAAAGCAGACGAGTAAATCAACATTAGCCCTCAAAAATAAAAGGCATACATTCAGTAAGGAGGCGTACATGTCAGGCAAGATCATTTAGACCATATGTATCAAACTCGAGGTGATACACACATTTACATCAAAGCATATTTTTCCCCACGTTTTTTGCAGCATGCTCTATATAATTATACTTAAATATAAATATTTATGACTATATATTAAAATACTAGTTTATATTTTATCTGGATTCATAATTTTTTTTATCCATAATTATTTTCAAAACATTTCGTTTTTGTATGTTTAATAATTGTTTTAGTCACCTTGTGCAATTGATTTGGACACCCCTGACTTAGAGCAATAAAGGACCAATGAGTGAGGAAAACAAAGACTTGTTTGTAATAACAAGCAGAGATATGGGCACGGTCAGAATTGTTTCTAATTTATGCTGCGTGGATGTAGACCTCACAATCATTTTCCGGTTTAGGAAACTCTGCAGTCTTTTGTGTTGTTACACGTTTTCTGTTTAATGCTGCTATAATTTATACACCAGGTGGCGCTGGTGTATAACCCTTCACAACTTACATTTATTGGATACATCCCTATTTCTCTCTCTCTCTCTCTCTCTCTCTCTTTCTTTCTCTCTCTCTCACACACACACACTCTCTCCCTCTCTCTCTCTCTCTCTCTCTCTCTCTCTCTCTTTCATATCTATCTATCTATATACGTGATTTTGCCATACTTTTCACTATGTTTAAAAGCATCTGCTGAGATAAAATGCTTTAAAAACATAGATAGACAGATATACAGATAGATAGATAGATAGATAGGTAGGTAGATAGATAGATAGATAGATAGATAGATAGATAGATAGATAGATAGATAGATAGATAGATAGATAGATAGATAGATAGATAGATAGATAGATAGATAGATAGATCTCAAGAAAATTATTATGTATTTATTTAAAAAAAATAATAATAAAAAATACACACACACACACACACACACACACACACACACACACACACACACACATATATATATATATATATATATATATATATATATATATATATATATGCATATAATAAAACATTGTACTGTCTTGAAACAAGAAGCTCAAAAGACTAAAGGGTGTTGATGTTGTTTTCGCAGGCTTCTTGGAAATAGTGTAATTACATATGTCCTGGAGGCTTGTAGTGTTTTCTAGAAGTTCTTCCAACCCTGACTTACAATGTATCGTAATCCTATCAGAAACACAAACAAGCAATGTACAACATACACATGTGCACTACCCAAAACACAGAGCCTCAAGTTGTAGGGAATAAACCAGAAGTTCTGTCCAGCAGAAACAGGTCAGATCTTGCTCTTCTTCATGCCTAAACTACATGTCAAACAGCCACAGGCCAAGAAACATTTAAAGAACAGATTGACACTGACCTGCAGTAGGTATTTAAACGTTTTTTTTTTTGTTTTTTTTTTTTGCAAGTTCATTTTAAACATCATGTGCTGGATTCTACAAGTTGCTTTATGTAACTGTTATTATCCAGGGGTGGCCAACAAGTCAGATACTAAGAGCCATTTTTGTCTGTGTTACAAAGAGCCACATCATACACATGTGCACACATAAACATCATTCCATTCCTTAATCTTGTATGCACACACGCACAGACAGACCTCTGCTCAGTCAGATTTAATGAAAATAACCACACCAACATGATGATATTAGTTATTTTTCAAAAGTTAAAATTGTGTGCATAGTTGACTCATGTCATGTGAAAGCTCCTGAAGAGAGGCTAAAGAGCCCTGGTTATTATCAATAAACTGAAATCCGCCGCATGCGCTTAACTGTTTTTGTCGTTTTGGTGTGATTAGAGATCAATGTGACTTGATATCTTTTACACATGCATTAGTGTAATGATTCTGTCTTCGTTATTTTTATATATTGATTTGGGAAGATTGGAATCTCGTCGGATTCCGATCCTGTTGACATGTTTAATTGGGCGTGATGCAAAGTGTTCGGCGGGCGGGCGTGCGTGCGTGCGTGCGGGCGGGGCGGGGTCGCCTCTGGCAGCGCTCCAGGGGTCTGATGCTGATGGATCCGGCTTGACAGAACAAGGTTATCCGCCTGGGGAGAACGAGAGGGAGTCCGTCCATGTTTTTTTCCCCGCCCGCTTCTCACTCTCGACAGCAGCCGCTCGTGCCACCGAGCGCGTCCCCGGGACTCGGCCGCGCCGCAGGAGCCGCTGCGACTCCAGGTTGCCGCGCCCAGTGAACACGGCAACCGAGCGTTTCCGAGGCGGTTCGCAGGTGACGCGGGGGGAGAGATGCCATTCCAGCCGCGCCGTGTCTTTTCGCTTGTTTTCATTTAGGAGAGAAGCGTCAGAGTGAAAATGGAGGATCCTGTATCCGCACAGTGGATGATGTACGGGAAAAAGTAACGCGCCTGGATGCCATCGAACATTACCGCGGCGAGTGTGAAGTTCGGACTGAGATTTAGCATGGCGTTTATTCTTCTTTGCGATTAGTTTCCTCATCAACCCAGTGAAGATGCAGACGCTGCTGCTGCTTGTACGGACCGGGCTGTTATTGGCAGGATGTCCGCGTGTTTTGATGCACGGCGAAAACAATTATGCACAAATCAAAGAAGTGGATTACGCTACTCCGATCCATCAGTCAAGCAATGCCAATCATCCGGCTGGGCATCGTGCCACAGGTCCAGCCGCCTTCATCACACACCCATCGGGGATGTCCTCGCGTTACCAAAGGGACTTTGGATACAGACATCGCCTTCCAATCGCGACGCACGCGGCCCTAGGCAAGCGATCCGGGCGACACAAAAGAAAAAAGTTCAATGGAGTGACGCCTGCTGCCATGGGAACGGCCGATGGGCACAATAAGCCGCATTCAGGGCGCGAGCATCAACACCGCCACAGCATCCAGCGGCTCAAAAGAGGCACAAAGGAGCACCACAAGAAGAAGAGTTTGAAAAGGGGTGTGAGGAAAAGTGCGACCCCCGAAACTTATTACGGAGCGCTGGCCATGTGGGAGCCAATGCCTCGTCCTCTGCCCCTCACCTCCACCGAGTTCCCGTTTGACCTCACCAGGTACAGTGAACTTCACACCAAGCGATTCGATGACCCGTGGGACGCCACGCCAATGACGCCTCCGTATGCTGAGGACGAGGAGGGCGAGTTCTTCCCAAACCCCTTCTACCCAGTGACCAGCGAGACATATGGCGCCTATGCCATCACCGTGGTCTCCGTCCTCATCTTTGTGGTGGGAATATGTGGGAACGTGGCCATCATGTGCGTCGTGTGCCACAACTACTACATGAGGAGCATCTCCAATGCTCTTCTCGCCAACCTGGCCATCTGGGACTTGTCTCTCCTCTTGGTCTGTCTGCCACTCGTGGTGTTTCACCAACTCACCAAGACGTGGCTGCTGGGCCAGTTCACCTGTCAGGTCGTGCCCTACCTTGAGGTAAATACTGGTTTGTGTGTTTGCACGTGTGGAATATACAGTAGAAGCCAAGCTTGTGCAAACATTCCCCTCGCGGGAGAGTGAAGCATCTTGGGTAATTCTGTGTCCTTTGGAAATGTCAGTGTTCACAGAAAAACATCTGTCCTACCCTCAGGACATCCACCGACACTGATTTAGCAGAACCCACTAGGAGAATAGCCATCTGGGTGTGTGTGTGTGTGTGTGTGTGGGTGTGTGTGTGTGTGTGTGTACAGCTGTACAGATCAGTGTGTGTTACAGCACTGTGTGTCCAACTGATGCGCGAGAGCAACAAATGTGCGATTGTGTTTGTGTGTGTTACGTTTCCATGTTTTACAGATGTTTGTATTTCCCATTCGGTATGCGCCATACTGCTGTGAGTTACAGAAGTGAGTGTTACAGCTGTGAGTTTGTGTTACGTCTAAGTGTGTGTATGTTTGTATTCTTCCAAGTTTGTCTAAAGTGTATTTGTTTGTATTTGTCTAAGTCCGTCTAAGTGATGTGTATGTTTGCATTTACCGTTCTGTCTGTGCTTTACAGCTGTGAGAGTTACAGAAGTGTGTTACAGCTGTGAGTGTGTGTTATGTCTAAGTGATGTGTATGTTTGTATTTACCGTTCTGTCTGTGCTTTACAGCTGTGAGAGGTATAGAAGTGTGTTACAGTGTGTGTGTATACGTTTGTGTTTTACAGTTCTGTGTTGTACAGCTGTCAGAGTTACCAACATGCGTGATAAAGCTTTGAGTGAGTGTGCGTTATGTCTTAGTGTGTGTGTGTGTGTGTGTGCGCGTGTGTTTAGAGACTTAAGTGTCTTGCATAGTTTACGTTTTTTTTTTGTGATTTGCAGATTTTTACAGATTTGTTACAGTTCTGTAACGCTTTACAGTAGAGTTGCACAATTTAATCGATCCCGATTTCACCACCCTCGCAATCTTAATCCAGCATTTATACGATTTAGCCAAACTCATCTGAGCTCGAGATAACACACGCTCCTGTGTTTCTTTGGAATCAAAATAGTGCCAAATAGAGTGTTTGCGGACAATTTTTGTGGCTGCATGATTCGGCCAATCACGTGCAAGCCACGCTTGCGTGCCAATCTACTCTGCTTGAGTACAAATCGTTTGGGGACTTCTTTGGCTCTGATTGGTCAAAGCGAACCCATTGCAAAGCATATCCCCGCCCACCACCACGGGTTCTAAAACTAAAACTGGTGAGAGATTTTGCTGATATAAAAAAAGGGTTATAAAAGATTTTTTCTTTACACCATTACACATACTTTTACATACGTACAGTAGTACGTGTTATTCTCTTGCTGTTTGACAACCTAGTTTACATATTACCTATTACAAACTAGTAATGCGATAAAGTAAAGATGTTTTGCATCTGTGCGCTGTTTAGCGTCTCCGAGTTGTTCTGCGTCTGCGTGCTGGTTTGTGTCTGTGCTCTTGTTTGTGTCTGTGTGCTGGTTTGTGTGCCTGCGCCTTTGTTGGTGTTTGCGTACAGATTTGTGTCTGCGTTCTGGTATGTTTGTGCGCGTTGATTTGCATCTGCACATTAATTTGTGTTTGCATGCAGATTTGTGTTCAAGTTCAAGTTCTGAGTATTTGTAAGGAACTTTTCACAGTTTTAACTGTCTCAAAGCGCACGTGTGAATATGTAAGAGGATTGTTGCTTTTTATTCATTAGTAGTTAGTGTTAAGAAAATAGCTATGATTATCACTATGACTATGACCATGAGCAAGCACATATGTGACAGTGGCCAGGTAAAAAATCTCCCGGCTCATTGGTGCCAGTCTCCTCTGGCATTCTAACACTACAAAATCAGTGTGTTGGTTGTTCAGCTCCATTTTGATGATGGTTCCGGAAGATGTTTCCCTCCTGAGTGGGAGTTTCCCTCCTGAGTTCTTCCCAAGTGGTCTGATAGATGTCATCTGGTGGCACGACACTCCTCCAGGCAGTCGTACTGCACTCAGCGCCCAGGAGAGGAGTGAAACACAGAAAAAACAAAGCAATTAGGAAAACAAGAAGTAACATAAATAAAGATTTTGATAGTAAAAAGGAAGTGCAGGTGTGATTCGGTTCCGAGCACTAAACTAGGCAGCCTTTCTTCAGGCTGGACTTAAATTGACTGATTCTGAGTCTCGAATTGTGCCAGGCAGAGCGTTCCATAGATTATGTGCTAAATATTCAAAGGATCTTCCTACCTTGTAGATTTTAGAGATTTGCAGTATTTTAAGCTGGCCGAAGTTTTGTGAGCGCAGCAGTCATGTAGGCTCGTAGTAAGTGATGAACTTACTGAGATATAAAGGAGCTAAACTGTTTAGTGCTTTATAAGTGATTAAAATAATTTTAAACTGAGTTAGCGTCCAGGTTTGCATCTGTGCGCTGTTTTGCGTCCCGCGTGTTGTGGGTTTGTGTGTTGGTTTGTGTCATCGTGCTGGTTTGTGTCTGCGTGCTGGTTTGTGTCTGCGTGCTGGTTTGCGTCTGCGTGCTGGTTTGCGTCTGCGTGCTGGTTTGCGTCTGCGTGCTGGTTTGTGTCTGCGTGCTGGTTTGTGTGTGCGTGCTGGTTTGCGTCTGCGTGCTGGTTTGTGTCTGCGTGCTGGTTTGTGTCTGCGTGTTAATCTGCTTCAGTGCATTAAATGGACTTCAACAGCAGCTTTCAGACAATAATTCTCACAGACTGACCACACGTTACACATCACGACTAAACCGAAGGCTGGACGTCTCGTGGTTTTGACTCTTAG
>MU204381.1:13798570-13856852 GCA_017309775.1 Paedocypris sp. Pulau Singkep
TGTGCTGAAGTAATGGGGCGTTTGATAAGAACCTCGGCCTGTGGCATCATCACCACCAGCCAGATACACGAGACATCAATCTTCAGCGAAAATCCCAGCGCAGCCGCTTTCAGTTCAGCTATTTATGCTGCTGTTATCCGTGCAGGTCGAACTTGGAAATGAAGGCGCTTACATTTATTCTCTTCACGTCCCTGTTGCTTTTTATAGCTCGAATTCGTTGCCGTTTTATTATTAAAGTCCTGGAGAACAATTGCCCATCTCCTGGGCAATAATACGGAACAATCAGAGTGTGAGAGTTTTTGATGTGCAATTTCCTCTGTAATGTTCTGTTTTTGTCGTTTTTATGGTTTGTAATGGATTCTGATGAGTCGTTTGCTTGAATAATTCAAGATCAAGATTATTTATATAGCGCTTGTCTTAGTACCGGACGAACTCAAAGTCGCTATGCTGAATTAGGGAAAAAATTGTCTTTTAAGAAGAAAAACAATGAAGAATGACTAATAAATGATGATTATAATAATAATAAATAATTATTAATAATTAAGTCACAAACTGTTTGAGAAACAAATCATTCAGACACAGAGTCTAAAATATAAAAATATCTATGTCCAGTGAGAAAAACATAAATTACCATTAAAAATAAAAACATTAAATCAGTTGCGACCAACCCTTAGTGATTTCAGTGTCAAAGTTGACTTTGAATTTTCGCCGGCCACACTTCAATATGGACTTTAAAAAGGAGTCGAAGTACCAAAGCGCAAGATAGGACATTAACAATCAAGAATTGCTGACTCACCATCCGTCGCTTATTCTAAAAGCTGAGGTCGTTTTTAGTTTCGAAAAAAATTTAGAAGCATGAAACTCGGTTCAGCAGAAAATTCATCTGAATGTCTTGCCTTGTCAGAAAGTAGTTTTTTTTTCTTTTAGAGCACATTCATAACATATTCCTATTGGACTAAAATCACTAAATCAATATGAATTTCAAAATATAACAGGAAGCCACATGTAACCCCTTCACGGGCCCGATGTGGCCCACGGGCCATAGGTTGAGCATCACTGGCTCATTAGAATCCATAGACTCGTTCTACATCCGTTGCCAACCCGAACGTCTCTTGTTAGTGTTCCAATTGTCTTTCCTGTTTCTACTTTACTTCAATGTTATCACAAGTATGTTCAGTATGTTTCAAATGTTCCGTTTTGCTCCAGGGAACAGTTGTGGAACTTACTCATTCGGGATTTGAACTTGGGACCACATGTTCACAAATTAAAATCTCTACCACTAGGTGACCACTGCCAAGTTCTAGATCTTTTTTGTCCATTTCTGTGCCAGTTTTCCTGTAAATCTGAACTATACCTTGAACGCTCTTCCGGATTCCACTGAGTGTGTGTGTGTGTGTGTTTTCTCTAGGTGGCTTCATTAGGTGTGACGACCTTTACCCTCTGCGCCCTGTGCATCGACCGCTTCCGCGCCGCCACCAATGTCCAGATGTACTACGAGATGATCGAGAACTGCACCTCCACCGCGGCAAAGCTGGCGGTGATCTGGATCGGAGCCTTGCTTCTGGCCTTGCCCGAGCTTCTCATCCGCCAGTTGGTGTCAGAAAACGGCGAGGCGGCGGCGGGAGACGTCCAGTCGGAGCGCTGCCTGATCCGCATCTCCACTTCGCTGCCCGACACGCTGTACGTGCTGGGTCTGACCTACGAGGGTGCGCGGCTGTGGTGGTGCTTCGGCTGCTACTTCTGCCTGCCCACACTCTTCACCATCGGCAGCTCGGTGGCGACGGCCCGGCGGATCCGCAGAGCCGAACGCGGCTGCGCTCGAGGCAACAAGAAGCAGATCCGGCTGGAGAGCCAAATGAACTGCACTGTGGTGGCGCTGGCGATAGTGTACGGCGCCTGCGTGGTGCCCGAGAACGTCTGCAACATGGTGTCGGCGTACATGGCGGCCGGGATCCCGCCGGGCACTATGGCGCTGCTGCACTTGCTCAGTCAGCTTCTGCTGTTCCTGCGCGCCGCCGTCACGCCGGTGCTGCTGCTGTGTCTGTGCAGACCCTTCGGCCGAGCCTTTCTGGAGTGCTGCTGCTGCTGCTGCGCTAGTGCCTGCGGGTTCGCGTCCCACTCTTCAGCCGTCGCCAGCGATGACAACGAGCACGAGTGCACCACCGAGCTGGAGCTGTCGCCGTTTAGCACAATACGCCGGGAAATGTCCAACTACACCGCCACTGGATCCCACGCATGAGTGTGCGTGTGTATCTGCCAACTACAGCCAAACTGTTGGATGTTGGAACATCTGTGGACACACACACTTACTTTATAACACAGTGGGGACCCAAAAATGACTTACAAAACACTACATTCCCTCCCACTAACCACAACTTTCAAAATAGCAACCCTCCATTAAACAAATTTTAATAAAAATCCTAACGTAACCTCGGCCCTAAAATCCCATCTTGATCTTCAAAAATGTCTTCAAAGTTGTCTGGCCCAGTCAAAGGTCCCCACAGGTGACCATAGGTCTCCACTTAAAAATTAAATCTTTTTTGGGAGCATTTGGGACCCCACTTTGACCTAAATACTTGTAAACACACACATGCAATTGTGTCCTAATGGTTTGGGATTTGAAGTTGGAATCGGAAGAGCCTGAAGTGCCATTAAGACACCTACAGTCTCTGTCACAGAGCGTGTGTGTGTGTGTGTGTGTGTGTGTGTGTGTGTGTGCGTGTGTGTGTATGTGTGTGTAAATGGAGTTTTTTGCCAACTACAGCCAAACTTTATTGACATGTGTGCTTTGTAATTAACATCTGTGGACACACACTTGCCTTTGTCAAAGTGGGGACCAACAATAACTTACGTAAAAAACAATAACCAACTTTCAATATAAAACCCCTTTTTAATCAAAACCCTAATGAAAACTTGGCCCTAAAATCCGATTTTGGCGGAAAAAATCGTCTTCAAAGTTGTCGGGCCCAGTCAAAGGTCCCCAAAAGGGCCCATCTCTCCCCATTTGATAGTTAAAATTTGGCATTCAGGGCCCCACTTTGACCTAAATGCTTGTAAGCACACTCATGCAGTTGTGTCCTAATGGTTAGAGATTTGAAGATGGAATTGGAACATTTTAGATTCGAATCCTGAAGTGCCATTAAAACACTTACAGTCTGTGTGTGTGTGTGTGTGTGTGTGTGTGTGTGTGTGTGTGTGTGTGTGTATACAGAGCAAACTAAACACACTGGCCTGAACAAGCACATTCTGTGGTTTTGTAGATGTGTGCTTCTGTAGGACAGTTATTGTATCATTATTTTGTAAATTAAGCGACTATATACTGTATATATGTATGTACAAACACTGAACGTGGAACTGCTTTAATTTTGCTGAATTTTTGCACTGCCAAACACTTTATCATCTCATGACACACACACAAGCTTTACCAACACAACTTTCGTACGTCTAATGGCCTTCATCATGCATAATTTATAGAAATTTTATTTTATATTTAAACTCAAATTTAAAATTAAAGTATTTCACCATTACTTCACTGCCAAAGTTTGTAGTGTGTGTGTGTGTGTGTGCGCGCGTGCGTGCGTGTGTGCGCGCGCAAACCCATTTTAACCAATGAAAATGCAGGATTTTTCAATTCCTGACGCTTGTAGTCGTTTGTAATTGGGTGAGATTTTTTTTAACACACTTGCAAAGAAACGATTGTTACTGGTTTAGTTTAGCCGAGGAAAAGCGATGCACCGACCGTCTCAGTGGACTGTGAATCTTCATTTACTGAGAGCAATGTTCTCTGGCGTTCGTGTGGTGTGGTGTGATCTTTCTCCTCTGAATCTTTGGTCTGTAGATCAGACGTGTGGGTCTGTGTCTTCAGATCCCTCGCGCTGCTTTTTCTCTAATTTATATAACCAAAAGCAGTTGTCTCCTTAATAAACAAACGATGTTGGTGGGAAGTGACGACTGGTTTTGTGTTTCTTCAGGAGTGTGTATGGAGCCAAATTAATAAGTGAGACGGATCTAACATCAAAATGAAAATATAGAGACGTGATGGAAACGGAAGTAAAAAGTGAGAGGTTGGATGGAGTTTAGCAAACTCACTGGAGCAAATGCCCAGCTCTTCTAATCTCATCATATCAAACCAGCAGCAGCACCAGCATCACTCACATTCTCCTCAGACTTGCACTGACACTCACAAACATTTACATAACAGAAATAAACATTCATTCTGAACAGTGTTTTATACAGTGTATTAAAGTGTCACTATTTTGTTTGTGTACATATATTTTATATTAGATTAAGTGTCTTAATTAGGTTATGTTGAATATAAAATTAGGTTATAAATGGTTTTTGGGCAAAGAACATGCACAGGGTCACGGAAATGCAGCTGACATTTGATTACTGGCTATTTACCATTAGGGGGTAAATATAGGGGTAATTAGATACAGTTGATTAGTATACATATGTATATTGCAATTGCTAAAAAAAAATAAATAAATAAAAAGTATGACGAACGCATAAAGAAACCGAAAACAATCCTTTAGACATTGAAACACTGAGCGTAGTATTTGTCCTTGTATTAGTGCTTGTACTTACGTATTTTTAATAGGTTGTATTACGTGAATTTATTGGAACTGCATTAATTTAAAAGTTGCTTACATTTTTTTATACTCACTACAAATACAAAGCAGCCAAAATATTAATAAGTAAAAAACATTTTCAATATTTACATATATGCCTAAAGACTACTGACAGACTACTGACAGCATAATGTCAGTCTCTATATTTACCTCGCATACTTAAACATAGTTGTCGTAGTGTGTTTGGTTCAGGATGCTCAGTACTTCACGCTTACAGTCAGGATTTCACTCCGTCCCATCACATCCCATCATGACTCCTCCCGTTTTTGGCGAAAAGACTCCTCTACTTCTCCCAAAGACAGCATAGAACATTATATCTGGCAAATGGTGGTTCCAAACCCACTCTGACTCTCTCTCATTCTCTCTCTCTCTCTCACACGCACACACACACACACACACACACACACACACACACACACATTTGCCCTAATATTGACTATAAAATTGTATTGTTCTCGTAAGACAGGTAAAAGTATTACATTTATACGGTATTAAAGTCTTTACGGTATATACGGTATAAAGGTCTTCTACATTCTACAAATATATATATATATATATATATATATATATATATATATATATATATATATATATATATATATATATATATATATGTATATATCGCAGTGCTCTTAAATCAACCCTTCCAACCATTAAAAAAGTACAGACACAGCCGGGACTTTGGGTTCAGTGAAAAGCTGCATCACTTCAGGAACTGCACTAACTTGGATTGCAAGACCTTGGAAAGGATTCATCAATAGTTTCATTACATACAATGTTAACAAAATATCATTTGAATAAACAGCTAAAGAAAGTATGGGTGGATATTTTGGAGAGAAAAAATTGTTTCTAAAGATGGGTTTGCTCCAGACTGCTGCATGAAATTATTAACAGAATATGTATTGATCTTTTTGAATACTAGAAGTTGTGGTCTTTCTAATGGTGCTAACAATGCTCAACATAGCTCAACAGTAGCTTTTACCATTTGGGAACTTCAGCCATTTTAACTGGAGTTTGCCCAGTTAAATTAATTTATTAAAAGAAATGGATTTAAGAGGCTTGGTCTTCATCCAGAACTTGTTTGTTCTCTGTATGTTCTGTGGTGACGTATTGGTGTATATGTCTCATTTTCGCTAAGAAAGTGACCATATTTTTTTTTTTTTTTACATATTTTAAAACAAAGAGTTGTACAGTCAAATCAAATTTAAACTTCTGTACTGTGTAAGTTAAACTTCTGTACTTCTGTACTGTAATGTTTTTTAAATCATGATCCATCAAGTTTTAATGGAAGAAAGTGTTCTTAAACCCATAATAGACCGCAGAGACAAAGGTGAGATGCACTACTGTACGCCGCTCAGTGATTAAACCAGTGTCCTGAAGGGACGAGCAGCTCCAGCTTCTGTGTTTCTAGGTCAATAAACTCGAGCTTTTCTGGGTTCTGGAGAATGAGGGGATTTCTGAAGTGGATTCTGCAGTCACACACACACACACACACACACACACACACACACACACACACACGCACAGTATGCAGCTGCTCTCTAAACAAGCTGCACACAAAAACACTCTAAACATGAAAACATTTCTAACTTTAACGTACGTGTGTTTGTCCCTAAGAGCACGTGTGGGGACCTTTTAACAGATGAGGTCAAGTAACAAAGTAAAAATACTTAGTTGCTTAAGTAGAATTTTGTCTTATTTTTACTTTACTTGAGTCATTTTTTCCATTTACTTTTAATTTAATGCTTAATTAGCTTAGAAAAAAAAATAACTTAAATTTATATGCAAACATCTGTACTGTCTACTCCTTACATTTTAAAAATAGCCATGTTACTCCTATTTTGTTTTGGTAAATTTTAATTCCATTTTGTCATGAGTGTAAAAAAAACGTGGTTCATTGTCTCTACCAAGCATCAGCCAAGAGGTTGGTAGCCAGGATGAATAACGCTTATGACGTTAAATCCTTGGCCGTATCTAGAAGTTGTACTGTAATAAAAATGCATTAAATGTCAAAGTGATTATACAAGGGCAACATTTTTAATGGTGTTTTTTTTTTCCTGCATCACTAATACGTTTATATTTAAAGTAGACATCAAACCAATACTTTTACTTGAGTAAAAAGGTTGAGTTCGTACTTTTACTTCCACAGAACTCCAGAGTAATGAATACTTCTACTTGAGTAATCGATGGGAACAATTTTGACAGCACTGCCTTTTACTGGGCGCCACAATGGGATTTCAGGATAGTGGTTGCAATTGAGTTTTGGTTATGGATGGGGTTAGGGTAGAGGTGCAAATGTGTGTGTGTGTGTGTGTGTGTGTGTGTGTGTAATAGGATTCTGTGCGGCCCCTGAGAAAAGCACCTGCTGCTCTTTAATTGAGACTCACTAACGAGGAAGGAGAATAACCATGGCGACCACATGAAATTCAGTGTTTGCAGGTCACGGCGAGGTCAGCGTGCATTGAAATAAATGTATTTACGGTATGATGTTATATTCCTTTTTATTCCATCACACACGTGAAACCATCGCTCTCCCTCTTTCTCTTGCGGTAATGACACCAGACGTCTACTGTAATTATTCCCAGCAATTACTAATCTCCCTTTCTCTCTGTCGTTTTCGCCCTCTCCATCACTCCACGTCTGTTGCCGTGGTGATGGCAATAGAGGAACATCGAAGCTGAATGTCAGATGGTGCGGTGCTTGTTCTCATTTCAGTCGAATCAGAAGATAGTGAGTGATGTGCTGGTGAAGACGCTACAGGGGTTCCAAGGATCAACTCCTGTTTTTGAAATCAGCTCCATATGTGAACCAACTAGCAGGAGAGAGAGAAAGAGAAAGAGAGAGAGAGAGTCAAGAAAGGAATCGATGCGTTCAAGACTCGCATCACTGTGCAGTTTTAACAAGCCGCTACTTAAAAATTGACTTCATGCTGACAACACACAGACACACACACACACACACACACACACACAACTATGTGTGCACTTTCTAACTTTAACACAGACACATACTGGCTTTTTATATCATAGTGGGGTCCCACCATTCACATCATACATGGAAAAATACAAAACAAAATGAGTAAAAACTTAAATCACGTAAAATTATCAGTCAATAGGATGAGAAGACAACTCAAAACAAGACCTATTTTCTTGAAACAAGCAAATTAAACATTCTCTCTTCCAAGACAGTTCATTCGTCTTACAACAACAAAAATACAAGATGTATTGTTTATTTCAAAAATGTGTTGTTTTTTTTTTTTACAGTGTACAAAACACCCCCCCCCACTCTAAACTTTACTAAAACGTAAGTGCAACTTCAGCCCTATAATTCAATCTTGACCCTAAAACATGTCCATAAAGCTGTAGGGCTCAGATAATCGTTCATTCCTCATCTTCGGGAATATGACTAAAGCTGGTTAATCTAATCGAGCGGCAGGTATTTTTAGACCTTGTGGAAAGGGTGAGTGTGAAGAGAGATTTTCGAGCCAGAACCCGATGCCTTCTGCTTCTCTGCAGATTTGTCAGGCACACAATAGAAATACCATTAATAGGTGATCATAAGCACCTCGTTACTTTCTTGATGCTCCAGAAGCAAGAAAAATTCTGGCTAAATAATACTTATTTTAACAAATCTATCGTGTTACTTGTTCCCATATTTGACTTTGATGTTGTTTTACTTGAATAACGGGGGGGAAATGGATATTGTGTCTAAATCTAGTAGAGAACATCTCCAGTAGGTGGTGCTATGATTCCACTTACTGTGTCCATATATGGGCTCGTTCTGAACTACAGCACTGGTACAATTTGAAATGTTTTTCTATTTATTTTGTTTTTATTTCTTCCAGTGTTATTTTGCCACTGCGCAACTTCTCTGTGTATTTATCGTGTTTATGCGAATATAAGCACCCTTTTTTCGAGTTTTTGGCGCTCAAAAACGTAGGGGGGGCTTATAATTCATATTTCAAATTTCAAATATGCCCGTAGATATAAGCCCCCATTTTTCCGTATTTCAAGTCAGGAGCAATCACAAATCGTCGTCTTTTTGCAGCGGTGCGCGTGTGCGTCTATATAATGTTAAACAATGATCCGCAGGCAGAGGTGCATACAGTATAAGCTTTTATTGGCTCAATAACAGAAATAAAGAAACATAGCCACATATTACAACAAACAGAGACTACAAACCACGTCCGGGTAGTTTAGCGCAGCCGGCTACAAACGAGTCCGATGTGTCATCGCAGAAAGTCGAAACAGTTGAAAATGAACGGGCAAGGAGTAAAAAAAAATCCAAGGAATACACACAATAAAAATGCTTGGTCGCTGCACAGGGGATAAATAATTCTTCCTCTTTACACGGCTAAAAACAAGCCTGAACTTGAAACAATTTCTCTGCGCATGTGAGGAGTCTGACTGCAAAGCAAAGAATTTTGGCCACTTGAGTCGACTATTTGTTATCTATTATTCAACTAAAACGATATCAGAATGATACGGGTCACAAGTTACTGTAGGTTTGTTAAATAAAGAAAAAATTGTATTTTTAAGAGAATATTAACGTAATTGAACCAGAAATGTTAATAAAAGAATAAATAAAAAAAAAAAACGTTTTGTGGCTGAAAAATAAGGGGGGTGCTATACTGTAACTTGTTGTTTAGCCCCTTTTAAGGTTTTCCCTTTATTTGTAATTGGTCTTGAGTGGAAAAGTGGAAAACGTATTTATTAAAGGCATATTTAAAAAATGCGCATACTGTATAAGCCACCCCCACCAACCAGGTTTTGGAGCTCAGGGTAAAAAGTACGTGTGCGTGTACGTGTGTGTGCGCTCTGAGAATTCCTTTTCATCCTCAGAACCTGCTGTTCCGGAGGCGAGAGTGAAAGAAAAGGAGGGAGAGAAAGTGTGTCAGCCATTCTGACGGACATGCACAGAGACTCATTGTGTGGGACTGAAGGAGTGTTTGTGTGACAGGAACCGTGTGAGGGTCTGACCGCACTGATGCAGGGGCCGTGCGCTTGCTCTTTATCCCCCCCCCCCTTCTCGTGCTGTACATTCTTCACAGTTTGACGTTTCCTCCTCAGATAAACAATCGGAGGTACAGAAGTCACATGCCCAGTCGAGCACAATGTTCCTTCAGTGAGTCTGAGTGGAGAAGAAGTGGGTGAGAAGCGCGTCACTGGTGCCCGCGTGGGCCGGCGACGGCAGGTTTTTGGAGGAAACGCTTGATTCGAAGGTTTGACTCGAGAGAACGTCATGATGAAATACTGCTTTCTCTCTCTCTCTCTGCGATTTTCTATTTTATACGTTCATTATTTTTTTAATTATATTTTTCATTATTTAGGAGCCTGTTGAAATCATATCACCATCTCTTCGATATTTCTGTGTGTGTGTGTGTGTGTGTGTGTGTGAGGGGGTCGCTTTGCATTGGAAATCTACCACTATTTTAATTCATCCTCCCATCCTGCCATCGCCATAGTAACCACACTGCTTTCCCTTTGACTTGGCAGCCCATAATGAAATGAAAATGTTGTGTATCCTTTCATGCTGTGAGAGTTAAGAGAAAGAGAGAGAGAAACACATAAAGAGAAAGAGAGAGAGAGAGAGATGGGCTTATGTGCTGACTCTTCAGTGAACTGAAAGCTCACCTCACCTACAGAGATGCTTGTTGCCTGGTGAACCGGGAAGAATCTGGTTGTCATGGCGAGACACAGGCCACTTCAGAGAAAAGATGAGAGAGAAGGCGAGATAAAAATTGAAACAAATAAGAATGAAAAACACATTTGTTGTAAGAAGACCCGAGCTGTGTGTGCGTGCGTGCGTGTGTGTCTCTGTTTGTGTGTGTGCATGAACGGGTTAGTGTGCGTGTAAGAAATAGAGAGAGAAACGTGATACACCCTGAATAATTCACACACACACTCAGCGACACAGCGTGAAGATTAAGATGTTGGAGAGATACAAACACACACACACACATGCACACACACGTGTTGGTTGGAATTACCGCAGTGGTGTGAAAGTCAGTCTCAGCAGCAGATGGCAGTGGTGCATGTGTGTCAGTGGGTCACAGATTTTACCCAGAAACTTCTGGGCCCCTCAAAATCAGCATCTGTATGAGATGCTGTGATTGGACAGTTTCATTTGTGGGCAAAAGGCCACGTTTTGTTAAACTTGTAGTTTTTTTTCCTTAGTTGTTTTAGTTGCAACAATCCTTTATTTGTTCCATTTTGAATTATGGTAATTTCACATGATCAATTTTTACAGTTTTTACATTTGTGATGGTTTAATTTGTATTTGAATATACTTTTAATTGTGTTTGTTTGTGTGTGTGTGTGTGTGTGTGTGTGTGTGTGTGTGTGTGTGTTTCTTTTTTTTAACCCATTATTGAAACCATGAAATAATTCCCGTCTTCTCTTCTTTCATTCTTTCGCTCCCTGAACCTGAGACTCGTCTCCATATTTTTTCCACTCACCTTTAATGACGTGATGAATAGTCTTTCGCTTGCACTTTGAAAGGAGGTGGACAAGCAAAGGTCTCGGGTGTCACTAATTGACCATATCTGGTTGATAATGACATCACTTCCTGACCCTTTCACCCTGCGGCGTAAACCAACACTTCAGCATTGACTCTGTGATTTCGACCGGACAGTTTCCAAGTAGTTTTCACGGCAAACTAGAATTTTTGTGAAGTACAGATTCTAAAAATACCTGTGCTCTTCTCTTTCAGATGAACGTCTGACAGGAAGCAAACCAAGCGATGTTTATTGTTCCCGCGCTGGTATGATGGAGCAATAAACCGAGCTTCGTCTTGGAGCTCAGGAGGCCATGCAGCTCATTAAATAAAGATCTGGTGTGGTTTATTTATGCACAGGCACCTCCAACCCCTGTGGAAAGATCTTCCACAGAGAGAATCTGAGGACGCACAACACGCTCCCTCGATAAAGCGGCCGCTGAGATGAATGACAGACGCCTGTCTCGCTGTCAGCCTGCATGTAATGAGGATGAATTTAGATCCAGTCCATCTGGCGCTGTCTGTGATCTGCTCACACGGACCTTTGTGGAGCGTTTGGTGGCCTAACTGCAGTTGAATTTAAAAAAAATTCTACACAATTCTGCAAAGTAACTGAGTTCTGTTTTGCTCCGTACCCATCCAGATGACAATGCTAATCGCTGTTTAAGCTACGTCGCGAGTTTAAACGGGCGGGTTAATCACTGGGACTTTGTTTTATTCAGTGTCGTGTAGCAGCTTGTGGATAATTTGCCTTTCACAGATAATTACGGCTTCCCTGCTCAAACGACTTTAAAGGCCGCACGAGCGCGACGTCAGAGGCGATGGCGGAGAGTGTTGACACTGCTGCCATCTAGCGGCCACTCTACCACTCGCACTGTGAAAACCGCAGCTTTTGTCATGCTGAGAAATAAACATCACAGTGCCATCTGGTGGTGTGCGACTTCCGGCCTGTGAGTTCCTCAGGAGAGCCAGGAGAATCAATTTTAGTGTCTACTTTGGAAAAAATAGAATAGAATAGTCCTTTTTTGTTATTGTATCACTGGGTAACAATGAAATTGGGAGCTCCGTTTGGTGCAAAAAAGAAAATGTAAAATCAAAAACATGAAAAAGTATCCACTCTGAATAAGAATGAATATAAATAAATACAATATATCAAAAATATAAAAACCACAAAGGAATATACTGTACTAAATATAGTGTAAAATGCAAGTTAACAAAATAAACAACCAAATACAGAAGGCAAAATATGGTTAAAGAAATTATTAACGGATCTAAAATTATTGAAGATTACACGGATCAAATATATATTTGGATCAAAGATTACACATTTGGATAATTCCATGTCGGGCCCATAGGAGACAGCTTACGTTGGTTTGTGATGGGGCCTTGATGGGCATCATATAAGGCTTATTCAGGAAAGCCCACGTTACCTTATTTTACCGTTAACCCCTAAATAAAAACTGCAATAGAACAGTCAAAGTTCTATACTAAAAGTACAATTAAATGTGAAATGTATAACTTTAATAAAGAGGCCAATAGATAATTAAAAAAGTATAACGTTCATACAAGTCCAAACGAGCCTCTCGACTTCTGAAAACAGTTCCAGGAATTGTGTTTATTTGCTTCCTGTGTCATAATCATCCACAATAATCCCCAGTTTTTCCCTTTAATCTGCATAGTATCCGCACTAACTAATGCACTTTTATTGTCTGAATCGTTCGTTTTGCAGGCACATTGGACATGTCGGCTGGGATCCCAACACGGGCTTTGACGTGAGTGTTGAAAGTGAAGAAGAAACGTTTTCTCAATCGCCAAAACTGAGATTATGTAAAAGGGATTACATCAGAGTTCAGATCCACAGCAGATCACACAAAAAAAGATTGTTAAACCCTGATTCTCCCGGCTCATGCTGCAGAGCCTGCAATACACGTCTGGGATCCAGGCCTACAGATACCCCAAACAACCCACAGACCTTCATATCCGGCACTCAGCAGGTGATAAACGCTCTCAGATAGACCCGGAAGAACAGCTCAGCCTGGCCAGATAAAGTCAGCGGAAAAGTTCTCAAACACTGTGCTCAGCAGCTAGGAAGTGTGTTCCAGACCCTGTTCCAGACGTTCCTGGACAGCGGTGGAAACACTCCACAGTCATCCCCATCCCCAAGAAAAACAACATCAAAACCCTCAACGATCTGCGACCGGTGGGTCTGGAACCATGGAACGGATTATCAAACGCCACATCATCAACTCCACTGATCTGCTGGCAGAGGAGTTGACGATGCTAAAAACTTCATCCTGGACACACTGCACACAAACACTTGGAACAGCCCGACACAACAACTCCTGTTTGTTGACTTCTCCTCTGCCTTTAACACCCTTCGCCCCACCTACTGGCCTCTACGCTTCTCACATACTTCAGCCTTGTAGACTGGATCATATTATGGCTGCTTGACTTTCTAACCAACAGGACACAGAAAGTTCTGGTCCATGGCACTCTGTCCAACCTCCAGCACACCTCAACCGGTTCTCCTCAGGACTGTGTACTCTCACCACTCCTCTTCATCCTCTACACAAACGACTGCAGGTCCACCCACTCAAACCATCACTTGGAGAAATACGCAGACGACACTGTTCTCCGTCTCTCTGCTTTCCAGTTCTTCACATCACCATGGAGCAAGCAAACCAAAACGAAATAATTGGTGGTGACATTTTCCAATAAGCAGAAAAACCTAGCCGTTTTATCCACCTCCACCATTCATGGGGAGACAGTGGAGCTTGAGGAGTACAAAAATCTGTGTACGTATCTTTGACAACCAACTCAAGTTCCCTTCATACACAGAGAACAAAAAAAAGTGTCATCAGCGTCAGCACCTCCTCAGGAAACGCCGCTCCTTTGGAGTGAGCAGCAACATCTTGCTAATCTTCTATTACGCCTTCATTGAAAGCATCATCTCTTTCTCCATAACTGGATGGTTCCACTCCATCACACTATAGAACAGGACTAGGCTACAGAACTGCAGTAAAATCTGTTCAGAAATCATCTGTAAACCTGTTCGAACTCTCACACATTCACGACTCGCAGGCCCTAGGGCGAGCAGGCGAGATCACAGAAGACTCCTCGCACGTCCTCCTCTACCCGGCATTTCAACTGTTTCTGTCTGGGCGGCGGTTTCGATGCACCGCATGTAGAACTCAGAGGAGAGACACCTTCTTGCCTAAATCCATATTGCTACTGAACGCCAACACCTCTCCCTCATTCTACCCGAGTTTATCACCAGTTATTACCTTTAACTCTCTTACTGTCTCTTATTGTCTTATTTTGCACAGCGCCTTGCCCTTTACTTTATTTTTCTTTATTTACATTAGTGTTACACTGCTGGCTGCTTTGTACTGTCCCGTTAATTGCCCCACGGGGACAAATACAATTTCTTTGACTTTGACTTGAACTTTATTTGAAAGGCTCTTCATCAAAAGAGAGTAATACTGATGTATGAGTAATCTTTCTCCGTGTTGTAGCTGAATAACCTGGACCCTGAACTGAAGAAACTCTTTGACATGTGCGGCATCGCCGATGCTCAGCTGAAGGACAAAGAGACGTCAAAGGTCACAGTCGAGGCTGTGAAAGATGAGCTGAGATGGCAGGGTGAGACATTTGAAACGGATTACAATCTATTGATTTATGGAATCACTGACCACACCCATTGTTCTATGGACCATTCACTAGGAGGACCTCCACCCCACAAGAGCTCGGCTCCTCCTCCGCCACCTCCTTCCAGAACACGAGGAACACCTCCACCGCCCTCCCGGCCCGGTGTTGGAGCACCTCCTCTTCCTCCTTCAACCAGCAGAGGACCAGTCTCGGCTCCTCTCTCTTTCTCACTGTCTCTCTCTTAACAAGCACATGAACAAAACATCAAAATTTTCTTTAGACTAGTCCTTCATAAAAAAATTACGTTTATTCATTTAAGCATTACAAAATGTAACGTTTATATAAGGTTTATATATAACAGCAACAACCCAAGCGTTCAGTCAACAACTTATCTGACCGTCCACTACCTCTAAATAAAAAATATACGCATATTTTTAGCATTCAGTTTCAGAACAGTTTATAGTTGTTCACTGGATAACTATCACTATCAGGGCTGTAGCGCCTCCTGTCGGCATTAAGCGCAGACCACAGTCTGCTTTTTTGCGAAAGAACCCATATTTGAATGTCATTCTTAATTAGAAATAAAAAGAAAACTAAATTAAATTATAGTACGGTTTCGGTGTAGTTTACAACTTTACAATTTAACCGTTAATTCAACCGTGTTAAATGCTGTTAATCTTCATTTATTCCCTCTCAAACGACTCGACAACAGTACATAATATACCGTAATTAATCTCTTTCCCTCACCCCTCCCTCTCCCTCTCTCTTTCTCACCTGACAGGTTTTTCCAAGTTTTTGTGTTTACCTCATTGCTCAAGCGTGTTTGGGAGAAGAGAATTTCAAGCTGAGACAAGAAAGTCTTGTTGTAAAAAATCTGTAAATTTTAAAGAAAACACCCAATAAAAATCTACATTATTTAAAATTAAAACGTGCAAACAAATGCGAACAAAACAATATAACCTTTGGCTTATATTTTTGTAAGTCGTTGTGCTGACCTATAATGCACTAACGGCCACATCTGTAAAACAAACAACAATATTAATTTACGTATCTGCAGAGTGGCGCAAACGTTTACCTTGTAGTACTATGGTGAAGGTCGCGCTCGCGCCTGTAGCAGCTCAGGTTCGTGTTGCTCGGTAACACGCCTGGAGCATCCTATCACGTGATTTTTTTAATATTCATAAACCGCGCTCCATGATTTGTCGATTCGCTTCCGCCTGCTGCCAGCGTTCATCAGCCTGCCAGTCGAACACTGTAACGTCACTAAGCCGTATTATCATTCATTAGCAGGACCTTTACCATAGTAGCGTCTGTTCGCCCGTGGCTTGTTTCTGTCATGCGCAGCAGTGACACTGCCATGTTGGATCCAAAGCTCGGTGCTCTGGAGTTCATATGAAAGTTTAGTCTCAAGACGACATCGGAGGACATTTAAAGGACCCGCTTACATTCTCAGGAGCCAGGACTCGCTCTCAAACCATCACCGAGCGGATCACCAACACACCGATCCGGATATGGGAGGCTCTGGGCGCAGGCTGCGATGATCTCCCATCAATGAACATTCCCAATTCAACACTTCCGAGCAAGTTCCTACAAGCGGATTGTCAAACATGAGCGCTCCATCTGTGAACCGGAGGCCCACGAACAATGTGGGCTCTCTCGTGCTCTCAGCGGGCGAGAACGAAGCGCTCTTCAGTCTGCTGGGCAGAAAATGCTCCGTAAGTCCTCGATCGTTCGCTTGTGATTTATTGATTGATTGTTTGGTGTGACATTGGAGAGTCGATTAGGTGTGTGTGTGTGTGTGTGTGTGTGTGTGTGTGTGTGTGTGTGTGTGTGGTTGGTCCAGCATTCGCTTCGATCTACTTACCTGGATGGCGTCTAGGTGTGTAACTTAGAACGGTGTGTGAAGGTTTACTACGGTAAACCGTGTCGTCTGGTAAACTTCAGGCCTGTTTTATGGCAGAAAGCATCTGACAGCAGCTGATAAAGCTTTGGATGTTCTGACTTTGAACTCGTTTGAATTTGATCACACAAAGTCAAGCATACACACATTAGAGACGTATATGGAACAGATATGGATTTCATACATGTGCATTCTTCACAGCAGTTCTGGGATTCACTAAAATGTCCTTATTGACTCCGAATGCCGTCGCTCTTCCTCATTGTTTCACCAGCAGGACAATCAGAAAGTCCATGCGCAGTGTGTGACGATGGCTTCCTCATTCCACTGTTACCTGCTCCATTACATATCTGCCTGGGACAAGTTTTTGTGGAATTCCAGTTCTGAAACGTTCGCATTCCGGGCACTCCCGAGGGCTGATGGCCTGTTCTTGCTTAACTCTGTCATTTCTCGATGAGTGAGAGGCCTTCAACACAACAATTCCTGTGTGAGGAGTCGCGTCAGACTCGAACCCTCCCTGCTGTTGTTCTATAATGTTGTGTGTGTTTCCCGTGAAAGATGGTCGGATTAGGAATCCACTGTAGATGATTATGAATATGAGTTTCAGATTTGTGATGTGTCATCAAACCTTCTTCTGGTGGAGTCTGAGCAGATGTTCACACTCACTGAGCTGCACATGCAGTAAAAGTGCTGGACCAGCAGTGTGTGTGTGTGTTTAGTGTGGTGGGTGTGTTGCCTCGATTTGATGTCAGCACTGCTTGCTTAACCTCACTAAGACACCGAAACTCCTGTGGATTTTGTGTGTGTGTGTGTGTGTGTGTGTGTGTGTGTGTGTGGTGCTGCGAGGGTCGATAAGCTTTATTGACACAATAAAGTGGTGTCAATTGATGGATAAAGGGTATGAAATTCACACTTTCCCACAATCTCATTGGAGGAAGCGGGAACGTGTGCGACATTCTGGTCATTTTAACTTTGCAGGCCAATCCTTCATGGAAAGACAACAGGACCGTTTTCCAGTAACCGCATTATCTATAATGAACACTAATTACCAGCCGCTTTAATTGGTGAATCACACCCAGATTAAGTTAATTTTTTTATTTTTTTTATTTTACCAAAAGAGACTACATAACTCTTGCTCAAAATGTTGTTTGACGGAATTGTTAGTCAATTATTTCAAATGCTAACCATGAATAATCACTGAATTATAGATTAATTAGTCAATATATTACAGGCAATTGAAACTTGTTAAATTGATTTGTCCTAGTTAGAATGTTGCGATATTGTTGTAAATTGACTTTAATCTTTGATCTAAAAGCAGTTTGTCAATCTCTTTTTTTAGAAGTTGGATTGATGTTTTTACTTCCTTTTTCAAACAAAAATCAGAAACTTAATCTTTTAAAACTAAATAAAACATCCAGACCATTTTTTTTTTATATTTACTAATTTGTATGCACGGTGTCTATTTTTGGTTAATTACAAGTCCAATTTTTATAATTGAATATTTATTGTACATATGGGTCAATTTTTGTTCTTAAATATTAATGGAACATGTTTCATTATTGGAATTATATGTTATATTATATGTCACATAAATTCCATTTATGTTGCCGGTTCGAATCCCACCTACTACTGGTTCTACAACTAAGTGTCCTTGGGCAAGAATTTCCCCACTGAGGGGTTAATAAAGTTTAATTCTTCTTCTTCTAAAAATAAAAAATAATAATTACAAATATAAATATTTTAATTTAATTAAAATGAAATGCCTTCATTTGTCAGTGGCAAAAATGCATTGTACAACAGCAGCAGAAAGAATATATAGAATAATACAGAATATTATTATTACGTGTGTATATATACAGTAGTCACATCTATATAAACATTAATTCAATAAATAAATAAACAAACATGCATACTTCAACATAACAATGAAAAACCTTGCACACATCGAGTCACCAGTTCCAATTTGTGGCATAATTGGACCGCAGAATTACAAATCCTCAGTATTAAAAGCCCAAATGAACGCAACTCGGTGGGCCTTGCAGATGAGCTAATCCGAGCTGCTGGTCTTCTGCTCAGAGCTTGGGGTCGGCGGTGGTGCAGGTGTTCGGAGCCGACAGACACTCCTGGGTGAAGAGATGCTGTGGTGTGGCCTGTCTGGTGAAAGACAATCCTCAGAGATCCTACTTCATCCGCGTCTTTGACATTAAGGTCAGTCTACCAGCGGTCACTTCTTCTGTTGCCGGATTTGTCACGTTTCTTTTCTCAACAGGATGGAGTTGTTTTGTTTGAGCAAGAACTCTACAACGGCTTTGATCTAAGCGCTGCCAAGCCGTACTTCCTCACCTTTGCTGGAGACGTAAGTTTAGTGTTGGTAAATGAATGGAGCGTGTTGAGTTTTAAAGTTGTCCTTGTCCTCAGACATGTCAGGTGGGTCTCAACTTTGCCAATGAAGAGGAGGGCAAACGCTTCAGATCAGCGGCCTTGGATCTTCTTGGCCGGAGAATCCGGAAAACTGGTGAGCCGGCACACACACACACACACACACACACACACACGCACACACACACACACATGCGCACACACGCAGAGTAAATCTCACATTCTCTCTTACATAGTTAATCTCTCTCACTGTAAATCTCTTTCATTCTCTTTCTATCTCTGGCTATTAGTAGATCTGTCTTTCTCTTAAAAATGTATTCTCTTTAGCAGTAAGCCCCTCTCCACCCCCACGCCACCATATGTTTGAGTCTAGGTTCACACACTACTCGTGTTTTAGGACCAGAGACATAAAAATATATAAACGTCAGAATTAAAAATAAATGAAGATGAGACTGAAATTGTGGTGGAAGTGTTGGAATGACAGAAATTGTAAGTATTTGGGTCAAGGCAAATAAAAACGGACAATAAGACGACGACTGCAGCATCGGGCATGTGACTTTTAATTGTGAAATGTTGCCGCTACCATTTTTTTCCCACAAATTCGGGTTTTTTTTCCGCACCAGTTACGTGGAAGAAAACAAGGACTTGACTGTGATTGTGTATCAGGCCACGTTTTTAAAACGTCGTTGTTGTAACTGTCACGATCATTAAAATTTAAGTTAAGGTACAACTACACTCATAACAAGTGTCTTTTCCAAAAGCATAACCTCTTTTATTGTTGTCTCTATGATTGTTTTAATTTTTAATTTTTATTATTTTGTATTTTTTGTAATAGTATTGTCCTTTTCAAAAAAACATTTCATTCAAAAGAGCGTCATTTGTTTGACTTTGACCTAATTTGCTTTTGTTGTGGTTCTGTTTTACTGTCATTTATTGTTTTACTGTAAGTTTTGTTTGTTTTTGTCTTTGTCATTGATTTAAAGTTTTTTGGTTTTGGATTTTTCTGAAATGTAAACAACAAGATTCATATTGCCATTTATATAGCCATTGGTGAAAAGATGGCATAAAATAAATAATACATTTAGTTTGTTTTTCTTTTCTTTTTTTTTTTTCATTTAAACGTATGCTGTATTCTCTGTATATAGAGAAATTGGTTTCAATTGGATTTTTTTTTAAAAATCAGACTAACCAAGACACTTAATTCCTCAGTCGCCAGTCCGAAATGTGACTTTTTTTTTTTTTTTTAAGTTTTATTCATATCTGTGGCCGTGTGTCTTGTTAGATTTCTGATCTGAAATTATTGTCTATGATCATCGACTGGGGCTTTTCATAGTCTTCTGGGCAGTTCTAGCCAGTTTAAACCTTTAATGGTCCCACAATGGAGACATTTCCAGAGCTTTGACTTTAACGCTGCTGATTAATATAGTAATAACCGCTGTTTTCTTTTTGTCTTGCAGAAAAAAGACGAGATGCCCCAAATGGTAGGTTCTTCATCCAATGTGTGTGTGTGTGTGTGTACGGACGGTTGGACGAGTGTGAGTCAGTTGTGGCTTACTGGTAAAGAGTTCTTCTGGACCAAGTGGTTGGAAGTGTCCGTGAGGAAGACACAGACCCTGATTTGCTCATTCTGGAAGTCACTATGGATAAAACGCCTGGCAAATTTACAGTACGGAATCAGAGCATTTTCTCACGACCAGATTCCCGTTACAAGTCACCAGTTTCAAGAAGACATGAGTAAAAATTGTAAAGTATCCAATTTTAAAATAATATAATGATAATAATAATGAGTATTTGTAGGGCGCTTATCACAGTTTTAACTGTCTCAAAGCGCACGTGTAAATATGTAAAGGAAGTGTTGCTTTTTATTCAATTTATTGTCTGGATTGTTGGTGTTAAGTTAGTGGCTGCGGTTATGACAAGACAATGACCAAAGATCAAAGACCAAAAAGAAACTCAAGCATTTGTGTATTCAAGTATTACTGAATTTAGGCTCATAAAACACCAAGAAACGTGAATCCCAAGAAACTCTTTATTTATGAGATTGTATTTCCAAATAAAGTATAGAATTATAATTTAACTCCTCAGTGTGTCAAAATGGCAGAACACAATGGATAAAAAAGAAAAAAATCAAATTGTCAAACTCAAATGTGCAACAAAACATTCACTTGATTTGGCTGATAAATAGCATCCAGTACCTTCAGCATCCTGCAGATGGCGATTTGACCTTGTCCACCCAAGAAATTAATTGTGGTAGAAAAAGATACCGACTTTATCACACATTATCACAAAGTAACGAGTAACATTAAGTGTCAATTCAAATGCTGTGGAGTTAAGAGTACAGATACTCAGTCAAAAATGAAGTCAAGTAGAAAGTAATAGTTGCTTGAGTATTTTTGGCTACTTTTTAAATTTACTCCATACAAGTACACTGTTTCGTTTAATATCAAACGTTATATTTTCAGTGTACTGAAAGTAGAAGTCAATTTACTCAAGTACTTTACACCACTGGTTTAAATATTCAATGAGATGGTTCAGTAAACTCCACTGTTCTGGAAGTGTTTACAGCCGCACTCATTCCTCATGCCGGGACTTTTGCCTTTAACTAGTTAAAGCCGTGTCCTCGTCCCTCACTGAGATTAAGCCGTTACGTAAAAGCCAGCGCTGATGTGTGATGTGCTGGATTAAGAGAGGACGAGCAGCATTCTGCCGCTGCCGGAGAACCATGATGTTCTGCACCACCTTCCTCTCGGCCCCTTCCTCCGACGTGTTTGACGGCGTCTCGGATCTGGGAAGTTGCCTGTCTTCCCTGCAGTGCCTGGTTCTCCCGCAGGACGAGCTGTACGGGCCCTTCGGGGACCCGGCAGTGAGCGCGGGGTCCAGCGGCCGGTCCTGTGTAGTGATGGGTCAGATCCTCCTGGACGTGAGTTTAGGAGGCGCGAGCTCGTCACACACACAGAGATTCGGTGAGGCTGTTGGGAATGTGACGCAGCCACAGACATGGATTGAGTTTTGTTTTGTTTTTGCCTCAGGACCAACCGGACCCCCGGGACTCTCAGGACAAGCGCTCCATATCGCCACTGTCGACATAAAGAACCCTGACATCACCCACCAACGCTACAACAACAACAACTCGCAGATGAACAACATCAACCTGCACAGCAATTTCATGAAGAAAGACCGAGGGAAAGGCAAGAACAAAAAGAAAATCTCCAAGGTTGATATCGGGACCCCCAGCAACTTTCGGTGAGTGTTGGTTTCGTGTTTTTCCAATGTCTTCATATTCCTGACTTGAAAGCCGCTCACACAAGTCCAGACGAGCCACTCGGTTTCTGAAAACAGTTCCAGGAATTGTTTATTTGCTTCCTCTCTGTCATAATCATCCACAATAATCCCCAGTTTTTCCCTTTAATCTGCATAGTATCCGCACTTACTAATGCACTTTTATTGTCTGAATCGTTCGTTTTGCAGGCACATTGGACATGTCGGCTGGGATCCCAACACGGGCTTTGACGTGAGTGTTGAAAGTGAAGAAGAAACGTTTTCTCAATCGCCGAAACTGAGATTATGTAAAAGGGATTACATCAGAGTTCAGATCCACAGCAGATCACACAAAAATAATCTTTAAACCCTGATTGTCTCGGCTCATGCTGCAGAACTTCATTTGAAAGACTTTTGCTTCATCAAAAGCCAGTAATACTGAAGTGTGAGTAATCTTTCTCCGTGTTGTAGCTGAATAACCTGGACCCTGAACTGAAGAACCTCTTTGACATGTGCGGCATCTCCGATGCTCAGCTGAAGGACAAAGAGACGTCAAAGGTCATCTATGACTTCATTGAGAAGAAAGGAGGAGTCGAGGCTGTGAAAGATGAGCTGAGACGGCAGGGTGAGACAATATAAACGGATTACAATCTGTACTGTTTCAGTTTCTGGTAAATGATCTTCTAACCCATTTTTCTACAGCCCCGCCTCCTCCTTCACGAGGAGGACCTCCCCCTCCTCCGCCCCCCCAGAGCTCGGCCCCTCCTCCGCCACCTCCTTCCAGAACACGAGGAGCACCTCCACCGCCTCCCCCCTCAAGAGCCCCCGTCTCTGCCCCACCTCCTCCACCGCCCTCCCGGCCCGGGGTTGGAGCTCCTCCTCCTCCTCCTCCACCCAGCAGAGGACCAGTCTCGGCTCCTCCTCCGCCTCCACCACCTCCCCAGCATGCCTCCCTCCCAACCCCAGCTCCGGTTCCGCCTTCAGTGGGCGGAGCACCACCTCCTCCTCCACCCCCTGGGCCGCCGCCCCCTGCACCACCTTTAATGCCAGATATGGATTCAGAGGAGGGACCCGGGGGTAAATCAGCACTTCTAGAACAAATTCGAGGAGGAGCCCAGCTGAAGAAAGTGGAGCAGAAAGCGACGGTGTCTAGTGGAGGACGTGGAGCTCTGTTAGACCAGATCCGACAGGGCATCCAGCTCAAGAACGTGAGTGTTCCGTATCCATGACGCTGTGTGTTTTCTAATCACTTCAAGTATATGCGTGCAGAGATGCGATTGTATTTAAATAGTACAACTTTTCCAGCATAATGCACAGTATGTACGTTTTTTTTTTGTATACGTCACAACCATTGTGAATACATTTGGCATTTCATTCATTTGGTTTAGAAAATTGCAATTGAGTGCAGTGAGCAGGTTAATATCTGGCATAACAAGTTAAAGTCGAATTTAACTCATCGTTTAGTCCGATAAATTTAATTTGTTCAAATTCCAAAACCCTTTCTTAAATTCCCAAATGGAAATTGCTTTAGTTACACTTGCTTTGCAAGAATAAAGAATAAGTAGAGAACAGAAATAATACTAAAAACAAGATAAACATAAATATGGTTATATATACCTCTGCAGTATATGCATAAATAAATTAAATAAATTGAGTCAAAGACGAATAGGTAAGCAAAAACGAATTGTGATGTAAGACTGAATGAAAATTGCAGATTAAATTGACGAATTAATATTATTAATGAAATTACCGAATTAATGAAATTATTATATATTATTGTATAAATATTAGAATAATGAAAAATGATAATTAAATATGTACTACATCACTGTGAGCCGCTAGATGGCGCTGTGAAGCGAATTTGAAATTGGATTGTAAGAGCGTTTGCTACGTTACACAAACTCGGGAAAAATTTGTTTATTTTTTCAAGATTGATTTGTGATTTATTTGGCAACACAAAAAAGCTAATTTCTGAATTTTACAAAAATTGTACATAAAAGACAATGGGGATTTTGCTCGACTTGAATATTCTCCTTAGAGTTTTTGAAACCGTTATTTATCATGTAAATCCTTTTTATGCCTCACTCAGGTGTCGGATGTGCCAGCTGATCCGGCTCCGCCCACTCCTGCGCCCTCCGCGGGAATTGTGGGAGCTCTGATGGAGGTGATGCAGAAGAGGAGCAAAGCCATCCACTCTTCTGGTGTGTGAGCCACAGGTTTCCTTTGGTCTTTTGTAGCCTCATCTGAACTGTGTGTGTGTGTGTGTGTGTGTGTGTGTTTCATAGATGAGGATGAGGATGACGAAGATGTGGAAGACTTTGAGGACGAGGACGAGTGGGACGACTGAGGATCAGCTACTGTTGGTGAACGGCGGATCTTCTGCACATGCCTTCATGCTTTATTCTCACTTGACTTTGTTATTTTCATCCGTGCAATACCTCATTTCATATGGAAAGGTCTTGTTTTGTTTTGTTTTTCTTTGTTTTTCCATACCTCCAACAAGCAGTTTGAAACGTTTTTTTGATTGGTCAGTTGATCACGTTTTTTTTTTTTTTAACATCATCGTTCTTTTTGTTTTTCTCCCGGCCACTAATCCTAAAGATGGCCGACTTTTTGGATCGAAATGGAAAAATTCTTTGATAATAAGATTGTGACCAGATTATTTTCATACTTTTAGTAGCTTTTTCTTATCGGGATCCTCATGCAGCACAATCGTGAGAAATATTCTGCCCTTATGTGTAAAGTCACAGTACAGACGCGATGTTTACACGTTCGCTAGCTGCTATATCTGAAACACTAGTGCGACAAAACCATATTAGCTGACGGATTTGAACTACACAACCCAAAAAAACGTCTCAGGCCGTTTCTGATTGGTCAGTGTGACTGTTTCCGGGTCTGTTCCTTCTTTTACCAAGTTTTAAGTCTTAGTTTCGAATCACGACAGGCCAGAAAGCTGTCAAATGATGAAAAACTGTTTTTTCAAATCGCACACTCTAATAAACATTAGTATTTGCAGAATATTGTGCAGTTTGTTATAATTCCAACATGGAACTCCACCATGAGTCCAGATTTTACTTGGATGTTTGTTTTAAAATACATGAATATTTTGAATGGGATATTATGAAGATTTAGGCTAGAGACACACACAGAAACATATTCTTTGACCTTCAGTTAACCTTGAATCCTTTTGCTGTTCAAGGTCGCCACACAACACACTGTCCGCCATGTATCTATACATTTACTGAATTTCTATCTTTCTGTACGTGTGTGTACGTGTCTTCTCTGCTGTTTTATAATTGGCTTACAATTGAGTGACATCAGGCGTTGTTTGAATTTTTGTCTTTAAATCGTCAAATATTTACATTCATACAAAATTGACGGACAATCAGCTTCACAATTAATAATTACGTTTGAAAAAAATAAACACACTGCAAAAGCGAATTGTTGAGTTCACAAACTGGTGGTGCACTGCTCACTGCAGATGCTTCGGCACCTCCACCTGTCGGAAAGGAAGAGATGGGATGCGGTTAGTGTAAACGTCGGGAAAGTCACGGTTTGTAAACAATCTTCAGCTGTCGTGTTGTTGACGGTCCTGAACTGAAGGCCTCAGTCTTATCAAGACCAGGAACATTCCGGCTATTTATATCAGCGTGAGACGTGAGCGGTGCTGTCAAAAGTAGTCACATTCATTACTCGAGTAGAAGTATAGATACTAGAGGTAAAAACAGACTTCTGTGGAAGGAAAAGCACCAACTCAATATTTTTACTCAAGTACTGGTTTGATAACTTGAAGTACAGTATAAATGTAACTCAAGGAAAAAAGCGACAATAAAACAACATTTGTTACATAAGATGAGAACTATATTGTTGTTAAAAGGTTGCCTGCACTGTATTTTGTATGTACAGTAATCGCATTGAAAATTTATGAAATTAATATATGTGCACTACTACGCATTAACGTGTTTTAAAAAAAAAAAACTTTTTAAGCACAGAACATGCGTCAAAGATTCACAAATATGCTGTGTTCACTCATAAACAATAAAAACATAATTAATAATATTAAATTATTAGTCAGTTATTTTTAAAATCTAAGGATTCGAAAGAACTGATATTTGCATATAAATTCAAGGAGTAGAAGTAAAAAGCAGGCCAAGAAAAAGTTACTCGTGTAAAGTATAAAGCCAAAATTCTACTTAAGTAAAGGAGCTATTTTAACTTCCAACTGGACACCTCTGGGTGTGAGGAATCTGCTGGTCACCAGCGCTAGTAAGCTATCCTTCACTGTGGAGCAGAGCAGTAGGAAACATCTGGCTGACCTTTAACCCTGGTAGGACTCACCCTGCGCAGACGCGTGATGCTGCTGTCTCTGATGGAGGCCATGAGCTGGTCGTGAGCGCAGCGCTGTGGAGTGGACGGCCGTGGCGTCTCGGAGCTGCTCACGGGCTTCAGAGCCTTCTTCAGGTCTGTTAATACACGCTCGCTCTCCGTCCGCTTCACCAGCCTCTTTTTGTTGGACTTTTTGGGTTTGAGCTGCTGTGTGCTCTTCTCTTGACTCTTGATGAGTTCTGCGATCGTTCTGGTGGGAGCTGCTCTGACCGGTGGAGGTGGAGGAGGTGGCGGAGGTGGAGGAATGGTGTTCTTCACAATCTCGCCTGGCTTTGCGGAGGAACGTGATGGGGTTGGCGTCGCATGTTGGCGTTGCTCCTGCAGCCTCTTCTGTCTTTGGAAGTCTTGGTTGCGGGTCAGAATGGTCGTCATGCTTATACGAGGACCAGGGAGCTGGAACTGGTAGCCCAGCTTGAGGAGCGTAGTGTTGGTCTTTAGTGCCTTCACCATCTCCATCTCCACCTGTCCTCCACAGATGTGGCGCTGGTTGTGGAAGCGCAGCTCTGTGACGGAGCTGTTGGCGTTCAGGGCCTGGACCAGAGCCAGGACGCCTTTTCCGGTCAGGAAGTTGGACTCGGTGTTGATGCTGGTGATGCGGCGGTTTGCTCTCAGCATCTTGGCGATGGCGAACGCCACCTGATCGTCCGCATGTGTGTTGGCGAGACTAAAGATCTGGACGTGTGTGTTGGAGCATAAAGCCTCCGTGAAACGTATCAGCGTCTCTTGAGAAAGATTGTCGATGTTGTTGAGATTAATCTCAGTGACTTGGGGGTCATTGTTTAAGATCTGCTCTAGAGTCTCATCCACCACAGTTGGGTTTTCGGCAGGTGGAATGGAATCTTGAGCAAGGGCTTTTGATTGGCTGCTGTGGTGCACTGATTGAGTTCTTGAGCTGGACTGAGAAGATAAGCTCTGATAAGGAGCAGGACTACAAGCCTTGATACATTTGTTCTTGTCTTTTTCAAGTTCCTCATTGTCATCCTCCTCTTCTTCTTCTTCTTCTTCTTCTTCTTCCTCTTCTTCTTCTTCCTCCGTCACAGGTTCCTCCAGTTCATCATCAACCTTAATTTCTTCAACATACTTCAGTTTTCCTTTTTCGTTTTCTTCCACTGCTTCTTTTTCAGCCTCCGATTCTTCATTGTCGCTTTCAGTCAGTGGTTGTTCTTCGTCCTCATTATCATCTTCATTCTGTAGACATCAACATAACAAAAAAAATAGAAGAAAGTTTTGAGTTTGTTGTTTTCTGAGTCTAAACTTCAGCTTTGTGTTTATAGTCGTTTTAAGAGTTGTGCAGTTTTACAACAATGTTTACAGCACCATTGTACTTTTTTGGAAATTCAACAACGCAACTGGTGTGAGAAGACAGGACTGGTGTGTGTGTGCGCGTGCAAGCGTAAATTGGTCAGTAATTACACGTTAATCAGCCCTTTTATTTTTAAAGCTGTAGTTTTAGAAACGTTTTCGAACAACCGGTAACTTCTTAACAGATAATTCTAAACTGTTAATGTTTCACGTGGATTTGTACATACAGTATCTTGTACATTCGCACCCCCATGTCACTGACCTGTCCAGCGCTTGCGGAACCGATCATCTCCTCTTCCAGGAGTTTGCGGGTCTCGTTTTCCCAGTATTTCATGAGGGCTTCCCTGCTGAAGGTCCCGGTGGGGGTCTTGACGGTCTGGTCCCTCTGCCTCAGTCCCACCGGAAGGTTTTGGTCGGGCTCGATGTCACACAGCTCCTTCTCCAGCTCCTGCAGCTCCTCGGCCGTCAGGGACGCCAGCAGCTCGTCCTCATCCACCTCCTCATACCTGCTCAGCTCACGCCGGTAGCCGAACGCGCTCATGGCCGCGGGTAACGGTGTGTGAGGGTCTGCCGGACAGCCGGGGGTCTTAAGGGCTGGATCAGTCTGACCGCTCCAGCCCGATGAGCCCATGATGCCGTTGCTTTTTTGGGAGGCAGGACTCAGTCAGACTGAGCTGCATGTGGCATGTGAGCTCACAGCGCTAGTCCCCAAATCCCCAGCACATTGTTCATGTCCAAAATAAGCACACAGACACTCATGTCCGACCGAACTTCTCTGTCTTTATGCATCGTATACTAGTAAATAAAAAAAATAACAGCAACCGCTACGTTATTTTATTAACAGTTGTAATAGTCTGTTTTTTGTTCATTAAATTAGTATAAATTATTTGATGAATACGGTTACATTGTGTTTTGTAGGTTTTTGGAGCTTCACAAATGAACGAGTCACACTCACATTTTTCGGGAGAACTGTTTGCATTTCTCTTAAAGGGGCAGGGCACTTTTCCCACAAATCTTTAAAATATAATGCAAGCCTTTATAATGCAAGTGCCACACACGTCGCCACACAATGCAAGCCTTTATAATATATAATGTATAATGCAAGCCTCCCAATAACAAATTAAACATTAAAAATAAATAGCAATACATTAAATAGATTAATACAAACCTATATAAACAGGGTTACTTTGATTTTGTGCTTCTTTTACCACCAAGAATGTCTGAATAGTTTTATCATTTCTATAGGCTTAAAGAGCATCTGAACAGGTCGGTTATTAAGTTGTGAAATTAATAAAGTGATGATATTTTAAGGGTTACTTACTTCTCATCTTATTTTGGAAGGGGGTGCGTGCCCGACGCTTTATAATTCCGATGGGCCTCAAATAACCATAATTGACTTTATATGAAACACAAAATTGGGTTTCTACTCATTTCTATCTTTTCACTTTTCTCTCATTTCTTTCCCCTGACTTATAAGGGGGTCTAAACAGAATACCAGCTGAAGTGGGGGGTGGGGGGTGGGGGGTTGACTAATAAGCGGATCAACTTATAAGCGAGTAAATGCGGTATGTTTTGTTAATGTTTTAGTGTTGCTGTTGATTGGGTGTTTGGGAACAGAATCATCCGGTTGGTTGGCGTAAACTCTGAACTACCCATGATGCACTCTGGTACTGTAGTTTTTCACTTGGTCCATAAATAGTGATGCGGAGAAGCTCAAGGCTGAATAATGTTTGCCAGGACTCAGGAATGTCATACATTATTAAGACAGAGGTTAGTAGTAGCAGCGCGTCAACAGTGAAGGAGCTTTTGAGTTTGTGACTGGAACACTTCTGTCGCCGCTTCTCAGTCGCTGACGTGCAGGAATGTTGTGCTTCTGATAACGAGTCTGTGACAACTTCACTAACAACTGACAATTTGTGTTATAACACACAGTAAAAAAATACTGCTACAAAGCGGAGTATTCAACATACTGAGCTTTTATTTTGTACAAAACTCTCTCACACGCACTCACAATTGTACAAACTCACATTTGTTCTCTTACAACACACACACACACACACACACACAAATGTCAGATTTATTTGTTATGCACTATTTATACATTTTCATACAAAACTATTGAAAAATCATTGTGAGAAAACTTGCTATTATATTAGAGATTTGTCCTTTCCTGAACCACCAAACCATTTGAAATGTGGGTAGATCGTTCCCTTTATATGTAAAGTGAGCAAAGCGAGTTCTGTTGCTACAAAGAAAAATCCTTAAAAGAGTCCACATAGGTGAAAACACAATGTACCTTTCACTTTGAGATGTTCTTCTGTGTTCTTTCTCTCTCAAAGCCAGATTACATAACAGTTGAGTAGGTGTCGTACTCTGCGTACAAAAGGAACCTTTTGAGGGCCGGAGGTAGGGGAGCATCTCTCATGGTCGCCGGGTCATTCAGTCTGGTGAGGGTCATGTGTTTCCTGACGAGGAGCCGTGTCAGATGCTTCAGGGTCCGGGGACTCCCTGCATCCACACGCCACAGAATCAGGTCTGGATGAGTTGTAGATGTGGGTGAGAGTAAGCAGAGCAAGGATTTTGACTCACGGAGGACGTGGCAGATGTCGGGCCACTCCACTTGCTTCTGCAGAACCCGCTGTAGAGTGGAGCAGATCCTCACCTGACCCACGTAATCCAGCAGAGTCAGCACCACGCGGCCCACCAGGTGTGTCATCCACCTCATGTCCACAAACTCACAGAACTGACAGAGATCAAAATCAATTAAAGCTGAATCAAAACGTAAATACAATCCTGAATAAAAAAAAAAAATCTAAAAATGTAAAGCATTAAATTATAATGATCTAATCAAACAATCTCTCATTCAAATGTTTCAAAAGATAAATTAATTATTTTATTGTCTTTTTGTGTGTACTCTCGCTGTCAATCACATACTCACCAGCCAATCAGAGTAAGGGAATGAACCTTGTGCCAGAAGTCCAAGCAAAAAATAATTAAACAAATTAAACAAACGGAAAAATCGGAAGCGAAAAAAACCAAAAAGTTTCAAACAAAAATGTGAAGATAGCAAGCGAAAAATAAAAAAACAAACAGAAAAGTGAAGTATTTTGGTTTGTAAATTTACGTTTGAACTTTTGTGGCACTAATATGATTTTATACACAAGCCGGGAACAAGACAGATGACAGTAGCTGAACGTGGTCTTTAATTAAGCAAAAAGCCTTAGTTGTAACAAAAAGAACTCGTGAACGCTGAACTCATCCCACTCTTCCTGGTCAACATTCCAAATCACATTCTCACTAGCCAATCAGAGTAAGGACCACCCCCACTTCTGCCAAAAGCCCAAACCAAAAAAATCTAAAAAATGAAACGAATGAAAATATCTGAAGAGAAGCAAAAAATAAAGAAAACAAACAAAATAGTGAAGCATTTTAGTTTGTCTTTGAAATTTACGTTTGAAAATTTGTAGCACTAATCTGATTCCATAACAGGCGGTGACAAGACCAATGACAGTAGCTGTGCGTCGTCTTTAATTTAAAAAAAAAAAAAAAACCTTCTTTGTGAGAAAAACAAACAAACATGGAAAAGCAAATATGGGTCTTGGGCGCTCTTGGGACAGAAACACCACAAGCAAAAAATTATTTTAATTTATTGTTAAAAAAACATGGAGAGCAAATATCCAATTCAAAAAGTTCACCTAAAGCAGATAAAAAAAACTGGCAAAAGTCTGATTCCAAGGGTAAGAAAAATGAAGAAAAAAAACAACAACATCCACAGAAAGACCAGATTATGTCAAACACTGAGCAAAGCACACAGAGAAAATGTAAATAATTATGCAAACAGGAAACAAGACACAGTGTGAGCACAGTCCACAATAAGCAGCGATTCATGCATATTTAAAATACATATGCGCATAAAAGCACCGCCCACATTTTTGAGCTTATATTTTTATAAAATGGGGGCTTATATTTGCATAATTATACATATTTCAACACAAAAATTTATTTTAGTTCTATTTATAACCTAAGCCATATAGTCAGTAGACGTGTCAAGATGTGCGATTGTGTGTCTCACGGGGATCTTGCTGGTGTTGCTCTGGATGGTGTAGGAGCGGCTGTGAACTTCTGCCCACGTGTATCTCCTGCGCAGACGGTCGTGAAGGCAGCCGAAGCAGCTGTCTGCGCAGAAGCCGCGGTTGAGCAGCAGGCGCAGCATGGTTTCGTCCTTTATGCTGTACTGGAGCGCAGTGGGGAACAGTGTGTCGCTGACCACGGAGAAGGTGCAGTTGACGTCGGCGCCGTGAGCCAGAAGCAGCCGCACCAGCTCGTGGTTCCCGGCTCGGACTGCCACTAGGAGGCAGCGCAGAGGGTCCAGATCCGTTCTCGCGCCTGCCTCCAGCAGCATCTCCGCACCAGTGACGTCTGCGTTACAGATGGCAAAGTACAGCGGGGTCTTTCTCATGTCTCCGTAGTTCTCCGAGATGAAGGCGTCTAAGGTGGCGTTGACGTCAAAGCCTTGCTGGATCAGCAGCTCCAGACAGCAGATATGTCCGCCGTCTGCTGCTGAATGGACCGGACTCATGCCGGACAGACGGATCGAGCGCTTTGTGGTAATTGGAATGAGGGTTCTAAGAGCCCTGTGGTCACAGACACAAAAAAAATCAAATATTAAATATAGATGTAGCCTCTGGATTAGGTTATGAAGAGGTTAAATAGAGATCTTAAAATATTAAGCTGTGATTATTGGTATTATAATTGCCCAGATGACACACAGACTACGTATAGATTCCAGAATGCAGCGCTCTTGCTGCCCTGCCTGTTATAAATTATAATTGTACCATTTGTAATTTTTTTATTTCAATATTTTCCAATATTTTTCATGGTTGTTTGCAGTATGTTTTTTTTTCCAAAAGTTTTGATATAGTATATAATCTACTGCTTATAAAATTATTATTATTATTATTATTATTATTATTATTATTATTATTATTATTATTATTATTATTACTATTATTATTATTATCACTATTTTGGCCCAATCACAATTTTTTGTTTTCCTGGTCCAATCCGAGTTAACATTGAGCCAGATTCCTAAACCGATACGTTTAGCTTGCAAACGTGTGTGTGTGTGTGTGTGTGTAAATGTGTATATATGATGCATTTTATACTGAATAAAAGACACCCACACAGCTGCCCTAAAGTAGACATGAATGAAGATGTGGTGTGGAGACCTCTACACAACCATCACACTGGAGATGAGACTGATGTTCTCACAGGTAATGGCCCTCATAAGCGGCTCGATGGATGGGCAGCTGAGAGCAGAGACTGGCCACGTTGGCACTGGCGCCATGTTGAAGCAGAAGATCAATGCAGTCCAGGTTTCCCGAACCAGCGGCGTCATACAGAACACTGTCTCCATTATAGGCCTGAGCACCAACGTCTCCTCCTGCAATGAAGTGACAGAGGTGAAAGGGTTTATTCGAAATGTCGAATGTCAAGAATTGCATTAAATGCATAATTGTTAATATGCATTTAATGCGAAAATATGCAAAAATTGTATATGTATAATACATTACATTATTACAATTTTGTGAGAAATGATTTCTATTTTTACCCTTATGCCCTTATATTTTATTCCTAAACATACAATTATGCTTTGTATTGCTATCTCGTGTTTCTACTTTGCATTCATGTTTTCCTCTGTCTTAATCATGACAAATGGTTCTTCCCCATGTCCGGAACCCCTGGGAAGACACACGCTGTGCCATTGTTTACCTTTACCTTTTGTGTAAGGTAAAGGTAAGAGACCCCCCCCCCCGGCGGCCTCTCTCGCCATTGGACCGTTTAAACGATGTTACCTCGGCCGCTCTCTCTGGCCATTGGACAGTGCGAAAAACCCCCTCCAGTTTCTCTTTCGCAATTTTTTACAGTACATGTTTGTAAAAGTATTTAGTGAAACGGAATACTTGTAACTTCAGTGATGCTACGCGGATGCTGCTTGGATTAAATCCAGTTGTTACGTTCTTTGGTCTCCTGCTTCCGGCCGGTTCATCACTCCGGCCGCTTTGGGATTAATAATAATTCAGAAATCAAAATATACTAAATCTAAGAAATGTAGTTTATAAATGTAGTTTTTCTGTCCATTTGTTGGTTTACAACTGTAAGATTATAACTACAATATTTTGCTAGTGAATTACATTTTTTATGCGCGTAAGTTCGAGCTGTATGAACAGAAAATGCAATGTATCGAATTGAGCAAATTATGCTTGACTGATGCGGAGCAGCTAAAGGCTGGAATAATACCGTGTTCAATCAGGATCTGGAGAGCTTCTGGATGCCCGTGTTCTGCAGCGACGCCCAGTGGCGTGACCCCGTGCCCGTCCCGCCCCGTCACCTTCCCTCCGTGTCTCAGCAACAGCATCAGCACGTCCACAGCTCCCGCCCTCGCCGCCTCGTGAGTGGCTGTCCACCTCTTCAGACACGCCTGCTCCACCAGAGCCCCGCCCACAATCAGAGCCTGAACTGTGTGGCACGAGCCAGACCTCACCGCTGCAGCACACACACATTTGAATCAATCAAAATAAAACATTTTTTATTCACGCTTTATATGAGAAATGAGAGTGTCGTGCTACCCAGCAGAAGCGGCGTCTCGTTCTTGCGGTTGGTGTTGTGTGGAGATGCTCCGTGCTGCAGAAGAAGCTTCACGTTTTCCACATGTCCGCGTGCGGAGGCCAGCGTGAGGGGCGTGTCTCCATCCGCCGTCTCCTCCTCCATGCTCATCTCGTAGGACGCTGCTCAGGCAATGACACACTCCAGCATTTCACACACACTCGTCGTGAGCAACTGACAGGCTGGAGAAGTTCTCACCCATCAGGACCGTATCCAGCACACGGGCGTTAGGCCGCACACTGGCTCTGTGCATCGGGCACCAGCCTGTGCTGTCACGCTCCTGAAACGCTGTTTTGCACTTCTTCAGTTGCTCCAAAGACAAAACATCATCTAAACCAAAAAAGCACAGCTTTATGGTCACAGCAGAAACTATAATATCTACACGTATAATGTGTTTTCACCAGTGGTGTATAGTACTTGAGTAAAATGACTTTGTTACTTGAGTATTTTAGTTATGTTGTACTTGTCCTGGGAATCGCATATCTTTCCTACCTGCTGCGATTAGACTCTACAATTTGAACTTAAATTTAAACTGGTGACTGGAACTATGCTTATGACGGGCAGATTCATTTATGGTCTGTGTTTGTTTGTTTGTCTATTATGATGTGTGCAGTGCGTTATGGTGATGTTTGTTTATTTATTTGCTTGGATTTGTTGTTGCTGTTGTGACGTGAAATTTCCCCGCTGTGGGACTAATAAAGGATTTTTCAATTCAATTCAATTCAATTCAATTCAATCAAAACCTATAAGCATTTTTTACTCTCTATTTGACTGCATTTGTGATTGAGTATCTGTACTCTTTACTCCACTACATTTGAACGACCCCTTACTGTTACTCGTTAAAAGTCGACATCTTTTTCTATTTTACTGGGTGGACGAGGCGAAATCGTCATCTGCAGGATGCTGAAGGTACTGGATGCTATTTATCTGCTAAATTACGTGAACGTGAATTAGCGGTTGTACTTTTTTGTGCTTGGAAGAAACTTGGGATACTTCAATGTACTTCAAAGTACTACAAATTGATCCAAATTCTTCTGACTCTTCTTTACAGCATCTCTGACTTTTGGTATTCTCATAATTTAAACAATTATATATGTTTATATATTTTATAACACATTTACTTTTGATAATTCTAATTAGAATAATTCTAAATGAAATTACATGGTACCGTATATTACAGAAATTAGAAGTCCTGCTGCGTTACTGTTGTGTACGAAACAATATATTTATGTCTTTTATTGACTGATGTTGTACTGTACGGTGTACAATGTATAATATAAAGTAAATGGTGTAAGACATTATATAGTTAGTTTCAGTGCAGAAGTTACATTTTAAGTTTACGTGTTACTTAAAAGTGCAAAAGGAGTCCAGATTACTAATTCTGTAAAATACTACATAAGGTATTCAGTAAATACTACAAAAACATGCAAGACAACATTACGTCACAGCACACCACGTTACGACAGCACATTCTTGCACCTCTGTCTATTGCTGCGAGAATTCTCCGGTTTTCCTCTGTGGCTGTTTCCGACCTACAGAAATTGACACTGTAGAAAATGACGTCGTAGATTGAGAAGGAAACTAGGACGAAACGTTCCTACCTGAGTGTGTTTATGATGCAGGTGTCCTGGAGGCTCAGGAGAAGGACGTTCTGCACCAGCTGATCTTCATCCATGTCTTCATCATACTCCATGTTTGCATTTACACCGACATACAGGGAGCGTGTGTGTGTGTGTGTGATTTTGCTCTGATATTTTTAGTACTGACCCTCTTTCTCCAGACACTTCCAGAATGCAGGTCACTGACTGTTGACACAAATAGACAAATACACACACACACGCACACACACACAAGTGCTTATATAATTTATTTTATACAATTTATACTTTTAAATCGTCATTAAAAATGTCTTTATTTTAAAGAACATTATCAACAGATGATTACTGTTTATCAGTATGGTTGACACACATTTCAGGTGTTTGTAGGTCTTTCTCTGAAACTTTGAAAGTGAGTTTTTCTAAACCAAATCACACAATCATTTGTTTAATAAAAAAAATCCATGTGAAAATCATTTAATGCAAAATCAAAATTAATGTGATAAACTGTCCATTGAGTTGAACAGTTTACATGATTTTAACTTCGTTTATCATCTTCCATCATTCGACGTGCTGCACCATGGCAGTTATCAAACAGCAAATGGTAGCCCGTTCCACCAGCTTCAACAAAATCAGACACGGTCTTTCTCCCGCCAAAATCCTCGGTTTCTTTAACCTGACGATATGAATAAAAATATGAATATTTTGTTGTAGATCAGAAGTGCTGTGGTTAAATAAATGAATAATACTGTTTATAATTATTATAAGGGAATTTTAACTTGCCTTCCATCTATTGCTCATGTGACGGGCATCCGTAACAACCGTCTGTGACGAGATGCCAACGTTTTTTCCTTTATGGACCAGCCACTGAGTGCCGTCTTCAAGAGTCACTCTAATGAGAAACAGACTACGGTAAGCAACACTATCGATGATCGTTCCATCAGTCCTGCTGCTTCCTCTGGTCGCCACCAGGGGGAGCCGAGGAGCAGGATTGTGACACTTGTGCTTGTTGTGCGCTTTAATACAGTATACAGGCCATCACACAACAACATCACGACAGGACTCGCTTTTTACCTGACACCGGAATGTCTTATATGGCCCATTTCAAAAGGCCAACGGTCCAGAGGTCTCGTCATTCGTTCTGCTCTGAAGACTTTGGAGTTGTACAGATTTGTCAAATCGGACATTTTGTATAGGTCATAATTGCTTTGTCCTAAAGGAGATTAAGGGATGTCTTTATAGTGCATCAAAATAGTACAATTAATGGTTTAGTTTGAGTATAAAAGAGAAACGTAAAAAGTGAAAAGAAAGAAATGAAAACGTACCTATGGCCCAATAAGTCTCGGCCACCAGAATTAACACGGCGAGAGAACTCCAGCGTTGAGCGGTCTTGATGAAGGCCATGCTTCACAGACACTTACAGCGAGTCAGAAATCAGAATGCGAGAATCACAGAATTGATTCTGATTTCATACCGAGCCACTACTCCTCCCTGTGCACTTGCTTCACTCTTTACACCTGAACAAACACGACTCATAGAAACCTTTGGAAAAGAACAGAATTGCACAACTGCATCAATAAACTCTTTGGAATACAAATAAAGATAGTAGAAAATAGAAAATAAGTATGACTAAATCGCACTAAAGGTAAATTTTTGTGCTTACAGCAGCACAAAAGACAAAAATGAAAAAGTAAAAACACAAGCAGTAGGGAAAATTAAGAATTAGGAACTGTGCAAAAGCATTGTTGTATTAGACCTGAGGTCTCAGATATTTCTTTTGAAAAGAGTGTGATTTGTGCTGCGATTATAACTTTGTGTATGTGTATTGTGCAGTATGTGTTTGTGTGTAGTGCATCAATATGGTTTTGACCATTTAAATTTTAAAACATGTATTGTTTATTGGTGAAATTGGTGTACATGCAGCTTTATTGCCTTCTTATGGCGATCTGTGGCATTGCACAACAGTGAGATTCAGAGTGAGAAAGGGAGAGTGAGAAAGAGAGAGTGAGAGAGAGATGGAGACATTGAGACTGAGTGAGATTAGAGAGAGAGAAAGAGACAAATAAAAACAGGAGAGAGTGAGTGAGAGAAATAAAAAACATACTGTACATTTAAACACAGTACAAAGTACAGTATGACTGTGTGTGTGTTCCCATCTCAATTGGGCAGTCGCCTTTTCTGTTCTGTAGAAACGAAGACAAGTAACGTTTGCTTGACAGTACAGATGAATGTTGTTAAAGTCAAATCATTTCAATACTATTTTTGTCTGTTTACTCACTATATACAAAAAAACATTTTTTTAAAACAAGAGTTATAGATTTATTTCTCCATGACAGGTGGCAAATGAGGGCACAAATACATCACTCCTCGAGTCCTTTCGATTTCGATTGGCATTCGTTTACATCATATGAATATTGATCCTTATATAACATTCAACCTTCATTTTTTATCTTGCATTAAGTCACTTAAATCCATCAAGCAATTCTGCACTCAGACTTGGATTTCACTGGAGGAGAACTGGTCAGAGTGTTTGTCGTGCTTCTCGGAGCAGGAGGCGCTGAAGCTACAGACGGAGTTGGATAGACGACTCTAGGAGCAGGTGGGGATGAAAAAGAGGATGAGGAAGAGGAAGAGGAGATGTTTGGGATTGTGTCGGAATACTCAATCAGATACTCGGGGTAGATCTGATGCTTCTCGAACACCACAAAGATGGAGGGATCGGAGATGTTGTTCACACAGCTGTCGTAAAACAGCACGTCTCCTCCGTCTTTCGATGGCGGGCGCAGGTGGTTCGGCTCTCCCTTGGTGTAGTCGCCCACCAGAACACGACACACAAACATGGAACGAGTCGCGGAATCTCCGGTGTAGTTGTGTGAGTATCTGGCATCCCTGGCAAAGTAACTGCCTGCCAGAAGAAAGTCCGTATTAAAGGTGAGAGCGGGCAGGTCGAACGCGGTCACCAACCTTTTCCGAAAGCCGTGCCGTGAGTGCCGCAGATCCTCCAGTCAAAGTTGTTGGTACAGATGGTGTGAAGATGTTTGTCATCCGTCCCGTGGAACAGCTGCTTCTCCACCACCTCTCCTCCACCGTTCTTCTTCTTCATGTAGTCTTTCTGCCTACAGGACACACACACGTCAGCGCCGGCTCGCGCATCACTCACTCCTGACACACACTCACCACTGAAACACCTCCCACAATGCTTTGTTCTGGATTCTCTGGATGCTCTGGATGCTGAAGCCCATCATGGTCGTGCCGAAGAGCTTCTTCACCCGTGCATGCTCGGTACTGGAGCTCTGAAGAGCCACTTGCTGATTAAAAAAAAACATGGGTTTACTTGGTTAGTTCAGATAACCTGTGTCTGTGTGTGTGTACAGGTATTTACGTCTCCTCCACTTTACCCCTTCATTGCTCTTTAATGATGTTCCTGGGTCAATTTGATCCAGTGGACATTTAATTATAAATGTGAGACCAAAAAGTTCCAAAAAACAGTGTTTTTCATCAATGACTCTCATCAATTTCTAACTATTTCAACGAATATTTAGTTCAGTGATGTTCTGTACTGTTCAGAGATCTTGGTTTAAAAAGCATAATTCACTTTTCAATTAAATTCAACTTCTTTTTTCATAGTAGAACATATAGTTTTATATGTAAATCAATGGCAAGACCCCACTATCATAAAAATGCAAGTGTGTGTGTGTGAGACCTTGTATCCGGTGTCAGGTGTCAACGCAGCATCCCAGTGGCCCGGCAGAGCCTTGAAACCCCCAGGTATCTTCTTCCTGTGAATAAAAAGATAGATTAGATGAAAGAAAGTGTCAGATGAAGAAACAATGTGACTGTCACATCTCCTCACGTTCTCTTGATGGTCTTAACATCGGCCACTGACACAAACACGGGTCGACGCCGGACTAGTTTTTTAGTTGTGTAGCGCTTATTGGTCTGGATCATGTCTGGGAGTGAAGAAACAAAAACAATATGGCATTTTTAAACACCTTTCTCAAACCCCTTCTTTTACAATAATATTTGAGATTATGCAGTTTGAGAGCCATTTGGTTACAATGTGATTTTGACTGAAATGTAAAATGTAACAATTTATTGTATTTTATGCGAATATAAAACCCCCTGGATTAGATAGACCCCAGGACAAAATTATTAGCCCCTTGCAAAATAATCACTGTTTGAAAAGTATATCAAAAGTGCTTTTAAACGGAGCTATGTTTATGTTTATTACGTTTAATTGTGATTTTGTTCTTTACAACATTACTTTAACATTACATTACATTTTTCATTGCATTCAAAGAGTAATATGTGTTTTAATATTGCTGTTTGAACACCTGATTCTCAGGGTTAAATATTTAAAATAATTAATTATCCAGAAAGAATTGTGATCTTTACCCTAATCAAAAAAAAAAAATGTGATTTTATCCAGCTCTACAAGTCATATACAGTAACAGTGACACAATCTCGTCCTGCAGTATGACAACACACCTATGCTTCCAGCTCAAATAATCAGACTGTTGAGAGGGTTGACAATTTTAAATACCTTGGCACTTTCTTTTGAGGAAAACTCAAACTTCATTTTTAAGAAATGCTCACAAAGGCCGTTTTGATTACGTAGGCTGAATAACTTTGGTATCAGCCAAGCCATTTTAGAGGTTGTGTACAAAAGTTTGGTGGAAAGTATCTTTAGCCGCAGAAAACTCGGGAGGTGGGCGGTCTTTAGCCGCAGAAAACTCGGGAGATGGGCGGTCTCTAGCCGCAGAAAACTCGGGAGGTGGGTGGTCTTTAGCCGCAGAAAACTCGGGAGGTGGGCAGTCTTTCACCACGGAGGGCTCGGGTGGCAGGCGGTCTCTAGCCGCAGAAAACTCGAGGTGGGCGGTCCTTAGCCGCAGAAAACTCGAGGTGGGCGGTCCTTAGCCGCAGAAAACTTGGGAGGTGGGCAGTCTTTAGCCGCAGAAAACTCGGGAGGTGGGCAGTCTTTCACCACGGAGGGCTCGGGTGGCGGGCGGTCTCTAGCCGCAGAAAACTCGAGAGGTGGGCGGTCCTTAGCCGCAGAAAACTCGAGAGGTGGGCGGTCCTTAGCCGCAGAAAACTCGAGAGGTGGGCGGTCCTTAGCCGCAGAAAACTCGGGAGGTGGGCGGTCTTTAGCCGCAGAAAACTCGAGAGGTGGGCGGTCCTTAGCCGCAGAAAACTCGAGAGGTGGGCGGTCCTTAGCCGCAGAAAACTCGAGAGGTGGGCGGTCCTTAGCCGCAGAAAACTCGAGAGGTGGGAGTTCTGGCTCATGAAGCACCATGGATGTCCGCCGTAGACACCGGTTCAGGAACGTCCACAGCACACACAGGCCCAGGAACGTCCACAGCACACACAGGCTTGGTTGAGCTGAGGTTTTGCACAGCATGGTCGACAGGGGCTTGGCTGGGACGAGCTGCTGTTGCTCGGCTGGACTGGGTGACTGCAGCTCGGCTGGACTGGGTGACTGCAGCTCGGCTGGACTGGGTGACTGCAGCTCGGCTGGACTGGGTGACTGCAGCTCGGCTGGACTGGGTGACTGCAGCTCGGCTGGACTGGGTGACTGCAGCTCGGCTGGACTGGGTGACTGCAGCTCGGCTGGACTGGGTGACTGCAGCTCGGCTGGACTGGGTGGGTGCGTGTCCTGGTCAGGATCAGCCGAGAATGTTAAGGAACGCACCAAGGGAGAAATAGAGGCAGAGCGAGACACAGGGGTCAGACGAAAAGGCCGAAAAAGAGAGCGTGAAGACAGAGGGCAAAACACAGGAGACCAACGAGCTAGAGAACGAAAAGAACGAGAGCGGAAAGAAAGGGAACGAAAAACACAAGACAGAGGGCGCAGAAGACGTGGAGCGGAAAATGAAGCAGAACTAGGGAAGGGAGAAACTGAGGATAGGGGAAGGAATGGCTGACCAGACGGGGAATCAGGTTGACGTTGGCAATCCCCTTGATAGCATTGGCTTGCCGCATCCAGACATGGGGAGCAGTAATCACAATTCCTAGTGGTGTCTGGGCTCTTCCGCTCAACCGGCAAATTCCCAAACCATGCGCACCACAGCCCACGAAACGTGGCAGCCGGAGATGCAGGGGGCAGATCCCGAAACTCACATGAGCACAGAGTTTCAAATTGTTGCCACCAGTCCTCTGGGTCTACGTCGCACGTTGAGGGTGAGAGCTGAAACACAAATTCCAACTCCGCCTTAAAACGTTCGTCACGCTTCTGCTCCGGGGCGGTGGCTAAAATGGCAAACAGTTCGTAGGCATCTAGACGGGCTGGTTCCATTATTGTGCCAGTTTGTAGTAACCTGCTGGGTTCTTGCATGGCTCAGTTTTTCTGTCACGAATTGCTAAGACAAAAATTATAAAAAACAAGCGCAGAGGAGACTGAACCCAAAATGCAGGGAAAAATCCAAAGTCAAAACTGAAGGGAAAAAACTCTTGTTTAATGAGTCAAAAGATGAATCCAAAAGATTAGCAAAAACCCAAAATCAACAAGCAAAATCCAAAATCCTACCAGGCGTAAACATGGAGAAAAAACCAAAGAACATCAAGGCAAGGTCACAGAACATCAAAAACTGAGCAGAGGTAAAATGATCAACTTAAATAGTACACAGGGAACAAGACACAGCTGAAAACAATTAACAATAAACAGAAATAGGGAAATGGTGACATCTAATTTAATTTAATTTAATGAATTTAATTGAACCTTTATTAGTCCCTCAGTGGGGACATTTTTTCTCTGCATTTAACCCATCCGATCAGACACGAACTCGGAGCAGTGGGCAGCCACACAGTGGGGCGCCCGGGGGGCATGTGGGGTTCAGTGTCTTGCCCAAGGACACTTAGTTGTAGAACTAGTCGTAGGGGAGATTCGAACCGGCGACCTTTTGGACACCAGTCCAAGTCCTCTACCACTGTACCACAACTCCCCATACATGGCCATAACCCTCACACAGAGGAGTAAAAAAATTCTTTTTGACAATTGTTTTGTACAAAATGTTGTCCTTAGGAAATCATGTTGTCACGTATTGAGATGTGGATCAGAAGGGACGCGTCACTGAGTTGTTTATTTGTTTCTGGATATTTGTGTCCAAAGATTTCCAAAGATTCAAATCATGTCTCGAACCTGAGAAGCTGAGCTGGTAGGTTTGCGACCCGGCTGTGAACTCCACCAGTGCTCCTGGGTCCTGCTGGAACTTGAGCTCCAGCTCTTCATTGCCAAGTGAGGAAGTCTGGTGTGTCCCGTCCTGCGTAAACTCACACTCAGACTCCGCTCAGGGACGACCAGACCACGGTGGACCACTACTCACCGCACTGCCGTACGAGATCCAGTTGCCAAACTCGTCCTCCCAGAACCAGCTCCAGCGTGTGGTGAGGATGAAGGAGGGCTGCAGGACGGATGATAGAGTCGACAGACGCCGCACTTGGTTCAGACCTCGAGTCATGGTGTCAAAGCAGACGCCAGCGCTGACACACAGTGAGAAACACAGAAAAATTAAAACAACTCTGTGACTTGTATACAGAGAGAGAGATATGAGCATGTGTACTGTATACGCTCATACTTTTAAAAAGGTTTTTTTGACATGCTCACAAAAAATATTTCATTCAAACAATTACATTTAAATGTATAGTTTTTATTAATTTTATCATAATAGTAATTTTACTATACTGTATTATATGTAGTAATTTTATCAGTTTAAATTAAAAACAATATTTGAACCAAAATTATTTTGGTTGCGAACCGAATTCGTCTCTCTCTCTCTCTCTCTTTCTCTCTCTCTCAATGTTGGGTAAGTTACTTTAAAAAATACTACTTAATTACTAATTACTAGTTTGTTTATCAATTTGTATTTAAAATACTTTTCTAATTCTAAAGTAACTTAACAAATTATTTCTTCAAATCTCTGTCAACTTTTAAATAATTAATAATTTAGAAAAAAAAAAAACATACCAGTAAAGCATGAAATAGTTGAGCCTTTCAGCTTTCTGAGTAATATGTTTCATAATAATTAAAGTACGTAGCCTGCAATAATTTTTTCACTTTCTGCAGCCGAATCTGACGTCTCCACCGTAAATACGACCGTCACAAAATCACTTTAACAATTTTAAAGCAGCATACTAAACTTTTACCACAAGGACATACATTCATAAAATTAAATGATGATATTCAGCGAGTTGAATTATTTTAAAATGTAGCGCAAGTACATCATAGGTAACTGTGATTAAAATACCTGAAAGTGAACCGTTACATTTGCAGCAAAACCAAATTCAATACATTTTACAATACAGTCTTTGTGACACACACTGCTCTCACCTGCATGTCTTCTCAGGACTGCAGTAATCTCTCTCCACTGACACATTCTCCTGAACAACGATCCATTCGCCCTCCACAAACTCTTCCCACTTATAAGGCAGAAACGAGTGTTCCCTCGAACAGTTGTCTAGAACCGAGATGATAGTTTCGTAAGATTCTGTTCATAGTACACGTAAGATTCTGATCATAGTTGTGGTCCAGTGGTAGGGGACATGGACTTGTGTCCGAGAGGTTGCAGGTTTGAAGGTCCTAAAGTGTCCTTGTTTTTTTATTTTTTATAAATCTGTTCATTCTTTTGTTTGTGATGTGCTGAGTCATAAAAAATATTTCAGTCAAACAATTCAATGTATATGTATAGTTTGTGTTAATTTTATTACAATAGTAATTTTACTATACTGTATTAGTCAATTGATTTACATTAAAAACAATATTTTAACCGAAAATATTTCAAACCGAATTGGTCTCAAACATTGAGTTCATATTAAAGTTGATTCATGAATTCGGATGAATGGGGAACTTTTCCCCGTTTTCTTTTTTGCTTTTGTTGTTTCCAACCAAGATGCCAATTTTTTTTTGCAATAAAAGCAGGTTAAAAAATGATCTGTTCCGTGACTCGTTCATTTTGAGTTGACTTTTAAGAGAAAAGGCAAAGAAGCCTCTTTGCTTCAGCACAAGCATACGCCTCCGAAAAGCATCACTGACATGAACAAAACGGAGAGATCTGATTGGCTCTTACCTCCATGTTTGCAAAATCCCTTGACGTAATACAAGCAGATCTCGGCTTTCTCTGCGGGAACAGACACGCTCACTGAATCACCTGAGATTCTGGAATGATATTGTACACACGTTTCCAAATACAAAATGTGTTTGCACTTAAGTGGACTATTCAACTTTATACTCCAGATTTAAAAAAAAAAACCAAAATGAGATGCTACTGAATTTGGCTTTGCAGTGGAAGGACTTAGTGCTGCGTTCTCCTACCGGCTCTGCTCTTGGACTCTCTCTGGCTCTTCTCAGCATTTTTCGGCCAATGTTTCTGAGGATTCGCACCCTGTCTGGACTCGGGATTTTTTCGGGAAAGACTCTTCAGAGCCTCAATGTTGGAGTAAATGTCCTTCAAGATGCCCATCAGGTTCATGGGGATTTTTCTATCCTGCAGGGTTTTCAGAGGATGGGGCTCGTAGAAGTCATGTGATCGCGTGCAGTCGCAGCTCCCGCGCAGGTACTTCACACAGATGTGCAGTCGCCGGCAGTTCCCGCCGTCCTTACAGTTGCCATACTCGCCCGCGCCATTGTTGTATGAGTAGCAAACCTGAGAGAGAGTGAGTGAAAGATAGATAAACTTTCTCTGTTGTTGGCCCAAAATTGTGGAACAAGTTGCCGGCAAACATTAGGCAAGCAGACTCTCTTCCGGTTTTTAAATCTCTTTTAAAAACACACTTTTTCTCCTTGGCATTTTAACCCGGTACGAGTTGTTGACTTTTACTGCCTTTTATTGTCTTACCTTTTTTTTTAATATCTGTTTTAGAACATAATAAGTTTGTACTGGTGTGTGTACAGCACTTTGACCAACTCAGAAGTTGAAATTAAGGTGGTTGATAAATAAAGTTGAGTTGAGTTGAGTTAAAATTGGGAATTTGATAAGTTAAACTGAGAAGTCAAGAGTTGACAAGGAGATTTTGTTTTTGTTGTTGTTGTTGTTCAACAAAAGAATTTGAATTTTACACACGTATATGTTAAATAAATGTAGAAATGTTTACTTTTAAATGCTCCCATTTGTATTGAAAACAATTATTTTCCTTTTTTTTTACAGTGGTGCAGTACATTTCTAGTCTCCTTTCTCTTTGTCTGATGTGAACGTGTCACACACTCTTGTTAGTGATAAGACAAGCGAGATGGTGTTAACCTGTCCAAGCCCTGTGACAACAACTCACACTCCTATGTAAAGTGTCTTTTATAGAACCTGGCAATAGACTTTGTCACACTGTTGTATGACAATGCATAAAATGTGTTAGATTGATTTTGTCCAGGTATTAAGTTGCAATAGAAAATTTGTAAATGACAAAAATTCAGAAACTATTTTTCAAGTCGTGCAATGCAGGAACGTGTTGTAATTGATGCAGCAAGATGTTTCCAGGACAGCAATGATTGCTTTTTTCTACAGTCTTGACTACAACTCCAACTGTGAACGTTTGATAGTAAAATGTTTAATTTTTTCTGATTTTAGATTAGCTTGGTTTGATGTGAAGCGCATGTATTGGACGTAATTTAATGCAGGCTGTTTTTATTAGTTGTTGCATCCTTTGTCATGGAAAGGGGGGGGGGGTGAAAAAGAGAGAGGAACAGGGGGAGGAAGAGAGAGAATTCCACTGGCTCACCTGAGGAAGTAGTGAAGCGTCACTTTGCAGCAGTAACACACACAGTTCCTTCACCGACAATGATCTCAAACCACGAGAGAGCAGAACCGCTGCGTTTTTACCCAACAACATGTCATGACTGTGCCGACAGGGCCGCCTACGGACACAACACATCTGCATTAGTTGGCTTATATAACATTCTCTCTATAGTTTCCATTGTTCATTGAAACGATGGTTTTGCTCTTGTTTGCTCTTATTCCCCAGTTTTGCCCATAGGTGTCGCCACAACTTATGTCAACAGAAACGTGAGGCCTGACCTATACTGATCTGCTGCGGTCTATATTTGTCTGTGTGTTGCCTATGAAACACAGACCATTGACAGTCACTTATTGACTCATCGACATAAACTTCATCTGGTAGACCTTCATTATTTAAGTAATACTGTAATAAACTCACCTTCTAGTTCCGAAGTGGCAGGACCCAAACAGGAACCACTTACACATGTGTAGGTTGTCGCAGCCCGTGCAGTTTGGGGATCTACACAGACGGAGTTCAGTCCGGACCAGAACTCGCTTTAACCCGTTCACCCATACAACTGCGCATGTTTCACTTTTATCGATTATCTCATCGGCACCATCGTCGAATGGACGCACTTCTGACATTAACTCGTCGTGTGGCATTGATCCATTACGAGCACAAATCGTCTGGATGATCAGAGTCTCCATCGTCCCGGTCCTTCCAATACCAGTGTGATGATGTGTGAAACAAGGAAGGAAAACGAAACTTATGGGTCAGGGAGGAGCTTTCACCGCTTTGCGTCCTTGTAAAGAAAATAAACAGACAACATCCTATTTGTAAATAAAGTATTATTGTTTTTATTGCTTTATTAAAATAAATCAAATAAAAGCAGCAGTGCGCTTTAAGCATAGATTGAAATGTGCGACTAAAACCCCAAAATGTGTTTGCGTTTCGGCAACGCTAGGGGGCAGCGTTGGACCGCCAACTGTACAGCGGTAAAGCGCCAAGTGCGCGTGAGAAGTTACCAAATTACACTTAAAACGGTCCCGAATAATTTTGTTTCGGTGGAAAAAACAGAACTTTTCCCATTTGGATTGATTTTGTTGTCCAATGTGATGTCGTGGTTGGTTAAAATAGGGGAGATCGAGGAGGAAATAAACAGCGGGGCAAAACAAAACAGGAAACGGAAACTATAAACTTGGCGCAGCCCACGTATGCGATGCCCAGTGACTGAGGTTTAATATTTGTTCGCTTAAAGTGCAATAATGGTGCGTACGTATGTGCGGACATCAGAACAGCAGTCGTGGAGCATTGACCGGTTACAGGCTGCTGTCGATGACGTTAAAACAAAAAAACTGAGCCTCAGAAAAGCGGCTGCTTCGTATGGAGTGCCATACAACACTATCCGCCGACACCTGCTGGGACTGGTCAAGAAACCAGGAAAACTGGGTCGGTTTCAGACGGTTCTTGATGAGGAGTTTGAAGAAGAACTCGCTGCACACGTGACTGACATGCAGAAGCGCTTCCACGGCTTGTCATCAATTCGGATTCGGCGTTTGGCATTTGACTTGGCGGTCAAGAACGGAATCAGACATCCATTTAATGTTCAGAAGGGCTGTGCGGGCAAAGACTGGATATCTGGCTTCTTACAGCGACACCCGACTGTTTCTCTTCTTCGTGCCCCCGAACCAACCAGCTTGTCGGAGAAACTGGCACGAGCGACGGAAGCTGCCAAGGTACACGTGTTAACAAATAGTGTCATAATAAAGTTCACAGCACGTTAGAATGTTTTGTATTGTTCTCTTTGTATTTAAACAGAAATGACACGTGTTTCGTTTGAAACTGGCTGACCCATTTAACGGGGCAAAGAAGAAAGTGTTTTGATGCTGAAATGGCAGTCATAATTTGTTTTGTTTTTCAAAATTATTCCTTGTGAAAAAACGTTTTTTGTTGTGGAAGGAAGTCAAAACTCTTGTTTATTGCGTCTTGAATTGTCAGAATTCTGCAAGTTATACAGTCAGAATTCTTATTATAATTTGAATTGAATTGAATTGAATTGAATTGAATTGAACCTTTATTAGTCCCACAGCGGGGCAATTCTACAAAAAAGTTGCAATACGTGGCAGTAACCACATACTAACAATTCCATACAAATGCGCTCAATACAATTATATCGTCAATACTGTCATACGAATAACATTCGTTTTTGAGTTTTTCAATATAGACAAAACCAAAGTTATTTGCACCTTGTTCAAAGCTCATTCAGTCGAAAGTGCAAACGCAAATAATCCTTCTAATGCGGAAATGTCTATTTACGGTTATTAGAGTTATTATGCATATACAGATTACTTATATTAATCTAGATTACTTCCATGACTACAGTGAGATTAATCAAGATTGAAACATCTGTGCCTAGCTCTAACACACGTACACATTTATTCGTACACAACAATTGCATAATGTAAACAATTTAATGTATTGCCTTCGTCCATTTGAATAACCCTTGTAAAAATATTTCGTAATGCATCAAACTTTGATAATCAAAGCCTCTTTATAATATAATTTATCTTGTCAAGAAACAGAGTCGAGTTCGTATCTTGTTCCCGTGTCCGTCCGCGAGAAAACACCCACAACGACGCGCAACCGTCTGTCGTTTCCTGCCTCGCGTTTCCCTTTAAGAGGCGCCGCGCGCTGCCTGGAATTGACGTCATTTCGCGGCCAAGCGTCCGGATCAATGAGGTTCCGCGCTGCGTCGCGCTCGAGCGGGCGACGCTTCCAGGAAGGCGTTTAACCCGCCCGCTGCCGGGATGTAACGGCTGCTCGCGCGGATTTACGCGGAACACGCAGAAGTTCAAGAAGCGACTCCCTCCCGGCGGATTTTCGGCTTTATTTGAGCGGAAAAACAAGGGAGGGGAAAGTGGACACAGAAGAACTTCCTGGATCTCCGCGAGACATGTCCGACTCCCCCTCGCGGCTCATTATTAAGGTAATTCAAGCCGCAAACATGTCGCTGGATCATCTGTTGCTGCGAGCGCCGGATCGATGAGTGCGCTTATCCGCGACTTCGAATCGATATGTGTGTTTACCATCGGAAAAGTTCGGGACGCGTTTCGTGCTTGTGGGACGCGGGTTCAGGAGGTCCGAAGCTCCAACTCTCTCCTCCTGAGGTTCGTGTGCTTCGGTTATTCTGTAACCGACTCACGAGAGAGAGAGAGAGAGAGAGAGAGGGAGAGAGAGAGAGAGAGAGAGAGAGAGAGAGAGGGAGTTTATCTGCTCCGCTCTTTGACCAGAGCGCGCACGCACACACGCGTGGATCCGTGGACCTGATTATCACGCATCTCGGGAGGAACCGGCGACGAACCTAAAAAGAGGAAGATCCAGTTCTTCTGCACACAGCCCAACATAGCTTTCTGTCAAGCGGATGCCATTGTGTAGTTTTCAAGTTTGTTGCCACGTTAATTCAAACTGCAGTTTATCCAGTGTCTGGTTAATGGATGTCAGTAAGGTCGAATCGGCTGGTCAAACCTGCCTCTCTTGCACTCTTCACTCTCTCTGTCTCACTTTCTCTCTCTCTCCGCTCTCTGTTTCTCACTGTCTGTCACATTCTTTGTCTCTTACGCCTCTCTGTCACACCTTGTCTCCATTTCTGTATCTCGCCGTCTCACTCTTTCCACTCTGTGTTGCTGTATTTCACTCTTTGTGTCACTTTCTCTCACCTCTGTCACTTTTTCTCCCTCTCACACTCTCTCTCTCTCTCTCTCTCTCTCTCTCTCTCTCTCTCTCTCTCACCTGTTTCTGCAGTTTGAGGAAGTTGATGCAGAATCAGGATGTCTGCCTCTTTTTGGGAACAAACGTGATTCAGTTCCACATCCAGGAACTGTAATTACACCTGTGCACTGACGGACTCAAAAATCCCTTTTATTGTCACGTCACCAACAGCGTGTGAGCTGCGGTGAGTGAAAAGCTTAGGCGCAAACTTTAGACAGTGCAGACATGCAGTGCAAAATACAAAATACTGACAAGGCATGATAGTGCAACGTGCTACAATAATAGTAGTAATATGGAGATTTAAATGGTTTATTTTAAATGTTTACATGTCCAACCCTCTTAATATCTTTTCTAACCAGCTCATTTCATATTTGGTAGTAATTTTGTTAACATTTGTGTGTGTGTGCTTGTGTGTGTGTGCGCAGCAGGAGAGGAGCGCTTTCAGTCCATCCAACAGCCCACTGCCAAATTCCACTTCCTCTCCTGCTCATGCCCCGCCCTCAGAACACATCACAGCAGAGGAGCAGCCGAGCCGAGTCCCCGCCCACCTACGTGAGTCTCTCTCACACACACACACACACATTTATGCGTGTTTTTATAATTTTCGTGTGAATTTCGTAACGCTGAACAACCAAACGGTGGCGTGAGCAGAAATAAGACTTCCTGTTGAGGAAGCGTGTGTGTGCATGTTTGTGTGTGTGTTCACTTTTTTTTTTTTCAGTGGGGAAATTTCCTGTCTCTCTCATCCTGAGGAATTTCCTGAGTGGGCGACTTCCCTTCCTGTGTGTTTCTCTGAATCTGCTGATCCGTCAATCAAGCGCGGGGCGAATGTGTAAAATGGGGACGGCGCTGCGGCGTTCCCCAGCTGTTTCACACTTCCTGTGGGGCGCGGGGCTTCCTGTCGGGTCAAGCTAGTGTAGCCATTGACAACAAGCTCAGTCACCAGATGCTGAGAAGAGGAAACCAGTAGTTGCATTGGGAGACACTGTGTTGACCTTTGACCTCACTGATGTCACTTTTTGACCTCTAGAACCTGATTGGAGAAATTAAACTCACAGTTTGTGTCTTATTCAACAAACCAATGATTTCTTTAGCTTAGTAAAGGGAAGCTCGGCTTTTCTGGCTCCCAACCAGCTCCCTAGAAAATCTTAATTTATAATTGCTCTGCTCCTTATATTTAAGCCTGATTTAGCCATCATAAACTGTGCGTTTCTAGACGTTTGTTTATTCCGTCTTGTCATAAAAGCCTTGTTTTTTTTTGCCATTTTCTCGTTTAAGAATGTGGTCTTCAAAAAACGAACAGCGAGATTAAATAAAGCAGTATGAGAGAAAAAATATTAAAATCGCTTACGGATAATTTGTTTAAAAGAAAGGTTTGTTTAATGTTTTTTTTTTTTTTTTTTTTAAGCTTTTTTGGAAGTTTAATGCTAACGGAGCGTTTTTCCCAACTGTGAAATAATGACACACTACTATTACCATTAAACTAGTTATTTGCTTTAGATACACATCTTGTTTCATTTGTGGCGACTTAACAGCATTTCTTGTTTGCATGATATAACAGCAAGCAAACACTCACCCGTAACCATCACCATGAAAGTTAACAATATACTTTTATTAATTGCGTATAAAAGTGCAGCATCACACAAAGGTCCCTCAGATTTTTCTAATGTATTCAAACGTCAAAATCCATGTGATTTATCATGTTATCTTGAACTCCAAGAATGTCTGGATAGTTTTCAGTTTTCAGGATTTACGGCGCTCCCTTCTTTCGCCTAATGGCACGAGTCTAGTCTGTCCTGGCACGTGGTTGGCCAAATCATGCGCCCGTATAAATACCCCTGCTCTACTGGGCATGGATTATTGAAGAGCTGACCAGTTGCTAGAAAGCGTTGTTCACAAACCACTCACCACTACTTTAAACCAGTCCGACTGGTTCGGTGAGGAGAGCTTCTGGGAAGCAGATCTGTGTGTTCTCTCTGGCGGGAAATGGAACTTGTACATGCGTGACTGGCCCAATATGGTCAATGGGCATTAATATATGTTTGTCCGGGCAGGTGTGGCACCAGTGTTCTGGACCCGTGAGGACGTGTGTCAATGGCTCCGCTGGGCAGAGCGAGAGTTCTCCCTCCGGCCCTTATCCAGCGGAAGCTTCCAGATGAACGGCAAAGCTCTGCTGCTCCTCACCAAAGAAGACTTCAGATACCGCTCGCCTCACTCAGGTCTCTCTTTCTCTTTCAAGGAAATGTCACGAGGAAGTTCTCACCGCAACTGTCACTGGTCTGCGGCAATACTTTTCCTTAAGAACAGCCTCGACCAAATGCAGGAAGTTTGTGTACGTGTGCACTGTACTCACTTCCTCATTCAAGGGAATTTCCTGTCTGTCTCTTTTCTTACTGAATGTTAATGACAAGCTGCAGACTCATTCTCTGTCCAGCGGTTATATTAAAACTGTTAATATACTCTATTTACGTTAATATAAGCACTCTTTTTTTTAATTTTCTAAAAAACTTGGGGGGTGCTTATATGCGCATATTTCAAAAATGCATGTAAGTATAAGTAACTTTTTTTTCCATATTTCTAGTCAGGAGCAATCACGAATACAATGGTACCCAGACTTACGAATGTCCTTACTAACGAAAAACAAGAGTAACGAAATGCATCGCCGTGAAAATTTCGTCCCGAGTTGCAAAAAAAAAAAATCGCTATATGAAACGAGCAGTTCAAACTCACTAACACAAAGCAAAATGTACTCACAAAAAACTTGCAAATAAGCTGATAGAAATTTGACGCGAGTGCGCTAACCTCGCTGGGTGTTACACTTTATATGGTCCGGGCGGAACATTCTGATGACGTTAGTTCCGTGTCTGTGTGACATCATTTCAAGATGGCGGTCACCGTTCATGTGAGATTGTTTGCTGTATTATTATATACTGTACCTTTATAAACAAATCCCAATGGGCAATTTAAGCAACCACTTTATAACATGTTTTTTATTACTATTATTATTAATAATAGTTTATCATTTGGGGGTGCCGCTTATCATAGTCGGGGTACCACTGTATGTGTAAGTACACCGTCTCTATGTAGCTCTATGTCTGCGTTGTGTGCTGTTTTCTTTCTTTAAATAATGGTTCCAGAGGCAGACATGCTTATATGCTTTTATTGACCCGAATCACAGAAATCTAGACATTTTAGCCTTGACGCAACACTTTGCAGTGGCTAAACAACAATCTGCTGTACCCCATGTGCCAAATTTAAAATCTAAATATAACAAATTTACCTGAATAATATAGCAAATGTTCCTTCGCTGATATTTAGCGGCATATTTGAAGCACTACCATGTTTTTTTAGCTAAATTGGCATAATGGAGTGCTTCTCTTTGCATAAGCACGGTATTTAAAAAGTATTCATGGGCAAAGTATAATTCCGTTTGTGATTCAAACAATTGTGAATTCCTTCAGAGAAGACCCCTGATGTTTCTGAGGTGTGTGTTTGTGTGTGTTCCAGGTGACGTGCTGTTTGAGCTCTTGCAGCAGATCCTGAAACAGAGGAAAGCGCACACACACCTGCTGCAGCACAGACTGGACGGTGAGGGTAGAGCCAGAGGTCAGAGGTCGCAGGAGTGACACGATATGATCACTCTTAACCCCTTTCTCTCCATCTCAGAAACGGTACGCCGACCGGCCCGCGGTACAGAGAGCCTGTCCTTACACCCGCCCACCATCGAGCTGCGCCATCGCTCTCGCTCGCCCCATCAAAGCGCCCCCATTCACTCGTCTCTCGATCGCCCCAGTCCTGCTTCCACCGAGGACTTCCAGCACGTCTCTGCTCAGCTGCCCGACAGCAACCACCACCTCCCAGATGACCTCTACCCGTTATCCGTGTCTCCTGCTGGCCCCAACGGCCACTGCGCCCTTCCTCGAGACGCCCCGCACGCCCACAGCCCCGAGCATGAAGAGACACCACCGCCCCGGGTCATCCAGCTCATCCCGAGTCCCATCATGCACCCACTGCTGATGAGTCCAGGTCGAGGGCCGCCCGGGGACTTCAGACACGGCCGAGGACCCCCTCTGGAAAATGGCCGTGAGGTCAAAGGTCAGCAGCACAACGCTGCCGTCCACTACAGTCTAAGTCTGGGCCAGCAGACCCCGCTCCAGCTCCCCCTGCAGGATGAGCGCCACTACCGCAGTCAGATCATCCTGCCCGTCTCTCCGGCTGAGGAACAGCCCGTTCCCATGGGCCGCATCGCAGGTGAGACCCCCCGACCTCATGCACTGACCCCCGACCCGAGTGTGTGTGTGTGTGTGTGTCGTCAGACTGTCGGCTTCTGTGGGATTACGTGTATCAGCTGCTGTCGGACAACCGCTACGAGAACTACATCCGATGGGAAGACCCCCACACCAGAGTGTTTCGCATCATGGACCCCAACGGTCTGGCCCGACTGTGGGGGAACCACAAGGTACTGGAGGCGTCTGTGAGGAGTGTGTCTGTGTATTCAACCGTGGGGGTTGTTTTTTTTTTTTTCCGCTCTAACAGAACAGGACAAACATGACGTACGAGAAGATGTCCCGCGCCCTCCGACACTACTACAAGCTCAACATCATCCGCAAAGAGCCGGGCCAGAGACTGTTGTTCAGGTGAGACTCGCCGCGCTCTTACTCCAGCTGTCGTGGTGTAAATAGGTTCACGAACATAATTGGTGAAATGCCGAAATGGTCGTGACCCGAGACTCAATATTTATCCGGTTAATCAGTGCAACACTAAAGAACACAAAACTTGCGTAAAAGTACAAAGTGTCTATTATTAAAAAAAAATGTGTATTTATTTTTACACTGTCAGTCACGGAACAATAAAGTTAGTGTTAAGATGGCAAGAGCAGGTGGGATTCTTTCAGCCACACTACAACCACAGTCAAGCTGTTCTGCAATTTGGGTTCTTAATTCAGCTCGTTATTTAATACAGTTATTATAATAAAATAATAAAATACAGTTATTTTATTCGCAACCATGCTGTTGCCTTCATTGCTACTTTCCAGTACAGTAAGCACTCAGATGGCTAAACCTTTACACCTTTATAAAGTCGTGATCACTGTGGCAGCCTGGAAATGGCATTAAAATGGCCACAACCACTTAAATTAAAAAAAAAATTTTGCCATTGGTATAAACAAATGAACAGATTTGTTTGTGGAAAGAGAACACAAAACTGAGCCGAGGTATCACTGTATTGTATTTTATTGTATAGGTGACTTTTCATTGATTTTTGTGTTCAATTTTGCAATTGCGTAAAAGCGAAAAACTAGAGGGACTGTTAAATAAACATGTTCTCGTATTCAGAACAGAAAAATACATTGTCTTCTATCGAAGCATTCCATCGAGTCAGAGATGTTATGAGGAAGTCGTAGGGTCAGTCTTAATCTTAAACTGAAGTTCAGTAGTTTAAGAAATAGAAATGAATAAAGTCTATTTAACTCACTAAAAGAAACAAGTATAGTATTACCTCCACTTACGAATGACGAAAATATTGTCTCTTTTTACAAAATATTTCACTACAATAGGGCAAATGTTGTAGCGACAAGAATGTTCAGCAAGTTTTTTTCTTACCACTAATATGCATGGAGATCATTTGTGAAACATGCAAGAGTTCAGACGTATAAAACATCTAATTTAAAATCATCTAAATCAAACAGGTCTCATTTCGTTTTTTTGTATTCTTTGTATCCTAACCCTAAGCGCATCAGTAAACAAAAGTAACACATTTACAGAACTAACACGGTTACAGTTATTGTATCTCTGGATCGCTGACATCACTTTTGTTGAGTTTACAAGTTATAAGTTATAAGTATTTAAAAGTTAAATAATGAGTTTATAACTCGCAATTCTGATGTGTAGTGTGTAAATTGTGAGTTTATAACTCGCGATTCTGATGTCTAAAGATGGAATTATGAGTTTAGAACTCGCAAATCTGATGTGTAAAGTTAGAATTATGAGTTTATATCTTGCTCATGAAATCACTAAGTGAAAAATTATGGACAATTGTTTTCTCTAAATAACATGGCGGCTATAGTTTAATAGTGCTCGTTTAAATGAATAGTTCTTTATATTATCAATTGATATTGTTATATTATCTACTTTATCTTGAAATTTTTAACTTTAAAAGTTTACATAGATTTTAGTTTTGACAGTAACATTTTTGTGACGTGGTTTGAGAAGCTGAATTGATTAAACAGCTGTTCATTAGTAGTCATAACTAGTTTTCCACTGGTCATTACTTTAGGAAACAAAAGCTCAATAACCATTTAAACTAGGGTTCTTCAAATGTTTTCCTAGTTGCAATTGAATGCAATTTTAACTCTTTTAATGCTGAAATTGTCAAACTTGTCCCAGCACTGTTGCAATTATTTAGCATTGAGTGCATTTTTAAGTATTTAATGTGCTCCTTGTTGCAAAAAAAAAAATGTGTGATGGGAATAAATTGGAATTTTTTTACATTTGTTAAACTGAAAGGGAGAAGATGCCATCATCTCAGGGAAAGTCTTTGACACTGTCACGTCTCTCTGTGTCAGGTTTATGAAGAGCCCGGAGGAGATCATGAGTGGTCAGGCAGATCGCTTGGAGAACATGGAATCAGACACAGACGATCAGATATATGTGAAGGAGGAGTGTTGAGTGACATGAACTGATTAAGCCGAAGATGCCTCGTGAACTCTGACCTTTGGATTTTGTGTTTCCAGCACAGCTCTGTCTCTCTCTCCTTCTTTCCCTGCCTTTTAACGCTATCTCAGCTTAAATGAACAGAGTGACAATCAAGTAAAATCACAGAAAACGGCCGTGTGCGTGTGTGTGTGTGATGCAGATGTAAATGATTGATTCTGTAATAAATGTTTCTGAGTGACTGCTTTTGTGTCTCTGTTGTTGACTCATGAATGAATATTTTCTCTCTACTGTATATTGTTTAATGTAATACTGTAATCAGTATTACAATATACGTATATTACATGTTATTACACTTTAGCACTCATTACTAGACTGGCCTATTGTGTGAAATATGACCAGGTATCAGGAGAATTAGAATATAACAGTCGCCTTTTAATCAGTAATAAGGATAATCGATTTGTGTGAATTAGTAGACAAGCTGCATGTTGACAAACAGCCACACGAGGGCGCCACAAACACGTGGTCTAAAACTAAACCTGGGATTAAAGCTTTGGGATTTTTTGGCTTTAGAGACGTTAATCGACAGTTTTATCGAAAAGTGAAGCTGTAAACTATATCAGGAGAGTTTTCCTTTTTCACAAAGAGACTAACCCAACAGCCTAATCATGAAGATGAAATCCCCAGAAATAATTAAAACTTTTTTTTAGTGTAACTTTTTTATAGGAATTGTGGTGTAACTACAAAAAAACTATATCTTAAAGTGTTTTCTACATTTCAAAATATGTATCTTTTGTAAATGTGGATTTATTCTTTGCATAATTTTATTCAAAAAGTAGTAAACGCCGCTATGTTTTATGCACTGTGTGTGTGTGTGTGTGTGTGTGTGTGTGTGTGTGTGTGTGTGTGTGG
>MU204381.1:13862850-14047981 GCA_017309775.1 Paedocypris sp. Pulau Singkep
CACACACACACACACACACACACACACACACGAGCATGCAGTAGTGATGCTGCGGGGGCTGAATGCTTTTGTTCTGTAATGACAGGCGTTGATTTAATGACTGTAATTCTTGGCGATTGACGCGCATCATCTGCTGAATTGCCTGAGATGACACTGTATGAACCAAAATCACTGATTCAAAGGGGAAAATCTTCACAATCAAACTTTAGTTTTTCTTTAAAATCTGTCTTGGTTTATGTGATTTATGAAGACGCAGAAACACATCTGGTCGCTTCATGAAGGTTGAATTCAAAGGCCATTTGTTTACATGTTTTTCCTATCCAAATGGTTAAATGTGTTTTGATTATTAAATATTGATTGGCAAGGAGTTTAACAATATACTGTAGTTTCAAATTGGTCAAATTGTTTTTTTAATGTGGGGACACAATAAAAATAAATGAACACTTTACACTTTTTGGACATTTGAGTCACTTTACTTTTTACCTACAGTTTTTGTATTTGTTCTTTGTTTGTACTGTCTGGTATTTTAGGTTTACTAATTAATTGACAATCAATAATAGACAGTACTACTCCCCCCCTTTTTTTTAGCTTCATTCCTTTTTATATCTGAGTTATGGTTCAAAGATCACACATATCGGTGCAACGAACAATGTAACAACTGTACGCTGTACACGTGACACATAAAATGTCAAATTGTAAATAAAGCAATTTTTCAGAAATCCACATCAAACTAATGTCTTAAAAAGTTAATGACATCAGCAAGTGATTGTGCAAATTACATCTTTTTGTTGTGTTCTATAATTGATAAGGTTTTTTGTGTCCCTTTATCTTTCTGCTTTGTTGTTTGAAAAATCACTTTGGAAAACCATCTCAAATTTAACTAACCATTTAAAAGTTTACATCGAAGAGATAACAACAGCTCACCAAATGGAAATTTCAGCTCTGAAGAGATTCTCTCACCGGACAACTTCTCTGGTTTCACCCCCTGCAATCCCCACCCCCCTCAATCTCTCTCTATTTCTCTCTCCCCCTCACTCTTTCTCTCCTGTACTCTCTCTCTCTTTCTCTCCCCTACTCTCTCTCTCCCTCTCTCTTTTGCCTTCTCTCTCTCTTTCTCTCTCCCTCTCTGAAAGATGAAACACTGCCATCCCTTCTTCTCACTTTTCAAGGAGACCTGGAACTTTTGCGGCATCTGTCAGTCAGATGTCATAGTGACACCTGATATACACTTTTACTGCGTTTAAGTGCAGTTTGTCTGCCGGTGTGTCTGCCGTGTCCCATCCAGCTGCTGACCGCCAGAGAGAAGTGATCTACACACATCCTTTACTAAACCATACAACGTATTAAACTAAAATCTCTATTCTAGAAAGAGAGAGAGACAGAGAGAAAAGACAGAAAGATCAAAAGAGAAATAAGAGAACTGATTGATAAGTAAATATTATAGGAAAAAAGGGGGAAAAGAGAATAGACAAAGAGAGAGAGAGAGAGAATGGAAAAATAGAGATTGTCACACAGTAAGCCCCACATTCTTGCCCTCCCTCTATTCTTCTCCATTTCTCTCTTCCTCCCTTTTTTCGTTTTCGCTTTGTGTCCCTCTCTATCTTTTCTTCTATCCTCCTCTTTCATCTCTCTTTCTCTATCTGTCACCTTTTCTCTTTTTCTTTTTTGTTCTTTCCCTTCTTGTTCTTGTGCCCTCTCTTGCTCACTCTCTCTCCTGTTCTACGCCCCCCCCCACCCCTCTTTTTCCTCACACTCTTCTCTTCAACATCTCTCGTTCCATCTCCCTTCGTTTTTGTCTTTATTCCACCCTCCCTATTTCTTTCACCTCCTCCCTCTATTTTTGCTCCACCCTCTCCCTCTCTCTCTCTCTCTCTCGTCTAGAGGTTTGACTCTATCAGTGTGTCATCAGCTGCTGTACAGTAGTGTTGGTGGTTGGCGTGTGATTTCACACAGTTCTAACCGCAGCTGATAAGAGTCTGAATCTTGCAACTACTGGTGTACGTGGGTAAATCAACTCTCTCTTTTTCTCTCTCGTTCTCTGGAGTGTGGCCAAGCTTCTCCACGGCAACTTTGTCACTCAAGGTTTAATATTATTATTATCTCAGTAAACGAGTGAAGCATCTGTCAAAAATACGCAGAGAAAAAATTAATAGCTAAATTGACAATACTATTTATAGTGTTTGATAAGTAAATAACAGTAAAAAAAACGTGCAGTGTAAAGCAAATCTGAGTTCTACATCCACTTCATAAAATCAGTTCTTTTCCACCGGTCACTTGACCTCAGTCTGACCCTTGTGAGGAAGACAGTGTAGAGAGGAATAACAGCGCCTCCTGCTGTTCAGTTTTCAGATTTTTTAATTGAATCAACTTCAATAGGTACAGGATTAGAATTTTGCTTGAGTAAATGATCTTTATACAATATATGGTTTTAAAAAACCATTAGAAAGAATACAGACTGTGTTAGTTAAATAGTTAGTTAGTTAGTTAGTTAGTTAGTTAGTTAGCCAGTTAGATGATTAGATAGTTTGATCTCAGATCTTGCAAACATTCCAGCTATATTAATACAAACATTCATCCGACATCTGTAGATTATTACAGCAGATTTTGTCCGTCACTGGCAGTTTTTAGAGTGTAAACAATCAAAACAAATCGTGAGGAAGATCAGGACACTTTACCGGACCCTCTTTAGTCCAGCAGTTAGATAGTTTTAGTCAACCATCTCAGCCTAGTTACAGACGGTTATGATTAAGGCAGTGAGAGCGAGAAAGAGTTTCTCCTGCGATCATCCCCTGAGTGTCCACTACTGCGTCTCTTTGGTCGGATGCTGAGACCCGTGATGATGTCATCAGACCTGATGCTCAAATGTTTGTCTCACGCTGCACAGCGCCGTCCGTCTCTGGGACTGGTGGGTCCTGCTGGGAAATTGGTGTCTCCTCACTTGTGTTTTGTGGTTCTGGGTCCGGGTTCTGGCTCTGGTTCTGGGCCCGATACTTCTCCTCTTTCTCCAGCAGCCGATAATTGATGAAGTTGCCGATGAAGAGCCAGATGCTGGCGAGGATGACCACCGTGCCACAGCACAGGTACATGTACTTGTAGTTGCCCGTCATGTCCACCAGCTTCCCTGCGCACACACAGAAGCACAGAACATCGGGCCGGACCTTCTCAAGCAGTGCAGTGCTGGACATACCTGCCAGTGGCGGTCCGATGAGCACCGGGCAGCACTCCACGATGGTGGTGAGACCCACGGCGCTGGAGAACCTCTGTGCGCCCACCAGGTCCATCAGTGTCTCGAACAGAACCGCACTCACCATCCCGAACGCAAAGCCAAAGAACACAGCGTAGGTCACCATGCCGGCGTACCCGTCCACCAGCGAGCAGAGCACGTGGCACACGCCGTTGTACAGCACAGCAAAGCTGAAAAAGTACTGGATCCGTGGCCGGACCCATTGCGAGTTGGCCAGCAGCCCCATCGACGGCCGGGCAAACATGTCCACGAATGCCAGGATGGAGAGCAGGAAAGCAGCACTGTACTCATCCACGCCGTTGTCCTTGGCGTAGGGCGCCAGGAAGACGATGGGTGCGAAGAAGCCCAGGAACATGATGACGTTCCCCGAGAGGTAGATGAGGAACCCTCTGTGTCTGAAGAGGGACAGGTCCAGGTAGCGGTTGACCTTCTGCCAGGCTGTCGTCCTGGCAACCGTTCCAGGCTTCTCCTCCGGCTGGGCGGCTGGGGCAGGCGGTGACCGCAGAGGTCTCATCAGCGACCCCGCCACACAGCAGTTCAGCAGGAGGCCGCCCAGAATCAGGAAGCTCCCACGCCAGCCAAACTTATTGATCAAGTATTGGTTGAGCGGCGCCAGCGTGCTGAGGAACACCGGGCTCCCCGCCATGGCCAGACCGTTGGCGATGGGCCGCTTCTTGTAGAAGTACCTGCCGATCATGGTGAGTGCCGGCTGGAGGTTGAAGGCCAGGCCAAACCCGCCAATCACACCGATGCAGATGTACAGCTGCAGGACGTTGTTGCAGAAGGAGGCGCTGATCATCCCGATCGCGCACAGAACCCCGCCCAGCATCATCACCGGCCGGCAGCCATAGGTGTTTACTAGGATGCTGCTTATGGGGCCTGGAGGAATAGAATAGAACAGAACTTATTGGTTTTGTACAGCAAATTCACTATGAAATTGGATGAGCTCTAGTCAATGCTGTGAAGAAATATAAATATTCAGATATAGTGAAATGTGAAATACTATTAGTATTTATACAGTTTTGTTTATTTGCATTTTAGTATTAGAGTTGTATTTCATTTATTAACAATTTAGTTATTAGTTTGCATTTTATTTTGAATGTTATTTGAATTTTAAATAACAATGTAAACAACAACGTGGAAAATTTAACAAGAAAAAAATGTAAACGAGTAAAAGACAAAATTTTTTGTAATTATACTAAAATTTAAAAAAAATTCCAAATTGCAGAGGGGTATTGAGGAGTGAACAAAAACATTCAAGCAGAGAAAAACAACTCTTTATTCATGAGGTTTTATTTGCTAATATAGGAATTAAGTATAACACCTCGATGTTTTAAAAAGGCAGAACAAAATAGATATAAAAAGTCAGTCTCAGTCAAACTCAAATGTGCAAAAAAGTGCAACTGCTAATTTATGTTCACGTGATTTAGTTCATAAATAGCATTCAGTATCTTCAGCATCCTCAGATGGCCATTTCAAGAAAAATGTAACCGCCCAAAAAATTAAGCGCGGTAGAAAAAGATGCCAATCGCACAATCATAAAGTAACCCTTAAATTGTAGTGGAGTAAAGACTACTGACACTCAATCAAAAATGTACTCAAGTAGAGAGTAAATGTTGCTTATATTTTTGATACTCAGTACCAGTACAATAGCCAGGAAAAATACTTAAGTAACTTAACAAAGTCCATTTACTCAAGTAGTTTACGCCACTGCGTTTAAGTATAAATAATAATAAACAATAATAAATCACACTGAGGTGTTCACATGGCTACATCACGTGCGTTAAAAGTGTGTGTACCTCCAGCGTACATCACCGCCAGCATGATGGAGGAGATCCAGGCCACCTGACTGTAAGAGGCATTGAATATCTTCTGGATGTCTTTGAAGAACACAGTGGTGGCCTTTGGGAATGCATAGGAGAAACCGATGGATATGAAGGCCCCACCCACCACAACCCAACCCCACCCTCCATCCGGTGGCTCAATGACAGGTGGTCCGGCAGGGGGAGACATGAGCACAGGAAAACCACTGTGAAAAGATCAGAGAGAAGTCTGAGGAGCACTAGGCTGAAAGCAAAAGTCATTCTCGCTCATCACAACACACGTCTGACAACGTCCAAAAACACCATAGATTCCCATGATATCCGCTGTCAGTCACAGCAGACACAAATCCTGCCTCCTGGACACAAACTGAGTCGTGTTTCCAATGCAAACACAGACTCTCATCATCTGATACTTCATTTCTGAGGGTAAAGTCTCCAAAAACAGAGAGCACAGCGGGATTTGTGCTTAGATAAGAACGAGTTTCGGTCACAAAAGGTAGGTCAAATATGAGGTGTTATTGAATTGAAAAATCCTTTTATTATGTTATGATTCATTTGTCGTTAATGAAATCGAATAAAATCAGATCGTGGCTTTTAAGAAATAAACACTGGATGCTGAGCTGTCTCCAGCGCCTATGCTGTGATTATCAACCAATCAGACAACAGCAGGTCGATCTTCAGCCAATCAGAAGTAGAAGATGAGCAGCGCGGGAGAGTATTCGCCAGTGACGTGCATCAGTATGAATATTTTCACAACTCTGATGTTCTCGGAGCTTTCAGCGATCTCACACTAATGTCTAGCTGAAATTTACGTACAGGTTTCTTCCTGCGCACGATGCGTGAGAGAGAACGTCAGCTGACACGATCGAACGGGATTTATTCGTAGTGTTTATCTCGTCAGTCAGACGGGGTCACGTGATCAGCTGTGGACATTTAAATCCACCGGCCTGGGTGACCCAGATGAACCAAACCCGCTTATGCAGCAGAGGGCGGATGACAGCACACGGTCTCCGAACCCGACTTAGTCTTCTCCAACACTGGTCACACAGATTCGTCGTCTGTTCTGGTCGGATCTGCTGGTCCGTTATGCTCACGCGCGTGATGCTCGTTTATATAATCTGATACTGACGTGACGGCATTTCCGCTCAGCATCACAACATACAGCACTGACCCTTTCGGAACCAATAAGAATGACCCACATCCTCAGTGTCGACAAGAAGGTGATCAATCTGTTCGTTTACCTGAATGGAAGTGACCGGACCGGGAGTCTGACCTTCAGTCGCCGCACCGCAAACCCGTTTGAATCAGTCGGCAGTGTGGACGGCAGGAGTGACGTCACTGCTAGTTTCTTATAGGAGCACCACCCATGCTGAGGATGGGTCATGAATATTAATGAGGCATCTTGGCTTAGAGTAGACCAACGTTTCTGTTATATTTAAACAGCTCGTTCAGTTGTTGTCAACGTATAATATGTATGTATAATATAATGTTTTTCAGTTATCAACAAAACAAAGGCTTGTGCAACTACTTCTCTTTCGGCTTTTCCCTTATCAGTACTGTTTTTTAAAACGTGTGTGTGTGTGTGTGTGTGTGTGTGTGTGTGTGTGTGTGTCGTATTTCAATCTCTCCCCACATTTCTCATTGATAAAGCAAAAAGTACATTTTTACCATTAACAGTGAACATATAAATTCATTAAGAAAGACATTATCATATAATTATAGTAATAATAATCATAATAAAAACTACTTTTTCTATCCGTGTATTTTTTACTCTGGCGTACGTGCTCAAGGGCAGATAATAGTTTTGACTACGGAGACCTGTGTATTATTTATAACCTGAGAATATAGACTGAATTAACCTTCCTCACATTTCCCTACTCTGCATTCCATCTATCTACTCTGCATTCCATCTATCTTCTAATAAATGACAGAAATGGTAACAATTCATTCAAATTTAATGATGCACCTCACACTGTCACAAGCCTAAACTAGTTAGAAATTGTTAAGAAAATGGCCAAGTGTTTTTGTGTTTTGTCTATCCGTTTAGTTTAAAATACAAAGAATGTCTTTTTTTTTGTACTCATTTATTAAAGAAAACCGTACAAAAAAAGATTCGGAGTTTAGATTCGGAATGCAAAATACAGTGGCTTGTTTTACTAGTTCCTAGGAGTCAAAGACGTGATTTGTTGACCGTTTTGAACACAGAAGAAATGCAGGAAGACAGGAAACAGAGTAATTTAATCTGAGAATCTTAAAACACAGGGTACAGAAGGTCTGTCCATGACAGAGACCAGAAACGACTGTCACATCCACACATCAGACAGTCTAAAGGGGGCACTATTGCCCATCGAATCACAACAATATCTCGTTGCTGTATCTATAGCATAGGCCATAATATGTGCATCAATATTAATGTACGATAATTTTTCGAGATGCTTTCTGTTCGGAGTTTGTACTTTCTCCCCACACTCGCGTGGGTTTCCTCCGGATGACCGGTTTCCTCTTGTGGTCGAATAAAACGCTGGCGTTCAGGGAAATTGGAAAAATGACCTAGATACGAGTATGTGTGTGTGTGTGTGTGTGTGTGTGTGTGTGTGTGTGTGTGTGTGTGTGTGTGTTTGTCCGTGTTTCCCACTCTGCAAATTCTTAGCCACTAATCAAGAGTGTGTGTCCCGCCTCAAGCGGTTGCTCATGGGCTTCATCCCCATATGAACCAAAAATAGAGTAAGCAATACAAATTAGATGAATGGATTAGTAACTATATTTACAACAATATATCGTATTAAGTTTTTTGTAACTTTAATTGTTTTTGTACAATGAATGTACAATTATGCATTATTATTATTATTATTATTATTATTTAATCAGTGTCCATTCCAATTTAATTAGTGTCCAGAGTTTATGCCCAACTTGGATTATTGGCATTGGACTAATTTAAGTATGAGCAATAAACCCTCTGTCACTGATCCCGGCTTCAAGCCGGGCGGGACCTTTATTTTGAAGTTTTTTGTGTCTCTGTCTGTGAAATAGTTTCATGTCTCTGTAACACAGGTGTTTTGTGTCTGTGATTATTGTCAATTAGTCTGTGTATTTAAGTTCCAGTCATTGTCTTGTTGTTGGGTTGTTGCAGTGTGTCCTGTCACTCCAGTCTTGTTCATGTTAACATTCATGTGCAATTTTGGATTAAACCTTCAGAGAAAACTTAACCCTTCGTGCTCCTGTGATCTCATCCACTAAGCGCAAGTGAATCCACCTTGCCTCGTCCCGGTGACAGTAGTTTACCTGCCCCAGGCCCCGCGCTAAGGTAGGCCCCGCGTTTCGGTCCTGAACATTTATTTATTTTTTTAATTAATTTATTTTTTTTGTTTCGGTCCTGAACATGTCTCGTGTCCGGGTTAATAGGCAATACATGCCCACGTGACGACGGTGACGTGAGTCACTTCAGTCGAGTGCGGATACTCCTGTCCTGGAGAGTGTACCACCGTTTCTTAATCCATCCAGTCAGCTTCTTGAGTGCATTTTTGAGAAGTGTCTCGGTAGTGGTGCGATCGGAAACATTAATTAGCGTCATCAAAGAGAAGAATTTGACAGAAGTCAAAAGAGAGCACTGGATAAGTACTTTACAAAACAAGCAGATAAACAAGATTTTGATTGTCCTGTGGTTGCTGCTGTAGACTCTACCATAGCGACTAGAGTTAAGTATGTATGTTAAAAAAAAAGTACAGTAACATTGACAGCTTGGTTGCCCACTGAGACACTGAACAGGCTAAGCAGTTTAGATGATGGATGGATGAATTACCAGGTACTAGATTAAAAACGAAAAAATCATGTTTGTTCAATGTGAGATTTTTTTTTTTTACATATTAGCCTCAAACATATCTTTTATATTATAATAAAAAAAAATTATGTTTATTTAACCCAGGATTTTGTAACACAATAGCCTTAAATGTGTCTTTTCTATTAACATTAAAATTTCATGTAAGTTTAGTTATCAAAAACTCAGTACAATTATCAAATATTTCTTATTTGAAGCTAACTTAACTTTAATATGTGGAACCAATTTCCATAATATTTTCATGTAAATCCAACAGACTTCTTTTTTCAGTGTAGGTCTTGTGCAGTAACTGGCCTATTTGTTGCAGCTTTTCCTTGTTTTTCAGACACACTGAGCTGCAATAATCTTCTTCACGTCTAGAGGGAGAAACCATCTCACATTTACGCGCACCGTGTGTGTGTGTGTGTGTGTGTGTGTGTGTGTGTGTGTGTGTGTGTGTGTGTGCGTGTGCAGATTGAGTAACTCTAGCGAACGATCCATAAAGCACAGATGTTTGTTTTGTCAGGACCAGGCCATGTAGCCTCAGCATCACAGGCCACAGTTTCTGTTTACATGCAGAGACACGTGTGTTTGGTCTGGAGCAGTGTGAGGTGAGAAGACACACACACACACATCTCACCTACCTCAGAGACGAGGTGGGTGGGTGTAAAATGATCTCGCAGCTGTGTTTTACCACACACATGCTTTCTTATTCACACTGCCCCCCCCCCCACACACACACACACGCTTAATATTCCTAAGAGAACAGAATTACACCTCTCCTATACATCTGCCTTTGTTAGAGTTTTGCTATATCATAGAAGTGCTGCACCAGGTCGTCTGCGTGAGTGTGAGTGCGTGTGTGTGTCACAGAAAGGCAGCAGTGTTGTACGTGCAGCGTCACCTGTGCTGGTGTTTGTTCTGGCTGCTGCCAGAGACGCGTTTCCACTGGCTGTTGCTATTCCGAGTGTATAGCGTTTGGCAGCCGGACTGAACTGCAGTGAAGACGAGAGGCTGAAATGAAACCAACCTGCACGTTTCACACAAACACACGTTCACTGTGCTCAACCTTTCCTAATATGGCGTCCAAACTTGCCCCATAAGACAAACCAAATTTTTACAAAAAATCAAATGTTGATATTAAACATGAATCTAGTTGCCGAAGCACAAGGAAAGAAATGAAAAAGCACTTCATTTTGCACATCAAATGTGCAGCATAAAACTCATTTGTCCTTTGGAGACGTCTAAAAGGTCCTCTTAGATTGTAATAACATACAATAATATAGTCATAAATAATCCCATTTCAAATGTGCTAAAATCACTAAGCCACATGTTCATAGGCCCGATGTGGCCCGTGGGCTGTTGGTTGGGGATCACTGTGAACCTCTCTCTAAAGGTCAGAGATTCCAAACTCCGCCTTTGTCTGTCTTTCTCCCTCATTGTCGTCAATTCAATTCAATTGACGTTTTTCAGTTTGCAATTGAAAATGCAAATAAGTTTAAACAGCACGACTTTCTTCACTATACCTGTCTCTTCCTGCTTTTCACTTTTCTTTCATAGTTGTAGATTGAAAAATGGAAAAAAAAAAAAAAAAAAGAATAAATCACAAATATTGGCAAATTCCATTTGTTGTTGTTTCTTATGAAGGTTTTGTCATTTTGTTTCAACAGTTTTACATTGTAAATCTTTTGGCCAGAGGTGTAAAGAGTACCTAAAAACCAGAATGGAGTAAAAGTACGAATACTAGTGTTTATGTAAGGAAAGTTTAAAAGTCTGAAGATGATAAATCAGATTTGCTCTCCTCGTTTGCTAAGAAATTAACCACAGCATAAAAATGCAGACTTGTCACGCACAATCAATGTAACACTGTTCATTCAAATGTAGTGGAGTACAGACACTCATTAAAAAATAGTCACGTATGGAGTAAAAGTTGCTTATCATTTTATAGTCAGTACAAAGTACAAGATTCTAGTAAGTGAAGTAACAAGTACCACTGCTAAACCTTTTTCTCCTCAAGTGCAAAACTAATCACGTGGCTCAAAATGTACTTGTTCTTGTTTATTATCCTGGCTTGTTTTAACAGACAACAGTCACAAACACCAAAACTATGCTTTATAATAAATAATACGCGCAGAATAATTCGGGTCTTTGTGACATTTTTGAACATTGAAATCCAGTTTATATTCGTTTGCGTGGCCGTTTGAAACGCTAAAAAGAGATTATTCTAACAAAAAATGTTCTGTTGAAACCACTACGTATTCCCAAAAGAGTGGCGTGCTTACGAGAGCGCGCACTGAGGAATGCTGCTCTGATTCCAGCGCGTGAAGGGGAAAAAAAACGTTTCAGAGATGAAGCTAGTGAAAAGATCCTGGAATTCTGACAATCGTTCCATGAATCTCGGCAAAGAAAGTGGATTTATTTGACCCAGGTTCTTCAGTAACTTTTGCTTTCCGAGAGTGATTTGAATCTTTGGAGACTTTTGCCCGTTTTAAAGAGGTAAAATGCTGGAGTCCCCTCGCGATGTGATCTTCACGCTGCTCGCCTTTCTTCTCACGGTCCGTTCGGAACCGGACTCGTGTCCGTCTGCGTGCTCGTGCCGGGTCTCGTCGGCGGTCTGCAGCGGGGTCGAGCGCGGTTGGACGCTGGAGCGACGCTTTCCCTCGCGGGTCACGCGCATGTGAGTTCAGCCTAAGATCCTTTGTGTCCGTTGTGATCTGACCTGTGAAGCGTGTGTGTTTTACCTTTGTTAAACATTTAGACTAGTAAAATAAAGCTTACTGTTGCCAAATCTATACGCAAATCGAAATGATGTCGTGCATGTCTAGTGTTTGAAAAGTTTAAAGAGGATATAAAACACGTGAGTGTGATTGCGAATTTAGTGGAGATTAAATATGAATTATTTTAAAGATCCACGTTCTTCTTTGAATGAACAAAATAGAGTCTGTATTTTCAAGTAGATTCAAGTAGATTTCAAGTCTGTATTAAAAGTAGAATTACACAAATTACGAGTGGGAAGTAATTTGTTTAATTAAATATCCATGAGAAAATAAAAAAGACTGATTTAATGTTTTAATTATAATTTAAAAAGCAGTGTAAATGCTCCATTTTTATGTTTAAACAATTTGTACAGCAACGTCGAGGATCTCTAAAATACCATAAAAATTTACTGAATTATTATAATTATTGTCAATGTTGAATTATAACCAACTATTAATTCGTGGATTTAATACATGCTTGAGAATCTTGAAAAGTATACACTACATTTGTGTGTGTGTGTGTGTGTGTGTGTGTGTGTGTGTGTGTATAAAATTTATTTGTTTATATTTAATACTCTCATATTTCAGAAAAGGTGTGAAAACTGATGTACTGTATAATTTAACGTTTTTCTTGTTGCATTATTATTATTATTATTATTATTATTATTATTATTATTATTATTATTATTACAGACACTTTACAGTGAGAAAGAGGGTATATAAATGTGATGTTTTTTGGTTTCAACATTTTACATTCACATTGGGCAGTTGGGTGGAATCAGGGGTCACCACAATCTAGCATTGACCCCTAAGCCCTATAGTTTGAGCACCTCAGATTTAGATGCATTGTGGGATTTGTGTTACTCTCCCATTTATTATTCTATAACTCTCTCTCTGTGTGTGTGTGTGTGTGTGTGTGTGTGTGTGTGTTTATGTTTTCACACATCACACCACTGTCCACTGTTTTTCGCAGACACTAATTCTGCTGAATTGGCAGCAAAACTCAGCAGAAAGAGAAAGAGGGAGAGAGAGTGAAGCTGAGGGTTTGGCTCTGAAGGCCGGTTCTGCCAGAGTGGAAAAACAGAAGCAGAAACAGCGTTTCATGATTTACATCTGGATCCAGTGATCCAGACTTTCAGACTCCAGCTGCGGATTCTCTGAGAAACACAGCAAACGTTCTCGAGATGAAGAGCTCTCCATTGGAGAATCAGCATCATTGCTGAAAAAGAAGACGAAATGTTTTATTTTAAGAATCCGCACACGCTGATGGCACAGATTAGGGAAGGGGATGTTCTCGATGATCTGGTGGTCTCCCTTCTATGAAAAAAAAAACACAAACGTGAATGGCTGAAGTGTTAAGACCAGATTTAGCAGTCAATCATCTGAACTCCTAACTCACGACGGTTTGTTTACTCCTGATTAAACTGACACAAACCTCTCTCTCTCTCTCTCTTTCTTTCTCTCTCTCTCTCTTTCTTCCTCTTTTTCGTTTACTCTGTCTAATCACAGGGTTTTGAGTCATAATGGTCTGGACAGTTTTCCTGAAGCTCTCTTCCCCAGCTTAATGTTCCTCAGAGAAATGTGAGTGATCAACAGTTTGTCTTTTTCTGTCTGTCTGTCTGTCTCTCTGTCTCTCGCTCGCTCACGCTGTCTTTCTCTCCCATCTCTCTCTCTCTCTCTCTCTCTCGCTCTCTCTCTCTCACTCTCTCATGTTGTTGTGTTGTGCACACAGTAATCTCAGTCATAATGAGCTGCTGTCAATACCTGATCTTGGACCAGGAGCAGGAAACCTCAGCAGTCTGATTCTGTGAGTATTAACATTTAATTTAATTGACCTATAAACTTTCTCTAACTAGCCTTAACTACCCTTCCATCGACTGTGGATATTCAAAGATCAGTGTACATCAATGTTCTTCTGTAAGGAATAATATGTTTTATTGTCGAGACAGAGAGTGAGAGAGAAAATGAGAGAGAGAGAGAGAGAGAGAGAGAGAGAGAGAGAGAGAGAGAGAGAGCTGAGCCTGTGCAAGAATTCAAGAGTTTTAGCTAGTTGTGTTCAATGTTGGTCAGGTCACAGATGAGAGACGTTCATTCTGAGAGTGGAAAAAAAGAGTAATCACTCTCTCTTCCCCCCTCTATTTCTGCCCCCCCTCCCCTTCTCTCTCTATCTCTGTCTACTTGCCCTTGCTCTCTCACTTTGTACCTCTTTTACTCTCTCTCTTGCTCTCTCTATCTCTCTCGCTTCGTCCAGATTATCCAATATTTTGTTATAGGAAAATAGTTTTGACTGTAGGAAAATAAGTGTGTTTGTGTGTGACATTCCTCACTTTCTTTTTCCTCAGTGCAATTCACACGTTTGTCTGCTTAGAAGGAATCTGCTCTGACACGTCCCAGTGCTCTCTCTCTCTCTCTCTCTCTCTCTCTCTCTCTCTCTCCTTCTCTTTCTGCATCTCTCTCTTTCACTCTCAACACCTCACTCGCTCACCTTGAAGGGGTTCTGCTGCGTGTTCACACAGATCCTGTCTGATGCTGTGCTTCAGATAGCGTTTATAATCTGTCATGTGTGTGTGTGTATTCTGTCATTTGCCCTAATCTGCCCCCACCTCTCCCTCTCTCACTCAGCCCCGCACATACAAAGGCAGGTCTGTGAGAGCGTCGGTCTGATGTGTGATGTAATGTGTAATATTTTGCGGCGGTCTGTAGCGTGAGGTGTGATGGTGCTGTTCTTCTCGATTTTCAGAGCTCACAACAGGATCCAGAAGATCAGCTCCGAGCGGCTGGTTCCACTGCTTGGCCTCCACATGCTCGACCTGAGCTACAACAACATCATGGAGCTTCAAAGTGGAGCATTTCCCGCTCTTCCCCTTAGACACCTGTGAGTTCCACCTAATGACAATGATCTGGGAAACCACTCACTCTCGCTTCCACAGGCTGTTGAGCAACAACCGCATTGGGTCTCTGGAGCAGGGCTGCTTCACTAACCTCTCCGACTCTCTGCTGCTCCTCAAGCTCAACAAGAATCAGCTCAGGTCTTTACCGGTCAGGATCTTCCCGCTGCCTAACCTACAGTTCCTGTGAGTATCTAACACGAAGTACCTGAAAGTTGAGTAGATATGTGGATACCTTACTGTAAAAATGACTCCATTACAAGCTACTAATCACCAATTCCAAAAAGACTTGAGTAAAAGTCGTAACCCAATTTTAAAAAGAACATAAGTAATTTACTCGTACTGAATTTAGGCTGACAAAACACCAAGAATGTGAAAAACAAGAAATTCTTTGTTTATGTGGTTTTATTTCCTAATAAAGAATTGAAATTGAGCACCTCAGTGTTTCAAAATGACAGAAAACAATGAATTGAAAAAAAAAAAAGAACAAAACCTTCAGCACCCTGCAGATGGCGATATCGCCTCTCGCCCAAAAATGTAACCCCGGCAGAAAAATCTTGTTATGCACAATCACAATGTGACGGCAAGTATCAAATCAATTGTAGTGGAGTAAAGACACACAATCACAAATGTAGTCAAGTAGTGAGAGTAAAAGTAGCATATAATTGTCATACTGAAGTGCTTTACGCTGTCTCCGCTGCGTTGGACAGGGAGCTGAGCAGAAACCGCGTCAGACGCATCGAGGGTCTGACCTTTCACGGGCTGCACGCCCTGCGCGAGCTGAAGATCCAGAGGAACGGCCTCACCCGGCTGATGGATGGAGCCTTCTGGGGTCTGAGCAGCATGGAAGTGCTGTGAGTAGCGTGTGGGACGAGTGCAGAGATGCAGTCGCGTGACGTGTGTGTGTGTGTGTGTCTGCAGGCAGCTGGAGTATAATAACCTGACGGAGGTCAGCAAGAGCTGGCTGTACGGCCTCCTCACACTCAAGCAACTGCATCTCTCACACAACGCCGTCAGCCGCATCAGACCAGACGCCTGGGAGTTCTGCCAGAGACTGTTCCAGCTGTGAGTCTCTCTCGCTCTCTTGAGCCTCGATGTTTCTTCTCTCTCGCTCTCTTCTGTCTGTGTTCGTCCCTCTCCGGTTTATGTCTGTCTGTCTGTCTGTGCGTTTGTGTGTGCTCATCTATCTATCCATCTATCTATCTATCTATCTATCTATCTATCTATCTATCTATCTATCTATCTATCTATCTATCTATCTATCCATCTATCCATCCATCCATCCATCCATCCATCCATCCATCCATCCATCCATCCATCCATCCATCCATCCATCCATCCATCCATCCATCCATCCATCCATCCATCCATCCATCCATGCATCCATCCAAATCTTTTAACCCATGCTCTTTCTCTCATTTGTGTTTATTTGTTTGCAGAGGTGTCAAGCAACAAAGTAATTTTACTTCGTTACCTTAATAAAGTAGAAATTTGGCTTACTTTTACTATTCTAGAGTATTTATTTTTCTGCTTACTTTCTACTTCTACTTCTTATTTTTTAAGCAAATATCGGTACTTTCTATTCGTAATACTGCAATTTCATTTCGGTTAGTTTTATTTCCACGTTGAATTGGTATTAAAAAACATCCAGACAAATCACGCCGTTAAATGATTGTGGTTGGATGAGATGTATCAACACGTATCATTCCGACACCCTTTTGGTTTGTGCGCAGCCCATGTCGGCGAAAGAATTACGGAGAGGCGGCTTTATGGAGTCAGATTAGTGTCAGATTAGACACGCGACACCGGAAATGCGGGTAAAACGGCAAACAAATGTTCAACATATCGTCTCAAGTTCTGAGCATTTGTAAGGCGCTTTTCAGTTTTAACTGTCTCAAAGCGCACAAAAGCTCCATACGTCTCACTGTGTAATAATGTTGCCCAAGATCTCAAAACTCATGTGAACACTGAAAAACATTTCATTTAGTATCTTTGTGAGACTTTTAGAGGTATGATTTATCTTATACTAGAAATAAAGGAGATAATGTAATGTTGAAGCTAGATTTTCGAACATAAGAGTTCGTATTTAGGTCATTATTTCATAACATGCATTTGAAAAGAATCTGTTTTGTTACAAGTTTTTACAGATTTATCAACCTCTGAGAAGCCTGTTTGATTTAGTGTCCCGAGGCCACGCAGATTGCACAGAAGCTTTGTAATAAAATGCATTCATTTTCAATGTAATTACAACAATTTAATAGGACAATATAGTTCTATAATGCTATTTTTTTCCTTGCATTACTTTTACTTTTATACTTAAAAGTAGTTTTATCAGTATTAGTAACGCTACTTTTACTTTAGTAGATTATTGAGCAATTTACTTTTACTTTCACAGAAGTACTTTTTAACTCTAGTATCTATACTTCTAACGAAGTAATGAAAGTGACTACTTTTGATGGCACTGTTTGTCTCTTTCTCACTGCTTCTCTCAGTTTTTTTCTCTTCTGTCTGTGTGTTTCAATTGTCTGTCTGGCTGATTGAATGTTTCTCTTTTTTCCTATCTGTATTTCTCTCCCGTTCTTTCTTTTTTTCATTCTTTCTTTGGGTCTCTCGCCTTCCTGTTGTTTCTTTCTCTCAATCCCTCTATCTTTCTTATCTGTCTTTTTCTCTTTGTTTTTTTTATTTTAATTTTTTCCTCTACTGTTTGTCTGTTTTTCTCTTTCCTTTTTTGTTTGTGTGAATCTGCAGATCATCAGTTCTGAGAGTTCTGCCAAAATATCTCGTCCCATTAAGCCACATAAAGCAGAGAAGAAACAAAGCATGAACGAGGGAGTGAGTTTGTGTAGGAGGGAAAGCAGTGCCGTTGAAATGCTAGTTTGTTTTTAATGGCTATGGTTTCTTATAATCAGGCTACCATAATATTTTAGCAATATTTGTTCTAGATTTTCAAGTTGTGACTTTAATCCAAATGTGGGGTGCATAAATTGCATTTAAATGCACTGTATTTTTTTCATTTATTACATTTTTACATTCTCACTTTAAAGATGAATCCAAAAACACATTTCCTGCACAGTAGGCCCGTTTCTTGTTTTATTCAAAAATAAAATCTCAAAGACAATATGGAAGAGGATTCACTTTCAGGAAGGATTCCAAGTTACATCATTTATTAACCTTGCTGCGCAGAATAAAAACCCTCATTTTTATTTAAAAAAATCAATGTGCTGATTCAGCAAATTAACTCATCATTGGTACCAGTAGAATCACATTAGTGCATATGTGTTCCCTTTAAAGGTTTTGACCACAGCGTTTCACCACGTCTTAGGTCTGTCAGTCATGGAGTAGAAGTTTCTATGACTCTCCTCGATAAATGCGAAACTTTTCTGAAAGTCTAAACCAAATATGCATTGTGTCTTCTAGCCTTTGTGTGGTTTATTGCGATGGTTGGAGGTATTTGATCTGTATATGTGTCCATGTTGCTAGTCAGCTTTTCTCTGTGTTCTGACTAGTGAGGAATGTGATGATGATGATGATGATGATGATGATGCTGATGATGTTCCGCTTGTCATTAACGGTCTGTGTTCCAGAGAGCTGGGTTGGAATCAGCTGACGCGTCTAGAAGAAGCAAGTTTCATGGGTCTCAGTCTCCTGCAGCAGCTGGATGTGGGGAACAACCATATCAGTTTCATCGCGGACGGGGCATTCAAAGGCCTAAACAGTCTGCAGATGCTGTGAGAGCACACACACACACACACACATACTTGCATTTATTTCATAGTGGGGTCCCGCCATTGACATACAACGAACAACACTATGTTTCCTCCTCCTGACCACACCGTCAAAATGTCCTGCTTCTCCTCTTTAATCTTAACCAAATCGCAAACTCGCCTATAAAATCACATTTTGATGGGATTTGAACGGGGCTTCAAGTTTTGAACAGGGCTTCAAAATTTTGATGTTTAAAAAATGTCCCCAAAAGGGTCGATCGGTTCGGCCGATGTATAACCTAGCATTTGGGGACCCACTTTGACCTAATTGCCTGCCCACACACACACACACACACACACACACACACACACACACTCAGATGATGGGTTCTTAGAGTTTATATTTTAAACGCATGGATGTCTTTTATTGCAGCGATCTTAGGGAAAATGACATATCGTGGACAATTGAGGACATGAATGGGCCATTTTCTGCTCTGGACAGCTTGAAGAAACTGTAAGTGATGTTTTGTGTATGTGAGGAGCAAAGGAGTAAATATTGACAACCATACTTAGTAAATGTGCGGATACCTTAGTGCGAAAATTACTTCATTACAAGTCACCAATTCACGCATACTGAATTTAGGCTAAAAAACACCAAACGTTGGAAAATCAAGGAACAATTTATGAGGTATACAAATGAAATTTAACGCCTCAATGTTTCAAAATGCCAGAACAAAATAGTTAAAAAACAAAAACAGCAAAAGTCACAACGCAAAAATTAAAAAAAAGGCACAAACAAAAAAAGTAGTAAAATGAAATTCGGAGTTGACTCTGATGTGATTCACCTCTCCGTCTCTGAGGAGGCAATATTCAGCTTATACGCTTCAAAGCTTAGAAAGTTCTTAGAACGTATTCTAGCTCTTTTTGGCCTGAAAATGAGCACTGCTATACGTTCACGTAATTTAGCTTACAAATAGCATCCAGTAACTTCAGCCTCCTGTCCTCCCAAGAAATTAACTGCGGTAAAAAAAAATGGTATATGCCGACTTGACGTGCACGATCACAATGTAACAGTAAGTGTCCATTCAAATTTAGTGGAGTAAAGGGTAAACAAAGTAACAAAGTCAAAAAAGACAAAGTAAAGTAACAAAGTCCATTTACTCAAGTACTTTACACCACTGGCAAGGAGCACATCTGTGTAATCTTCAGAGCAGAAGATGAAAGATCACATCACTTGTTCTGTTCCTCAGGTTCCTCCAAGGGAACCAGATCAGGTCCGTCACCAGGAAGTCCTTCATGGGTCTGGATGTGCTGGAGCACCTGTGGGTGCAGTCTCCACTCAGGTCCATCTCCGAACTGACGTGGACCTCTAAACATGTCTTGTGTTTCTTCTCATCGCAGGGATTTGAGCAACAATGCCATCATGTCAGTGCAGGCCAACACCTTCTCGCAGATGAAGAGACTGACCGAGCTGTACGTATGAAACATCACGCACCCCTTTCCTGACCTTTGACCACGTGTCTCGTCTGGGCCCATCAGGCACTTGAACACGTCCAGTCTGCTGTGCGACTGCCAACTGAAGTGGTTCTCACCCTGGGTGTCAGAACAAACCTTCGTCCCCCTGGTGAGCGCCAGCTGTGCCCACCCGCACCCCCTGAAGGGCAAAAGTGTGTTTTCAGTTGCTCACGACGAGTTTGTGTGTGGTGAGTTGGCGTCGATGGCACACATTACACACACGTTTCCTATCTGACGATGATGTTTTGTTTCAGACGACCTACCCAAGCCTCAGATCACGCTGCAGCCGGAGACGCAGTCGGCCATCAAGGGCACCAACGTGACCTTCGTGTGCTCCGCCGCCAGCTCCAGTGACTCCCCCATCACCTTTGCCTGGAAGAAGGACAACGAGGTCCTCACTGATGCCGAAATTCACAACCAGGCTCATGTGAGGGACGAAGGAGACGCCAGCGAGGTGACGGAGCACACCACTGCGCTACTGCTACGCCACGTGGACTTTGGAAGCGAGGGCAGATACCAGTGTGTCATCTCCAACCACTTTGGCTCCTCGTATTCCTCCAGAGCCAGACTCACCGTCAACAGTGAGTGCTTTAGCCATATAGCAGCTGTTAAAGAAAACGAGCTTTAAAATGCCATAAACTATTTTAATATTAAGTAAGCTTGAATCGCAGATGAAGGAGTTAAGTTGACATTTCCCAATTGTGTGTGCTTATTGCTCAAATCTGATTTGAACAGTACTTAAACCTTCAAATAAGCAAAAGTCTTGCAAACTTCCCGTAACTGTCTCTTTGCTCCCAACTATGTGGGCGACCTTCATTTTAGTGGATGCGAGAACACATTGGCCAATTGAATGCGAGTTAAGTAATCTCATGTGACTTCCCTTAGCCAATCAATTCTGTGGATCACAGGCGCTTCATTTTGGGACAGAACATCAGCAGATGAGAGAAAGTTAGAGATTGCAAAGTAAATAGTAACGAGGAGAAAGGAGAAAGGGAGAGAGCCTGAGGAAAAACAGACGATAGAGAGGAGAAAGTTAGGATGAGGGAGACGGAAAAAAAAAAGATAGGACTATACATGGATGGATGAGGGAGACGGAAAACAGAAGAGATGACTATAAAAATGTCACTCTCCAAAAAGAAAAAGTGGATAGTATAAATGGTGTTTTTTATTCGGAATGGACAGATTTCTTTCTATTTATATTAAGTACTGGGAGACCACACCAGTGCGTCTGATAAGTTTGGAAACTCATAAAAGAATCTAAAGCTGTTGATTTGTTGGGATATGTTCTGTTTTTTCGCTTGTTTTTTTCTTTTTTACCAGTCGAGATGTAAAAAAAATAAGCCTTTCGAAGCATTTTCCTCCTTTACCTTTTTTTTTTTTTTAAAGTTGAGCACTTTATTTGAACATTTTTATTCGTCCTTAAAGGTAGCCCTGTTTTTATGTCATGAGTAAGACAACATTCAGCACGACATTGTCACAGATCCCGGTTTAAAGCCAGGCTGGATTATTATTTTGACGCGGACTGTGGCATAGTTATGTTCAGATGTCCCGTGACTTCCCGGTTTTCCCCGCGTGTGTTTGTTTTCCTGATCAGCTGTTTCACGTCACTCTCCTGGATGTTTTGGAATAAACCCCTTGCCAAGGAATTAACCCTTTGCTTTCCGACCCCTTCCAACCGTGCACGGGGATCCATTGCCCAGCCTTGAGACAGCCAACTGTCACAGACATAGCAATAAAATTTTCAAAAGGTTTCTGAATTGTACTGAATTATTTTGATTTGGTAGTATTGATTACACATAGACTAATTAAGAAGAAAAAAGGGTAAAAAAAAATATATGCAGTATATACATATACGTGTTTATAGTATACAGTGTATTCGCAATAATATATCGCAGTAAATAATTAGTATAGTCTTTTTTGAAAAATAATGCGTTAAATTTTGGTTGAATACCCCTGCCATAAAGCTTTGCGTTTCACGAGATGTAATTTGATTATGTTTTTGTTCCGAACAGTGCTGCCGTACTTCACCAAGATGCCAATGGACCTGACCATAAGAGCTGGAGCTACAGCGCGGCTTGAGTGCGCGGCCAGCGGGCACCCGTCACCGCGGATCGCCTGGCAGAAAGACGGAGGAACAGACTTCCCGGCTGCCCGCGAGCGCAGGATGCACGTCATGCCGAGAGACGACGTGTTCTTTATCGTGGACGTGAAGGCCGAGGACGTGGGCGTGTACAGTTGCAACGCTCAGAACGCAGCCGGTGCCACCTCTGCTAATGCTACGCTAAGCGTGCTGGGTAAACGTCAAGTCTCTGTTTTTTCAGGTTTATTTTTATTTCAGGATTGTGTCTGTGGAGCTCGAGGAAACTCTCTGGATGGAAAATGAATGTGCGATTTTACAGAATTTAGCCTTCTGATATTGTTCTCCACGAGAGGAAATTTTAAAACTTTTATACATTTTATAACCTTTTATCATTTTTAAACCCTGCGTTGTACAGTCAATCTGAGTGATGTTCCCGTGTAATGCAGTGATCCTGACGGGCTAATGTTTGCAAATTGTCTCCGACCAAAATCTAAACTCAATGATTCTCTTCATCAATAAACGGTTGGTCAAATGTCAATTTAAACAAAAAATCTGTTACACAAACAAAAGAATGTTGATACTAATTACTGTACCAGATTCATACATTGTCACAAATCTAATAAACCTTAGAGTTGTCTAGGTTACCATGTCTAGTTAAGAAGCCAAAAACCTACTCGTTTTGACTCAAGTCCCATGATGCCTCAGCACATTGTGGAGGATCATCATATTGTGGAGAACATTGATTTGTGTGTGTGTGTGTGTGTGTGTGTGTGTGTGTGTGTCATTAGTCTCAGGTTACAGTAAATTGGCAGTTACTATAATTTACACTTCATTTAAATAAATCTAAAATCGATTTTAGAATTGAACTGTTAGAATTGTACTGTTAAATATAGCAGATATCATGTATATCTTTTCAGCACACATATATTACCAAGATACACACCTCTATTGGTTTTTGTGTCCAAACCGACCCTTCGCATTTCTTTTATATTCCAGCTGCATCTCTCATCGCATTTCCTCATGATAACTCTTATCTCATCTCTATCCAGAAACTCCGTCCTTCTTGCGTCCGCTGGAGGACCGCGCGGTGGTGCGGGGTGAGACGGCCGTGCTTCAGTGCATCGCCGGTGGCAGCCCCCCGCCCCGCCTCAACTGGACCAAAGACGACAGCCCCCTGCTGGTGACGGAACGACACTTCTTTGCTGCCGAGAACCAGCTGCTGATCATCGTCAACGCTGTGGAGGGTGACGCGGGCACCTACACGTGTGAGATGTCCAACCCCTTGGGCGCCGAGCGCGGGAACCTACGCCTGGCCGTGCTGCCCAATCCCAACTGTGACCCAGGACCTGGTGTCGGTGGAGGGTCCGGCTCTCCGGCCTCGGGCGGGCCAGAGGACGACGGCTGGACCACAGTGGGCGTGGTCATCATTGCCGTGGTCTGCTGCGTGGTGGGCACGTCGCTGGTGTGGGTGGTGATCATCTATCACACTCGCAGGCGCAACGAAGACTGTAGCGTCACCAACACGGGTGAGTTGATGATCTCTTGGGGATTCGACTGAGATGTTTGGCTCACTCTCTGCGTCATGTGACCTAACGCAGATGAGACCAACCTGCCGGCGGACATCCCCAGCTATCTCTCTTCTCAGGGCACCCTGGCCGAGCGACAAGACGGCTACATGCCCGCAGACAGCGCCATCCACCAGTACATCAGCTCCTTCTATGTCCCACACCCAGATCTGAATGGTAACCCACACACACACATATGTAATAGACAATCACACTAACGTACACACACTCTTTCTTGTGCAGGCGTCTGTCAGCTGGACTCGGGCAGTGAAGGAGACATGGAGGCAGCGATTGACCCTCTGTTATGTCACTATCAGGGTCCGGTGGCATCCCTGCTGAGACATACACAGTTCAGTCCCGATGTGACAGACACTGGTCAGTGTGTGTGTGTGTGTGTGTGTGTGTGTGTGTGTGTAGGCAGTGGCGGTTCTACATTGATTGATGCCCTGGGCGAGACTCTCTCTTGGCTGAGATATTTAGAATATATGGAAATATAGTTTATGAAAACTTAATTTATGAAATTCATATATGAAACTGTTTTTAACAATATATGCGTGTATATGTTAAAAACATGTTTAAAAGTTTCCCATACTTAACACTTTTCGGAGTGACATTTTGAAACACTGAGGTGTTAAATTTAATTTCTATATAGGAAAAAAAAAACTCAAGTAAAAAAGAAATAACGAGTTTTTACATTTCTTGGTGTTTTAAACTAACTACTAAATTCTAAATAAATTCTAAAAAGTACTAAATTCTTTTAAAATTGGATATTTTACGGCTTTTACTCAAGTCTTCTGAGAATTGGTGACTTCTTAGAACTTAGAACTTGTGACTTGTAATGGGGAAATTTTTACAGTAAGGCACTCGCACTTTTACTCAGGTATGGTTTTCAACTGCTGTCTGTCTCGTCGTTCAGGCTTCCCGTCAAACCATCAGCCCGTCTGCAGGGAAACGAGCGCAGAGTTTTACACGTCTGGACCCTGTCAGCAGCTGACGCAGGCCTGCACTTCCTGTTCAGAGGATTGTGGAAGAGAAGGGTGTGTGGTGTCTTACATGGGTGAGTCTATAAGGAAAGGCCTTTTTTAAAGGATGCTTTCCTTCAAGTGACCTTTTGACCTTTGCTATCAGGAACGTTTGGCAAAGCCGCATGGCGAACGCAGCCGGACCGCTGCTCTGAGAACGCTGTGGTTCTTGACGAGAACCCCTTTACAGACCTGCACAATGAATCGGAAGCTGACGTGGCGCCTTCGCCATTGACACACGTAGACTTTCTCTCCGAGCAGCTTTTTCACAGTCGGGTGACAGACAGGCTACCCGCCTCCAGACCGACGGTCATGTGATGTAGCTGAGGACAAATGTCGGAAGCGCTCTACCTCAGACGGTACAAGGGATTGCCGAGCCTCAGCAAAACGGACTTGTTAATACGTGTAAATATGGGATATTTTTTTAACGAAGAGTGTAAATATGCTATTTTTAATGTGTACAGTTTTTTTGTGTTTTTTTTTTGGAGCCTTGATGATTGTGCGAGTGAATGGGAGACGCTCAGAATTCCCGGCTGGAGCTCCAGACCACCAAGACGAATGGCGTTCTGTCTCTCCAGCCTCTGATTGGCCCATCTGGCCTCTGACCTCAGATCGGCAGCACTGATTGGCTCTCACAGGCTGTCGGGAGTTTCCAGCATGAGTTTATGCTCATTGCTGCCAGGTGTAAAGCCTGAGGAGTTTTGTTGCTGTCTGGAGCTCTTGACCAGATGTTCTTGAGATGATTGATCCGGTCTCAAACGCTTGTTTTGTTCATGCAGATCCTTAAACGTTCAACCGAAGAGTTGGCAGACAGAAAAGTTGAAAAATAGGCCTACGAATACCTTACTGTAAAAATTACTCCATCACAAGTTACAAGTCACCAATTGCAAAAAGACTTGAGTAAAAGTCCTAAAGTATCCTTTAGTCGCCAAGTATACTGAATTTACTGTAGACAAAGAGTACTGAAACTCTTTGTTTATGAGGTGTTATTTCCTAATATAGAAATTAAATTGGACACCTCATAATACAGTAGATTAAAAACAAAAACAAAAAGTCAATCAGTCAATATCAAATGTGCAAAAAAACACAACTGCTAATTGATGTTTATGTGATTTAGCTCATCCAGTACCTTCAGCATCCTACAGTTGGCAATATCGCCTCGTCCGTCCAAGAAATTAACTTTGGGACAAAAAGAGTCAGACTTGTCGCGCATAATCACAATGTAGCGAGTAATGGTACGTGTACATTAAAATGTAGTGGAGTAAAGAGCAGATACTCAATTACAGATGTGGTCAAGAGAGTAAATACTTATATTTGTGATACTCAGTACAAGTACAAAGTAGCCAAAAATGTACTTTTTGGAGTACCATTTACTCAAGTACTTTACCCCACTGGACGACAGACATCATCTTTGTTCTCACAGACACTTCTCTGTTGCTTTACTCTGGCTTCTTCAGTAAGAACCCTGTGAACCGGGAAACCCTCCAGAGAATGATCGCTAATGGTCTTCCGCTCCAATTTAGAGTCTCGACCCTAAAATAAACCTGCGCCCCAGTAAACCATTTGAATTTAATTGTGTGTCAAATTGGGCTTTCCGGACTATGTGACAATCTGCCGTCAGTATATTTTAGTAGCAATGAGAATAATGCAAATTAATTATGCTAGCACTGGTTCGTTTTCGTTTTAACTGGACCAAAAGTTAAAACAATAGAAATCAGATTCTATTAAAGGTTAAATGGACATTTGGACAGCCGGGGAGCTCAGTGGCATGTGGGTTTTTAGTGTCTTGCCCACCTTCTGGAACGACAACATCTTCCAATCCTGAATCAGTTGTCTTAACTTGGTTAAGTTGATTGTAAGTGCTTGATTGGGCGGAGCTCTTCTAAGGAGCAGCAAGTTAGAAATACTACTCAGCATCGTCTCATGGGCCAGAACTTCTCTTTTGGTCACATGGGGTTTAAGGTAGTACAGAAGGATATTTATTGAAGGATATTATAAGACTAAAGTATATTATACAATATTAAGATATACTGTAGAAGGATATTATCAGATATTTATTGAAGGATATTATAAGCCATAGCTTGCTTAGTGTATGTCGATGCTTTTGCAGCCAAAGTAAAATTCTCTTTGCCGATGCATCAAAATAAAACATAACACTTAAAATATTTTTAATGAAGTAATAGCATAAAATAATTAGCCATTGATTTTTTTTGGATTGATAGATGGATAGACTGAAGAAACATGTATGTGGTTAGCATTTTACCTATCCCACCTGGGCAAATTTGAATGAAAGAGAAAAAAAACCCACAAAAATAAAACAAAACAAAAATACAGTATTGTATATGCAAAGAGGAAGACAACACAAGTACAATGTAAATGATGCCCATTCCTTGAAGTTTTCTTTATTTCACATGAGTCATTTTATATATCATAATTTATTTTGTGTTCATTGTCTAGTTTCTGCTTGTGATGCACAGTGATGTTAAACATAGTGTGACTAAAATTACGAATTCTAAATTGTTTTAGAAGTGAACCGATGTTATACATGACCTTATACATGTTATACATTAACCAACAGTAAAAAATATACATTTTAATTTATTTAGTCTTCAAATTTAATATGACGACTATTTGGGTTGACCATTTAATATGGCCTTTCTTGTATAAAAAGGTGTGATACCTCACTGTATCCCAGGACATTGAAGTATTTCATACTATTGGTAGGAACTTGGAATTGATAAAAGAATAGGAAAAACAGGAAAAAATATAATCCCCCGCCACCTGCTGGAGAATAGAACCCAGTCATGCTACATTTCCAGATCATTACTGTGGCTCCCATCTCATCAAAAGGCAAATCACTGATTTGACTGAGGGGTAAAAATGGATTGGGGTCAAATGAGAGGCACATTGTGTTAGAGTTTGCTGCTGAGGTCAGAGGTCATCTCCCTTCTCTCTGTGACTGACTTGATGATGATGTATGTCCTGTCTTGGTATTTCTGTGCGAAGTTTACATGATCTTTCTGTGCATACGTGGGTTTCTTCTGGGTCTTCGGTTCAAAAACGTGTTCAGGTGAATTGAGATTGATCCTAGAGATTGAAAAATTGATCCTAGATGTGAGTGTGCAAATGTGCGCGTGACCCGCTCTGTGATTGGTGTCACTTCTCTGAGATTGGCTTTCAGCTCCCCGTGACCAAAATATAGAAAAAAAGTGGTAGAAAATGGACAGTGGGTAGAGGCTAATAAAAATGTATTGTGGCTCCAAAAAATGTGAATAACAGACTCGTCAACAGTTGAAATAAAACTCCAAATTTAAAAGTCATCTTTATTTGAAAATATAACATTACTTGTCAAACACATCACTTCCGTATCACCCAACAGGAGCAGACATCTGATCAAAAGGTTATAATAAAGCTAATAACAATAATTTAACTCTTTGAATGAACCAAAGTTTGATAATAAACTGTTTGTGGTGACGTGATTCAGAGTCAGAGATTGGCCGTGTAACGGTCCCGGTTCTCGAAGTCTCTGTACGAGAAGTTTGCATCTCTCTTGCCATGTGGGATGCGGGAGAAAGGGGCGTGGTCACTGAAACAGCTGTCAAAAACCTCATCAAGTGCTTGCTCCGCCTTCTCCTTAGTTATCCGCCTCACAGCCAGGATGGAGCGCAGTGCCCGTCCCCGGACACACTCCTGCAGCACACACAGGTCACACACACACACACTCTCTGCTTAGACTGCACAAACCTGCTGGTGCTGTTTGAAGCCAAAGTGGAATCTGGAGATCTCGTTGCTGAACGAACAGTCTCCGCTCAGATTGGCAGCTCGTATCTAGAAGTGTAAGGAAAAAATTATTATTTGAGTTTTATTGCTATTAAAAATGCTTTCTTTACCATTTTCACCTGATATAAACAGGCTTTTAAAAGTCTCTCTCATAAGAAAAATCATCGTGTCTCTCTCTCACCTCTGAGCAGGCCAAGTGTCTGAAGTCGGTAAACCAGTCGACGTGAGCCCTGCAGTGGTCAAAGGCGTGAACCAGCTCATGAGCCACGACCCGGTTCATGTGAGACTGCTGGTGAATGTTGTTCTGACACAACACAATCTGCCACGGACACAAAGTCGTAGTGAACCTCTAGTGTTGTGTGGGTGTGTGTGTCTGTCTCACCTGAGAAGTGGCAGCATCAAACCCTCCGCTGACTGTCCCGTCACAGTTCTCACAAGAGAAATGTCTGTCCTTATAAACTGCGCTGATCACAACACACACACACACACACACACACACATTACAGACATAGAGGCAGAGGTCATGCAGATGTTCTTCTTACCATCCGGAGCTCTTCATTGCTACTAGGAGGAGTTTGGCGTACGGACCTGAGTGACACATGGGGTTAAAGGTCAAGATTCATATTAAACAGCAGCTGATGCGCGTGCGTGCGTCAGATACTTGGGTCGTTTGATCTTTAAAAATATTTTGCTTCACAAACACTTTGACTCGTACTTGTGTCCATGGCGACCTGCAGCATTATCTGACACTTGTGCTTAAAGGTGAACAGACTCTCTTTGATCAAACCCTCCTTGTGCTTGCTGCCGCTCCGGCCGGGAAACAGCCCATAGCCGAGCTCGTCTTCATTCGGTTTTCCGCGCACCGATTCTTCTGATCGCTGTTTCTCACAAGCAGAATGTTTATCGCTTTCATTACTCGCCATTGTTCAGCGGTGCACGTTCATACAAAGGTCAAGTGTCGAGTCACGTGATGCGCATAGAAGAAAGCCAACGGGTGAAAATAGTTAAATGTAGTTGCGCATATACAAATAATCAAAGTTAAACCACTTTATAGTACTGCATTAAGATTAGTTTGTTTTCCGGACAACCCATTCCATCCTGAACCAGAACTAAAATTCTCGGTTCCAACTATGTCTTTTTCAAAATAATAGACCCAGTGATAAGGAGCAAAAACAATTCGTTTACTTCCATAGCGCACGAAATGTGTGCACTTTTTATTTCACTTAACAAAAACGTGCTGTTGTTACATTACGTCTTTTTCAAAACAATGCAGTATTTTGTTAAGGTAAATGCTGAGGACTTTTATTTATGCTTTCCGTTTCCTCCCAACGCAGGACGTAATACACGCAGGCGATTTGGTACGTCTCGACTCCTCATATTTCACGATTCAATTTCTTCATGTCAACATGACCGGTATATGACTATATACATTTAGGAGTATTTAAACGGTAAAAAAAACTGTGAATTGGCGATTTTATCCAGCCACGTTTTACCAGTGACATTCTGTAAGTATCTTTAAGTATATTAAATTAACCCGTAGTTAAAATGACCTCTACTAGTAGTTAGAATTTGTACTTGTTGTATTTCACAAAGTGCTCTTGTTAGCGTTCACTGGGTATTTTGGTTGCCACGGAAACAGTGACTTCCGGTTAGGGATAGGCAATACCATATTTTTAGGATTAAGCCAATTTCACCTATTTTTTTTCCTTCCTCAGATAAATGTAAGGCATAATATACACTTTATAGATAAAATACATGTTTTGAGCCAGGTCGGAAAATATTTGGGTGAGAAAATGATAAAACGTCGACCCGCGCCTGAAGGAGACCCCGCAACTCCACTCTGAAGAATAATACTGACTCAGTGCGCTCATCTGATTGGCTGCATAGTCATGTGACACGGAAGACCATTTGAAATACGCCTCCGTTGGTTTTAGCACATCTCAAACTCTCAGAAATGAAACTTACGATAGCTCCGATTCCAAAGTATTCGATGCTCCCACCCATACTTCCGGTCTAAAAGTGGCTCGTTACTGAAAACGAACGAGCGACCCCACATGAACTTTTAACACGGAGTAACGTTGGGAGAGGGTTTGATGCTGTTAAAGTCCTGAGTGCGTGTGTTTGTGCAGACGATGGCTGAGAAGACGGTGGAGCTGCTGCTGCAGACGCAAAAGAACGCAGCAGACGTCAACAGCTTCATGCAGGATCTGCAGAGCTGGGAGCAGGAGATGAAGGAGAAGGATCGGCAGCTTCTGACCGGACAGAGTTACGAGACAGCGGTAAATCAGCCTCGAAACATGTGTTTGTGCGCCGACTGTAAGCTGAACATGTGTTGTGTTCCAGAAGCATCTCCCGCCGGTTAGAAACAGGGACTACAAGAAGAAGAAGGAGAAGAAAGAGTTTGTGAAAAAGCAGACGAAGCAGCGCATCAAATCCTACGACTATCAGGCCTGGGAGAATTTTGACGTGGTTAGATCTTTGGTCCGGAATCCCTTCAGATACCAGTGTGTGATTCTGCTGTGTTGCAGGACGAAGCTCTGGAGTCAATGGATGCTGAGGTTCAGTCCACAATGTCAGACACAGAAGACGTAGTTGTGGACCAGGAATTGGTGCTGGCCGAGCAGGAGAAGGTCAGTGATTCGTGGTCTGGTGATTCGTGGGAGTTGCTGATGTTCTTCGGCTGTTACAGGGTCATGCGTTCTTCAGGGATGGCCAGTACGACAGCGCCATAGAGTGTTACACCAAAGCTATGGAGGCCGACCCTCACAACGCTTCACTGCCGTCAGACAGAGCCGCCTGCTTCCTCAAACTCAACAAGTAATTTTTGTGTGTGTGCGTGTGTGTATTACGGGTTTTCTCTTTCTTCCAGTTCATTTTGACCATTGTGGAAACAAAATTTTAACAAATTTAGATTTATTGCTGTGATGGTGTGACAAATATATGTGATTTGATTTGATATTTAATTTTTGATTTATTAACAAATCCATCGGAGCAGGAGAAAATATGCACAATGCCCTCTACCTGCATTTCCTCCGCACAATTGGCCAAGTTGGCAACAAAAAACATTAAAACTAAAATAAAATCATTGCAGTGTGCTCTATTTTAAAGTATTCACATTTAAAATCGTGTGTGTGCGCGCTTGCACGCTATTTTTTTGTTAGCATTGTGCAATTCATTTTTCATTTGAATGAGATTGTCAAGTTGACATTTTCAGAGTGTGTGTGTGTTTAATCAACCAGACTTTGGATAACTAAAACCTTGAGCTTAATCAAAACTGTCTGTGGGGATGTCTAAACGTGTTATTCTTCAAAATCCTTGTTTAAAGACTGATATGGAGATGTTCGTCTGAATTAACAGTCTGATGATCCAGTGTTGTGTGTTTTATTTCTTAATGTAGTACAGTCGTTTTCGAAAAAGTACCGATTTCTAAAGGGTCTTAGACTCAACAGTATATATATATAGTACTTAAATTCATAACCTCAAGCTAAGCGAATGCTATACACTAGTGATGCACCGAAATGAAAATTCTTGGCCGAAAACCGAAAAAGAGGAAAGCCTGGCCGAAAGCCGAAACACTGAAAGAATTGCATTTATTGCTATGAAGGTGTACTAACTTTACTAAAACCAAGGCATTGCAATTGCATTAATTAATAAGGTAAAGTTTAGGAGTAAATGAAACAAAATGTGTTACAAATGTGCAAATATTTATCAAGCACATTGCAACACTCAAGAGTATAAAATATAATTCAAACTAAAATGTTTAACTTGACCTTCTGGCCTGCTGAAATGTTGTAAAATTAGACGTTCCTCCATTAAATATTGTATTTTAGTTTGAATTGCATTCAGAACAAGTGCAAAGGATACAACATTTTTTCTGCAGGTCCTAATAATAGTATAAACAGGTTTCTGTTGAGCTTGTCATCTGCCTGATCTCAATCTTTGAGAAAGATTTGAGACTGTCCCATTGTGGGAATCACTTATCTGGCTCTCTTGGCTGGCAGATGCTGTTCTTTTTCTATATTGCTTTGTCTATGTGTGTTTTTGCCGTGTGTGGGGGGAAAAGACGCATGTTTGATTCATTGGAGTGTGTGCTGCAGGTTCGCCGTGGCCGAGTCGGACTGTAATCTGGCGCTGGCTCTGGACAGCGAGTGTGTAAGTGCGTACTGCAGGAGGACGGAGGCCCACATGTTGCAGGACAGACTCGACAAGGCTGGAGAAGGTGAGGACAAGGATCGCTAAGATTTTTGAATGAGAGACTAATTACCAGTGAAGAAACGTCTTACTGCTTCCGTCTGTTTAGATTGTGAAGTGGCTTTCAAACTGGATCCTGAGAACCAGGAGGTGCTGAGGCTGAGGCGGTTGCTGGACCTCAAGAGGGCTGAATATTTCAGCAAACAAGAAGCTGTGTTGCAGAAGGAAAATGTGAGCGTGTGTGTGTGTGTGTCTGAGGTGTAAAAAAGTACCTGAAAACCATACTTGAGGAAAAAAGTACAGATGCTGTAAAAATTACTCCCCTACGAGTTACAAGTCACCAATTCCTTTACGTTTCCTTTAAGTTACAAAGACTTGAGTAACAGTCGTAAAATGTCCAATTATAAAACTCATGTGTTTTACTCTGAATTTAGGCTCAAAAACGAAATGCTTAATTTATGAGGTTTTATTTCCTAATAAATAAATACATTTAATGTAACACCTCAGCGTTTCAAAATAGCAGAACTAAATAGAAAAAAAGAAGAAAAAGTCAGTCTCAGTCAAACTCATGTGCAAAATAAGTGCAACCGCTAATTCATGTTGATGTGATTTGATGTGCGCATAAATAGCGTCCAGTACCTTCAGCATCCTGCAGATGGCGATATCACATAAGCTGCCCAAAAAATTAACTGCGGTCGAGATACAAACTTGTCTTTATAAACTGCACAATCACAGTGTAACTAGCAATGGTAAGTGTCCATTCAGATGGTAGTGGAGTGAACAGTATAGATACTCAATCACAAATGTAGACAAGTAGAGAGTAAAATTTGAAAAAAAAATTCTTTTTGACTCTCGGTACAAAGAAGCCAGTTACTGAAGTTCGTTACACCACTGGTGTGTGTGAAGTCCAAATCTGTTGGCGTTTTAGGGGAACTGCCACTTCAGGGATGGGAATTACGAGGCAGCGCTGGAGTGTTACACTAAGGGGATGAAGGCAGATCCAAACAATGCAATTCTGCCGGCAAACAGAGCCATGGTCCTCCTAAAAGAAAAAAGGTCCTCACACCACACCTCACACACTGTTTTACGGCCGTACACTGACACTGGTGTGTGCAGGTACCACTGGGCGGAGGTGGACTGCAGTACTGCTATTGCTGTTGACCCCACTTACTGCAAAGCATTCGCTCGACGAGCCACAGCACGAGCTGCGCTGGGAAAGAGTCGAGAGGCTATAGAAGGTGAATCAGGGTGTGTGATTAGTGTGTGTGTTTCTGTGATCATCATACACACTTTGTTTTTGTGCGACCAGAGGTGGAAAGAGAACCTGATAGCTATACTTGAGTAAAAGTATGGATATCTTACTATAAAAGTTACTCTACTGCAAGTTAGAAATTCCGAAACGACTTGAGTAAAAGTAATAAAGTATCCGTAAGTAATAATGAATAAAGTAATAATGTTTTAAAAAAAACATTAAGAAGTGTAATAAAAGGTTTTGAAGAGGTTTTATAAAGAGGTTTCCCATAAAGAGGTTTTTATTAACTAAGTTTAACATGACGTTTGAAAGTGGCAGAACAAAGTAGATTAGATTAAAAAACAAACAAAGCTAGTCTGTTAAACTTGTTTGCAAAAACGTGCAACTGCTAATTTGCGTTCACATAGTTTAGCTCATAAATAGCATCCAGTACCTTCAGCACCCTGCAGATGGCGATATCGCCTCGCACAATGTAACGAGTAACGGTAAGTGTCCATTTAAATGTAGTGGAGTAAAGAGTACTGATACACAATCACAAATAGAGCCAAGTAGAGTAAAAGCAGCGGACACTTTTAATACTCAGTACAAGTACACCGCAGGCGGGAAAAAATACTTAAGTAAAGTAGGAAAGTCCATTTACTCAAGTACTTTGCACCTCTGTGTGGGGCAGATTTCCAGCAGGTTCTGAAGCTCGAGCCGGGAAACAAGCATGCCATAAATGAGATCAACAAACTCACTGAGGTATTTATGGTCTCCAGGTTCCCGTCTTGATCTCCAGGTTCTTGTCTCTCTTCCTCATTGGTCTGTGTACTGTTTAGAACATTCGTTCCAGTGCTCTTCTGGTTCCAGAGGAGAACTCGGAGAGAAGAACCGTTATACCCATCACCAAACCAGAGCACCTGAGGTCCACTGTGAGTGCCGGTCATGTCACGTCTGGAAACTATGGACCCAGGAAACGACTGCTTACGTGTGTTTTGTTGCAGAAACCCATGAGGAAGATTGAGATACAGGAAGTTGGTGGAGAGGACATGCCACAGGAGATGGAAGAGAGCCCGGCCATGTGAGCGAGTGATGCTGGACTCCCGCCTTCCACACACTGACCTCTTCCTTCTCAGCTCTTCTGATGAAGCTCAGGAGACGGACACAGCCAGGCCAGAACCCGTGTCCATTCCTCCGCCGCCCAGCACCAATTTTGAGCTGGTGACCGCTCTCATGAACATCGGTGGTGATTCACAAGCCACTTACCAATATCTGAAGGTAGCATCAAAGCCCGTCTCCACTCCTCTGTTGTCTCTGCTCCTCGCTCACTGGTAACATCTCTGCCTTCCAGCAAATCAATCCAAAGTCGTATTCCAGCCTCTTGCAGAACTGGATGGAGCCCAAGATTTTCACTCTCATTCTAGAGACGTTTCACAGCAACTGCCAACAGTGAGAGTCCACACAGGCTCATGAGACCTTCTCTCGCACTGTTTCACAGCTTCTTCTGCTTTCAGACACAATGATCTGGCTCTTCTGCTGGACGTCCTGAAGAACTTTGTGCACATCAGTAGGTTTGGCATGACGGTCATGTTCTTGTCGTCCACTGAGAAGAGAAGTACGGACTCACACTGCTGTTTTTGACGAGTGTGTGCGACTGACTTCTAAAGCTCCTTCTTTAGTGTTGCAGGACATGTTCTCCTGGATTCGTGACGCCGGCCTTGACCTCCAGTCTCTTCCGGAGCTTGAGAAGAGCTACCAGCTCTGAAACTCCAGACCTTCTTCGGAGTTTCTTCTGAGTAAAAAAGGACATTTATAATTCTGACACACAAGTCTTGAATGCTATCGAGGATGAGACTGTTGTAATAAACTGATTCTGTGAATAAAGTTGATCAGAGAAAGGACAGGCAGTGTATTGATTCAAATCAAAACAGATACAATTAAAAACTTTTTTTTAACTACCTTACTAATAACTAAGTTTTTTTTAAAACTATTTTTAAAATAGATTTTTTTTATTTTGCAATTTTGAAACGCTGAGGTGTAAAATTTCATTTTTATATTAGAGATAATGTAATTAACCTCAGTTTTTTTTTTTTTTTGCCTAAATTATGTATTAAGAATGAGTAGAATATTAATTTATTTTAAAATGTATGACTTTTACTCAGTTTTAAAATAAAATTGGTGACTTGTAATGAGGTAATTTTTACAGTAAGGTATCCACACTTTACTAAAGAATGGTTTTCAGGTACACCTCTGCTAATCAATCAGTAATTATACACCAACCAAAATCTGTAGATTTTTTAGCCTAATCGGTAGATTTTAACAACAGATCAACTTAAAATGGTCAAACGGTTGGAGAAAAATGGTCAAACGGCACCAATTGCACAAACCATTTGGAGTTTTCCATAATGTCATGAAAACACGTTAATAAATAAATAATTTTAAGATAATAAAAATAAAACTGTAATCAGTGCCATCAAATGTGTAATTGCCTCTAAAGGGAACGCTTCATTATTAGTTCTTTTGGTGGATTTTAGTGATGCTTTCGGCACTATAAACCAAGATATTTAAATAGATTGACTAGAAAATTTTGTTGTGGCTTCTGGATGCACAAATGGTGTAGGTGGTATCTGTCCAATTGTTTTCATTTTTTCCATGCTAATGGAGTCTTGTCACCCAGATGTAGAGTCCCACAAGGCTCAGTCCTCGGCCCAATCCGAATTTTCCCTCTATTTTATACGCTTCACCTACTATGTTGGATTTTTTCAATGCCATTGGTGGTTTGATGATGAAAAATGTTCAACTCTTCTTAATGTTCTTAAACATGAAAAATGTTCCTCATGTTTAGCTCTTCTTAATCCGGCAAATGGATGATCACAGAGTAACTAGAGAAGTAAAACTGACACTGAATCTGACAAGTCTCGTTTAATGAGCTTGATTCGAAATTACAAATGCAAATGTTCCACCTACAATCTCCAGGAACTGTGGCAGTTCAACCTGAAACCAGGTATTTGGCCGAACATCAGCTTGCAGAACATCATGCTCATCCCTGTCCTGAACACTTCTGCCGTGTCAGAGCGATCAAAGGTTTTTTTTAGTACACTGATCTACCTTTGGCATGACAATCAAGTACAAAATCAGGTCCATAAACATGACTACTACATGGCTACCCGGTGAGAAGCCCGCATTTCCCCGGTACATTCAGAGTGACGGAGAAGGAATCTCGCACATGAGCAGAAGCGGCTTTTCTAAAGGCAGAACTCGATGGCACTAAAACTAGCTGCGCCTCACAATCACTCAGCTCGTCATGCGTGTTCATCTACGTCAGAGCCGGTTCCGTTATCAGACGGGTCCAAGAGTTCTTGTCGCCGGCGCATTATGGCAGCGAACTGGGCGCGGTCCGCTGCGTCCTGAAAGAGGTCAGATGTGACAGGTCAGAGGTCAGTGGACACTCCCTTCGTCGAACGACTCCACGCCAGAATCAGTCGCCGTTGCCGCCGACAGCTTCTCCTGCCGCCTCCTCATGACCTCCTGCAGCTCCGACCCAAAGCTCCTCTACACACACACACACACACACACACACAAATCAGAATCAATCCAATGCAGCCGAATGGAGGATCGTGTGTGAGAAAGTGAGAATCTAGCGATCAGCATCACTAATAGAACCATATCGGAAATTTCAGGCTCATTCTAGGATAGAATCAGAACACGTGATCCATCAACGCACTCCGATTCTAGACAGTCTGCCGGGTTTTGTAGAGACACACAGGACTGCGATTCTGGATCAGTCGGCGCTAGTTAATAATCTGGTGGGCTACTAAGATACGGGACTCTGAGCTGAAGTACCTTCAGAAGGATGTGGATAAAAGCTGAAGATCATGAAGGGGGTCAGAAGAAGACCTGCAGACAGCAACACACACCAGAAAAAAAAAAAAAAAGAAAAAAAAACAAACACACACGGATCGAGGGCTTCACCAGTCAGATCTCAAATCTCTCAACTCGTTTCATTCCGGAAGATTCCTATGGTGTTGTGATGGAAGAGCTCAGGGTTTTTCCTCTAGTCAAAGACACCAACTTATTTTTATATTGGTACCACATATTCTGGTAAAATTGTCAAAAAGTATTGTAAAAAGAAGATCTGTTTTCAATAGGAATAAGTGACAATATCAGATTTTTCTTTTCAATAATATGTGACAATATTTTGTGAATAGTTTTCAGCAAATGTGACAATATCAGATTTTTCTTTTCAATAATATGTGAAGCACGTGGCAAAATTGTTCATTAAAAATATGTGACAAGCAATACATTTTAATGAAAGAGAATATGAAAATATGAAATAAAATGAGGACCCTTTGTATGTCCAGTACGTTTGGCAGAATTCACAATAAAGGTGACTTTGACTTGACTTAGATTCAGAAAGAGCTTTGTTGTGTGTGATGAATCTTACGTATGTGAGTGTGTGTGCGTGTGTGTGTGTGTGTGTGTGTGTGTGTGTGTATCTGCTCTTCACCTCCAGAGCTGCTTTCTGAACAGTGATCTGGCTGAAGACACGGGCGCCATCGTCCGGACACACCGTCTTCAGCTCGTCCTTATTGAGGGAGAAGAGCTGCGCCCCGGTCAGAACGCCCAGACTGTCGATCGCCCTGTGGAGAGCACAACACTCCTCCTCAGGGCCGAGCGAGCGCTGGACCGCACTCGGCCAAGGTCACGTGGGACTCACACGGAACTGAAGCCTTTCAGCTGCAGCCAGGCCTTCACCTCCTCGGGCGAGGAGTCGTACGTGATGTTGGCCGCAGGGAGGCCGGCGGAGCGACACGGTGCTGGAAACTTCTTCTGAGCAGAGCGTCCCAGAGTCAGTCTGTGCATCAGCTCGTCCTGAACCTCCTCCATGTTTGACTTCCGGCCTGAAATATACACGAGTGTCAGGAGATAGAGAGAAAGAGAGAGAGAGAGAGAGAAAGAGAGTGAGTAAAGGTGAGAGAGACAGCGAGAGAGTAAAAATGAAAGAGACAGCGAGAAAGAGGGAGAGAGAAACAAACAGAAAGAGTGAGAGAGTGAGTAAAGGTGAGAGAGAGAGAGCGAGACTGACAGGGAGAGAAAAAGAAAGATATAAAGAGACAGAGAGTGAGTAAAAGTGTGAGAAAGAGAGAGCGAGAGACAGAGAGAATAAAGGTGAGAGTGACAGCGAGAAAGTAAAAATGAAAGAGACGGCAAGAAAGAGGGAGAGAGAAACAGATAGAAAGAGAGTGAGAGAGTGAGTAAAGGTGAGAGAGACAGCGAGACTGACAGCGAGAGAAAAAGAAAGATATAAAGAGGCAGAGAGTGAGTAAAAGTGTGAGAAAGAGAGAGCGAGAGACAGCGAGAAAGAGGGAGAGAGAAACAGACAGAAAGAGTGAGAGAGTGAGTAAAGGTGAGAGAGACACTGAGACTGACAGGGAGAGAAAAAGAAAGATATAAAGAGACAGAGAGTGAGTAAAAGTGTGAGAAAGAGAGAGCGAGAGACAGAGAGAGTAAAGGTGAGAGAGACAGCGAGACAGAAAGAAAGATAAAAAGAGACAGAAAGAGAGTGAGTAAAAGTGTGTGAGAAAGAGAAAGAAAGAGAGAGAGGCAGAGGAAGAGAGAGAGGAGAGAAGTGAGTGAGTGAAAAAAAGTGAGAGCGAGAGAAAAGGTGAGAAACAAAGTGAAAGAGAGTGAAAAAGGGACAGAGAGAAACTGTGTGTGTGTGTGTGTGTGTGTGAGAGAGAGAAAGAGAGAGAGAGAGAGAGAGAGAGAGAGAGAGAGAGAGAGAGAGTGAGTGAGAGATAGCTTAAGAGAGGCAGAGAGAAAGGTGAAGGAGATATCGGGGGATGAGAGAGAAAGAAAGAGAGAGAGAAAAAGTGTGTTATAGAGAGGGAGAAAGTGTGAGTGTGTGAGAGAGTGCGTAAGAGGCAGACAGAAGGGGGGGGGGTGAGAGAGAAAGAAAGAGAGAGAGAGAGAGAGTTGCACGTACGTGCAGCTGGTGCAGGTTTCTCTCTCTCGTGTTCTCTAACGATGCGATTGTCGCTGTGACTGGCGTAGTTCCCCGTGTGTGCGCCAACCTCCTCAGCCGCTGTGGGTAGTTGTGGAGGCGTGGGGAGTCGGGCGGGGTCAGGAAGTGTCGGAGGCGTCGTCTGGGTGTGAGGGGGTGGAGCCACCGCAGGTTTGGAGACGTAGTCGGACCGTTGTTTCTGCAACAGTGAGGATCACACACTTCATCAGACCAGTCTGATCACTTCTCTCGTTCCTCACACAATAATGTCATATTTACTTCCGCCTCCAACATTAAACATGAAATGCTGTGACAATCTCAATTACCTCGTTTAACTCGCCCAGTAATTGCTTGTGATAGATGAAGAAAGACATGAAGATTATGAAGCGTGACAATCAAACACACACACACACACACACACACACACACACACACACACACGGCAAAATAAACAAACGCACAACAATGTGAAGCACACAGCACACATTTACCTTAAACAACTCAAATTCCTTTTTTGGCATCATGAGCTTCAGGACAAACACAAGACAGTGACTGTGAGATTTTTGGGGAAAGCGGAAAACGAAGGCGGTGAAGAAGCACAGAGCGAGTGGGTGAGGCGGGCGGGCGGGTGGGCGGAGCTAGTGATGTCACCTGTATGGTGTGGCTGTAGATTGGCTCTCCACGGCCCGTCATGTCCACGGCTCGGCTGATTTCCAGAATGTTGTTTGGCACATAACCCGAAGCTCCCGTCCCGTTTCGCACCTTCCACCACTGCTTCCTGTCATCGATCACCTGACGACCACACCCACGTCTCAGAACATCACAGGCTCACGCAGCTGTAAAAGCATCACCTGGACCGCACCTCCACCACCTCATCCTTCACCACAGACAGTTCGGTGGCATTTCTGGCCACAAAGTCGTATTTGGACCGGGCGAAGTTCTTGTGCTGCGCTCGACCATGAAGCTCCAAGTTCCTGGACCAGAAGAGAAAGTCAAAGATAACCATCACATAAGCATACTGTAACCTCACACAGAGCATGTGTCAAACTCAGTGCCCGAGGGCCACATCTGACCCAGCGTACCAACATACTGGGCCACGGTGTGACTTTCAATGAGGCTTTTATCTGTGATATTGGCTGATAAGAGATGTGAAGCGCTGATGACACAAACTACTGATCCGATAATGCAGTGCTTTTGCTGCCTTTCCTTGTATAAACTCGATAGAATAATTTGAAATGTTTACTTAAAATATGAATTTTTTTACAAATTTAAAATTTTTCAATTTATTTTAAGTTGTCAGTTTGTTAATGAATAATGAATAATATTCGTCTCATAATATTACAATATTCATAATACCCATAAGATTTCACCTATGTTTAAAAAATGTTTAGTATAATTTTATTTTTTTTTATACAATTTTATTTTATATTTACTTTTTATTTTATTAAAAATATATACCGCATATAATTTTTATTTGGACAAAATATTCCAAGTTATTTAAAGTTTAGGTTTATTCTGGAATAATATTTAGTCTGCTTGTCTGTCATCCATATTAATGTTTAAAAAAAGTTTTGTTTTAGCGTGCTTTATAAATTATATATATATTTATACATTTATATTATATATTTTAGATATAAATACACACACATATATATAATATATATTTATTTATATTTTATTACAGAAATTCTAATTTAATTTTGACAAAATATTCCAAGATATTTAAAAAGTTTATTCTGAATAACATTCTTGTCTGTTTTCAAGGATATTAATGTTAATTTAAATTTTAATGATTTTTTAAATTGTTCTTCCTGTTGGCCACTCGAGCGTCTGAGATTGACACCCCTGAGGATTCGGTCCATGACGCAGCAGCCGTGGAGGAGCATCTCGGAGCACAAGCACTTCAGAATCACCGATAGTGAGGTCAGATCAGAACAGCCGAGTCGAGAAAGTGAGTTCAGATTACAGCCGAGCACAGGAAGTGAGGTCAGATCAGAGCAGGTAGCCGAGCACCGAGACGGTTCTCCACGGCCAGTTCGAAAGCAGCCACGGCCACGTCTGACTCCAGCCGATGCAAACGCTGGTGAGAGGAGCGACTGAAGCCGTACTTATCTGATCCCGGGACGTCCTGCGCCAGCGGCTGCTGTCAGAAGACACAGAGCAGCACATGTCAGATCATCACACACATTCCACGTCCCGCCAGGACTTTCTGGATTTTGTGGCTGTAGTTTCCAAAAATGTACAAACATATTTTCGCACTTTTTTTTTTTATATGGTGAACATCACATGTAGCAAATATTAAAACTTTCTATAGATCATAATTATCATGAGCAGAAACACTAGAATGATTTTGGGATTTAAAACTTGTCTGCATTTCAGCTGCAGAAATGCCTCCTTACCTCTCACAACATTGTTCACCTTTATTATTTTGTCTAGTGAAGCAGTTGTTAAAATGAAAATTAGCTGACTATTTAAATACAGTTAAGTAAAAAATGTCCAAACTTGTCGAAAACCGTTATGCTGCTGAGGAGATTACTTTCTTAAGATTAGATTTCTATGCATTTTTCCCCCGTGAACCAGTTGTTAATACAAACATTATTTTATTATTTGATGAAGTTAAAATGTCTTAATTATTCTGATGAGCAGATTACGCTTTTAAGATTAGACTCTTCTTCCCAGTGAACCAGTTGTTAAATGAAAAAATTATTTCATTAATCAAGTAAAAAAACGTACAAAATTTGTGGAACGCAGTTGTTCTGATGAGCAGATAATATTTTTAGACTTCTAGACACTTAACATAAAAATTATTTTATTAAGGTGAAAATGTCTTAATTTGTGTAAAACAGTCATTGTGTTGAGTGAATTGCACTTAAGATTAGATTTCACACTGACGCTTCCTCCAAGAATTCACACACAGTGACGTTCACTTGTTCTTCTTAAAAGTTTAGCTTCGTTTAATTCAGCAATCAGAAATAAACCATTATAAATTATAATTATAAATAAATAAATAAGAAAAAAAATTGCAAAAAAAACGGGAGGGAGTGTATATGCGTCAAAGGTGAGTCTCACATAGAGGGACGATCTCCCAACCTCGGCCTGTGCCAGAGTCTCTGCCAGCTGCGCCACGTCCTGCTGGCGCGACACCAGCACCGGCGGCTCCCAGCCGTCCCTGAAGCGCAGCACGCACGGAGGGAACGGATGATCCTTCGGCCACTCTAACCTGACAGTTCCACGACAGAGGTTAACGCTCCAGTCACGTGTCAGAAGAGCAGAACGTGCTCCACACCTGCACTTGGTCCATCCGTCTCCCAGCGTGACCCACAGGTGCCTCTCTTCCGCAGATCCAGCCGAGTGCAGGAAATCAATAGCATCTCTGGTGAGCAGAGGAACCGTCACACTTCTGGCCAGATCCACTCCTCCAGACGTCTGGATCAGCTGTGGGGGGAACAAAACGACACGCACTTAAGCCCACCACTGCCCCGAGACCACCGGACTCATGAATGCGACGCACCAGCCTGAGAGGATTGAACAGGAAGTGAACGAGGTCCGCAGCACTTGGGTTTTGAATGTGGTTCTTCAACTTCCCCTGGAAGGAGATTGAGAAGATGATGGCGAACCGGTCGAGTGGCGAATCATCCAGGACTCACCAGCAGGTTGAAGGCGTGTTTAAACTTCTGGAAGCAGTCTACAAAGTCGTCCTGAGATGGAGGCTTGGCTCGGAGAGTCAGAACCCCTTCTGTCCACACACGCACGCACACACACACACACACACACACACACACACACACACAAAGTGAGTGACTGGCACCGTGGCTACTGGTGATGATGTCACAGACTCGCCTCCAGCGCCTTGTTTCTTGTTCTTCTTGGACTTGCGGCGCTTGGACAGCTCGTTGAAGGCTTCTGCGGCTTTTTGCAGCTTGGTGACAAAATATTCAATGTCGTCTAAAATGTGATTGAGGATTTGCTGTAGATCAGGGCATGAAAAAAAAAAATGTTATGACTGTTATTTTCAGTGACGAGTAATCTAACGCAATTACTTTTTCCTTCGTTACAACAACGTTATCGTTACTGACAAAAATGCTGCATTACTATAATTGTAGTAACTGAAGTATTGCATTGATTAAATGTCCATCTTTTACACAGAAGTATTACGTTTGGTCAAATACAAGCGACTATTTTTAATTTGGTAGGTGTCTCTCACATTGTCTCACAACAACATTAAAATAGTGTAGATTTATTTGTTTGATATTTTACGCCATCTTCGATGGCTATATTAATGGAAACATGGTCTTTGACAATTTTACACTTCAAAACATAGATAAAAAGCAATATATACCCAACTTTTCTATAGGACTTCAACAAATTAGACTCTTTCACGCTGATTTCGGTGAAAAATTGTAAACTCTTTTGTGGTAAAACATTCTTAAAAACATCTGTTAAAACATTTTCTGAATGAAACCGTCGTCTAATATCATACGATTGATCACAGTCAATTAAAATGTGCTTTACAGACAAGGTAAAAAAGTTAAATCTGAAAATGAGGATGATTTGTGCCAATGACGCCAGGCATAACTTTACATTTTTTACAAACAAAGATTATTTTGTGATGATTAACTACAAATTAGTACAGCCGAACAATTGTGTGCATCTGTAGCGAACTGTGAACGGCTTATCTGATTTGCTGACAGGTGGAAAATGGGTTGAATTAGTGTAAACGCTCACCACATCCCGGTCCACTTGTGCTGGGCTTATACCAGGACAGCCGTCCAGCTCAGTGTAGTGCTGCTCATCTGTGAACACACACACACACACACACACACTATTATCAGACGAGAACATGAAGTTCTGCGCTTGACCTCGGACAGAATGTTCCCACTCAAGATCTACTCTGGAAAAACATCAGACAGCGTTAAGACTTAAAAGAGAGGTAAAAAATAGCCTTTCCAAACTACAAAGATTGTGTGAATAAGGAGCTCACAATGACAAAAATTATATTCACTATATTAGGACATATTTTAAAGTTTAAGCCAAAATACAAGTCCCCAACTCAATTAAAAAGTAACAAATCAACAATTCCACTAATGATGCAGACAGTAAAACAAAGAACTAATCTTACAACCTTGCTGCTCAAAGGGCCATGCAGAGTCGGCCAATCGGTTCCTAATGTCCCCTTGATTGACACCTGGCGGAAGATGAGGGGCGGGGCCGCCCGGGGGTGGGGGGATGGAGGCTTCACTCTTCTGGATGGTTCTTTTGGCCACAGACACAGTTAAAATTCAGACAAAATTCTTTATTTCGGAATTCAGATGTTTCCAGGCATTTACTTCAGGACGTCTGGTCTGCGCTTCACTTTTCCGCCCTTGTGATCGCTGAGGGCGCTCTCGATGTCCAGATGGATCAAATTGGCCTAATAAAGCTATGACATTATCATTTCCGTAGTGTGAAGGTGGTGTGAGTGCCGCACCTTGACGTGGTCGCACTGGAACAGGTGGAGGTCCGGCTTGGCCTGGCCCGACTCCTTACACACCAGCGCCAGGATGGAGTCGTAGCTGCAGCCATTCATCACAGCCTGACAGTGCTGGATAGAACCCAAGGGAAAGTTCTCCAGCTCGTTCTGAAAGAGCAATGTGATAGATTCTGGGTCCATGACATCACACACATCACTTGGCCCGCACGCGCCACCCAATCAAATCTGCCCTGCACCTTGGAATCGCTGTCGATGAGGCTGACCGCCTTCTCATCCACCTGCAGGGTCATGTCTTGTGTCCAGACTTTGCCTTTTGCGTCCAGTAAACGCAGTTTCCTAACCCCGTCTTCGATGGTCAACATGGCCTCTTTGCGGTCCATCACAAAAGTGGTCAGATGCTGCGAGACGAAATTGCATATCTTCAGCAGACATATCACCTGATAGAATGATGTTAGAAATTACAAAGTACAGCCCCTGAATTACGAAAGGCACAGCTGCCGAAAGTTTCAAGTTACAAAATGCGTCTTCATCATTCGAACATTTCGTCCCTGGTTATGACATTTTACAGTGATAGTAAAAGTGTTTTTGTCAGAAATGTTGCTTTTTCCATCTTTAAGTGTGTTCTGAGCATTTGTAAGGCACTTTTCACAGTCTCAAAAGTCAAGTTTTAACTGTCTCAATGTGCACAATTTTGAAATTTCACACATTCTAAAAAACAACGAGCAGCTTGGCAAAAAAACACCAACCCTGAGAGAAGGTTGAACGTTGAAGGTTTGATGATTGAAACACAGTCTTATAGTAGTAGTTAAAGAAGTAGTGCGGGTGTCAACGTCCACTTGACTCATCGAATAGAGAAGCCTAAGTTGGGGTTCGGTCCCGAGGACGTGCACTTATCCAGAATCCACTGTTTAACTAAATTTCCAAGCATTTTCAAGCACTGTGTGTGTGATTATTTTAATCCACCATGAGTCCAAGAAAGTAATGGAGGAAGTGGTAAGAAGAAGAAAAGAACTTGATAGAAACTAAGCAAGAGATTGTAGGAAGTTTGGTTACCTGTGTGGTCAGACATTAAAACAAACATATGAAAAAACTACTTAAAACTGATCGCCATAACCCGTATAGTACAGTAAGTTGTGTTTGTTTGTCATCCAGCGATCGTCTCATCTTTCAAGCACTGCTAGCCGCCTGCATAGCCACTTGAACCCAAAGGTGAATAAACTAACTTTTATTCTTTTGCTTTAATTCCATAGTACTCATTTTTAATGTTCTATTCAATCTTTTTTACTACAGTTATAACTAGTGATGCACCGAAATGAAAATGAAAACCGAAAACTGAAAAAGAGGAAAGCCTGGCCGAAAAACAAAACACAGAAAGAATTGCATTTATTGCTATGATGGTGTGCTAACTTTACTAAAACCAAGGCATTGCAATTGCATAAATTAATAATGAAGTTTCAAAGAAAAAAATGAAACAAAATGTTTTACAAATATGCAAATATTCATTAAGCATATTGCAACACTCAAGAGTATAAAATATAATTCAAACTAAAAAGTTTAACTTGACCTACTGGCCTGCTGAAATGTTGTAAAATTACATGTTCCTCCATTTAAAATTGCCTTTAAGTTTAAAGTGCATTCAGAACAAGTACAAAGGACACAACATTTTCTCTGCAGGTCTTAATAATAGTATAAATAGGTTTCTGTTGAGCTTGTCATCTGACTGACATTTTAGAAAGATTTGACTGTATTTAAATAAGGCCAGTGGATAAAAAATATATACATCTTGCAGAAATATACAATCTGTCACATATAAAGTAGCCTATAACAAAATAGCCTACGTATTAGTATTATTAGAGGTACTTTCTTGCAGGATTTCACTGAACATATGGTGCAAACCCCTCAACTGGTGCTGAGAGACGCGCTCTGCTCTGCCTGCACCGGTTCTGTGCGTCCATCGCTGTCTGTTCTATTTCTCGGACTTTTCATAGTTTTTGCCCTGGTATGTATTAACCACTTTGGACGCTTTAGGGCTGCGATAAAAGTAATAGCGTCCGCTAGAGATGCATCAGATGAGCTGATCTCTTTAGTTTGCTGCTCAAACGGAGTAAGAAGAGAGAGAATGTTCTCTATTAAGAGCCACTGGTGTGAAGTGAGTGTCTGCGTTATGTTATGCAGCCATTGCTCGCAAGCAGCTCTCGCGGTGCATCCCTAACTATAACTATATTTTATCATATTATAGAACAAAATTGGCCATTTACTAGGGCTTGTAATGGATTAGGGCATTTACATTTACGTTAAACGCGTCCCTACTTATAAAATAAGTAAACTGCGTAAGTTTCGTAAGGTACAAATTCATTTTGTAGGTCGGTGTACCATTGTGTTTTTATTAGTGTGTTTTCTCACACGAAAGTAAACAGTCACCTCCGTCCCGAAGGATTATGGCACGAAGCGCATCTCCTTACCTCCACGTGGTACTGAGACCGGTCCATCAGGCTGCTGGAGCTGCTGCTCTTGGTGAAGTTCTTCCGGTGCTCTGAGGAAACACATGGCAGGACATCATTCAGCTCTGCTGAATGTGGAGCAGAGCTGCACAACAGCACATGATTTCGTACAATGACGAACAACTGAAGAACATCTACAGAGAGCTGACCAGATGTGTGTGAGCATCACTGAGGCCTCGGAAAACACACACACACACACACACACACACACACACACACACACACACACACACACACACATACACAAAGGAAGGACACAGCAAACACACACAATCACCATCAGCTTCTACCTTTCTTTTTGTGTTTGGCAGAACTGTTCAGGAAATATTGTCCATCTGTACCTGAGATGATGGAGCAGAGAAAACAGGGATGACAGAGATACCTCTCTCTCACCTCACACACACACACACACACACACACACAGAGTTAGTCGGTCACACTCGCTCACAAAGCCTCACTCATTCACTCAAGTCAATCATTCACAGACAATCTCTCTCTCTCTCTCTCTCTCTCTCTCTCTCTCTCTCTCTCTCCTTTCTCTCCTCTCTCAATCATTGTCATTCTGTTGCCTGTGAAAAATGCATATCCAAGTGTTAACAAGACTTCAAAATCTCTCTAACAAAGTCCGAGGACGGAAGTCAGCGTAATAAGAAAACTCTACTGCTCGTCTCCTTACACTGGTTACCAGTTGCTTCTAGGAATGCTTTAACGTATTATCTTTGTTAATCAAGACTAGTACTGGTACTAAACCACCTTATATCAACTCCATTAAAGCAATTGTTTCTTCCCAACGTTGTGCTTCTTAAAAAGTGAGGCCAAAAAGTTTCCTTTTTCCCGGGGGGCTGCGCAAAAGAACACAGGAGATCTCATGCCACTTACAATCAGAGAACCAACAATGCTTTGTAGTTCCTCTGCAACGAGGATTAACATGTATTTTTCCCACTCAGCTGTGGTGGAACAACTTATCCATTTCAACCAGAATCTCTACCACCTTCACGACAAGCACTGATGACTGCGCTCCATCACCAGCACTTAACCGGCTCTCAAGAAAGCTCTGTGTTTACTGACTAGTTTTTTATGTTCAAACCAACTCGAACATTACTAATTAGTTACTTCTCTTCATAGACAGTTTCATAATATTGTTGATGCGTCAAGACAAAGATATCTACTATTATTCGGTAGTCTGATGATTTTTAAACCAAGGAATTGTGCTAAAATAACACTTTATTCACTCTGTTGTTTGCTTAAAAAAACTACATCAGAAAACTGTAGTTTTATGAAACGGCAGTCGGCACTCCCTGAACTCATCTTCCACTTCCTGTTCAAGGAGAGAGCTGCCAATCACATTCTCACCAGCCAATCAGAGTAAGTCCCGCCCCCACGTGAAACTAGTGCCAAGATTCCAAGCGAAAAAAAACAAACAAACAGAAATGCGAAGCATTTTACGTTGGATCATTTTGCCACTAATCTGATTCCATACCAAAGCTCCTAGTCGCTTTGGAATAAAGCGAAATGACTGTCACAGACCTAACTTAGTAGTGGCCGAGAGGAATGAAACACTCACCGAACTGACCAGTCAGCGCTTTGACCGACACATCCGTCGTCATGGAGCCATGACCACTGCGAGAGAGAGACCATTAGAGCATTCATTCATCCCAAGCACCAGCACTTTCCCTCTGTGACTTTATGGATGAAGTAGACACGGTCTGTTTTCATTGAGCTAGTCGCACTAATTGTAAGACAAATCAATAATGAATGTACGGAACAGAAGTGGCAGCAATTAATAAAACATCAGAAATCCGTCCCGTTAAATGCAGGAAATTAAAAACTCTTGGGATTTGCCTAGAGACAGATAAAATGGCTCAGAAATTAGCAAGCATTTTTAACTCAACGGGTAAATATGCACAGGAAGTGACACTTACTTCACCTGAGAGGATGATGCCGTCACACCGCCAGACCCCTTCATCTCAGGACTTCACGCAGACCCTCCACTGCAAGACAACAACACACTCAGCTTCTCTCTGTGTGTGTGTGTGTGTGTGTGGATATGACACGGAGCTGAACTTTCCACTATTCTCCATGGCCCGAGAGCCTCATTACAGGGACACGAACCCAATCATGCTAATTATAGAACTCGTGGGACAGAGCTGTCAATCAAACACACCCTTGTTACAAATGACGTCACACACACATGCGTGAACAATCGAGTGGTCACAATTATAATCACGGTACGTCTGGTCACCGTGATCTCAAAATGACTGCTTATTGATGATTAACCAACCAACCCGCTAAGGTAATCGTGCGAGCTGACCTGTCTGACCCTACCGGTCTGAACGGCTCACACACACTTCTGAGAATACACACGGAGCGACAGATGACCACGGTCAGATCTAGAAGCCTTTCCGAAACACACTACAAACACGGTTCGGGTACCTGCTTTCACTCAGAGTGGTCTCGGTCGAAATGGCTGGTCACCGTGACATAACACTTGCTGTCCACACCTGTAGACGGACAGTCGGACAAACGCACGGACAACGAGCAGTTCCAAACTAGGTAAATCTGTTTACAGCATGGCCATCAATACCATGTGATGCTTCAGCGGCAGAGAGAGAAAGAGGTGTCTGCTCGCTCTGGAATCTTTAAGAGGATTTGTGAAGAGATTTACTGACACACAGCTTCGCGATTAGCCTCCCTACAACAGAGAATGCTGGAGAAGTGCGTCCGTCCATCCATATCTGAAGAAAACTTCGTCGTAAACTCCGGCCGCTATCGTTCACGCCTGACCGAGCAGCACTTTACTCACACGGTTGATGATTAGTGGAAAAAACTTTCCGCGTTCGGTTAAAGAAACCTTCCGGACCAGTTTACATGCTCTGTATCTTCATCATCACCTTCAGATCTCTAATCCTGGTTTTTTTTTCTGTCCATATACCCAGAATCCTCAGCGCACACTGACATCACTGACCTGATCCTATTAAACTTTACTAGAAGGGTTATGAGTGAACACACTCACACAATGAAAGGGCGGGCCTTTCTCCTCACAGTGACCTTTGACCCCGTGGTTCCGTCCGGACTGGACAGACGTTTTTAGACACATCGCACCACACTTCATGTAAACTGGCCTCCCATCACACAGCTGAAAATGTACACTGGTGCTGAGGAACAAACTGGGAATCAGAACCTTGTTGACCCCTGTGACCTTCAAAATACTGATCCGGCTGCACCCTCTTGAAGAGGTCACGGTTTCTTGATGAGGTCACATCACCTGAACATGTTCTCCGGAAGAGCAGCTGCACTACCAGCAATACGACAAATCATGAGTCAATACATGAAGCGGATGTTTAACCTGCGGCTCTAGTTACCAGTAACTGACCCATGTCTCACCCTCTCAGTTACTAACTATACTGACTGACCACCCTACACTGGACAACACACGAGATCTGTGATTGTGGGCTTGAAAAACAAACCAAAAAAAACGCGACAAAACACAAATAAATCTGTCACGTAAAGCTACCAACGGTCACGTGTCCGGCTGAACCGACGCGGGAGCGCGCTGGCACCTGCCCGCGTGACCGGCTCTGCCATGGCAACGAGTACCAGTATGTTTACAGAGAGCAAACCTTAAACAACAGACGGAACATGAGCTAACGACACAGAAAAACGGGCGAAAAAGCACACGACAGACTGGTAACGAGCTGACAATTCTGCTGGACAAACTAAGCCGTTTGTGTGTGTGTGTGTGCGTGTGTGTGCGTGTGTGTGTGTGGCGCCACCGACACAAAGCTGTCCAAATCCCGGTTCGATTGGGTGTTTGTGCAAACACACTTACCTGCTTGTGGTACTTCTGGCTTTACCGCATGATGAAAGCCCCACAGACACACGCGCAGGCACCAATTTCTTAGTTTAACCTTCTTAGCAGTAATCCGCCGCAGCCTAAGTGAGTTTGACTAGCGGGAGCCATCAGCAAGACATTGGCGCTTTGCAGCTCGGACACGTCATCATACGTCATCACGCAGGTGCGCGACTTGAAAAAGCGCTTACCTGCATTGATTAATATAGAAGAAGAAATGAACTTTATTAATCCCTCAGTGGGGAAATTCGTCTCTGCTTTTGGCCCATCCGAACTAACTCGGTTTGCTACAATGTATGTTTCTAATTTCCCCCTGTAGGCTGTTGTTGTTGTGTTATTTTTTTTTTTTTTTAATTTGTGTTATTTTATTAGGTTCTTAAACCTCGGTTAGGTTTCATTAATCAAGTTTTATTTATTTACTGCTTTTCAAATGCATTAAATAGATGAAATAGCTATTTTTGACAATTAATCAATTGTTATTGATTACTGATTATTGATTGATTATTATTGCAATTTATATTTTTAATCAAAAAACATGAAAAAAGTATTTTGTATCACTGTATGGAAGACAGGTGCTCATCCAGATTATCTCAAGAAGCTATTAAAGAAAATAAACACGTTGTGTTGATTAAACATTAAACCAAACAATTATATAATACAACCAAGCAAGCAAAAAACCAAAAAGATTATAAACAGAATTCCAAATGTATAAAATTAATCAATTAAAAAAACATAAATATGAATGGCCACCCGTGCAAACTTAACACTGAACAAAACAGTGGCGCCAAACTATATTGAATAGGGGGCCAAACCTCAGAGCAATTTTAAACTTGGGGGACAAACAAACACGCAAGATATAAAAAAGTACTATTACTTTTTTTTAGCATGCAAGATATAAAAAAATACTAGCTACATGCTATTTTGGATAAAAAATGTAGATTTTTTTGGACAAAGAGCTATATTATTCCAGAAATATTATTCCAAAATAAAGGAAATAAGAACATTTAAATTTCAATAAACATATTTTCTCTTTTATTGTGTTTGACACATATAACTAGAACAACAAACAAGACATGAACAAACATGAACTAACAAGAACGATGGCACAAAAATCTGAAAAATAAAAACAACAACTGATTTAAATAAATAGACGGTAATAAGCAATGTCAGGACAACAAATCAACAAAAGTAAGAAATAGTTTTCATTGCTTTAATGTGACTGTCATTTTTTTTTTTAAAGTAATGAAAAATTATGTCGTATCTGAACGTGGAGCCCCCTGATATATAAATAAATGTCCCCAATAAATAAATCATTAGAAATGTTCTTTTAAATGTGCAAACAGGTTCTTCAGCCGTGCAATATGTAAATACTGTGCTAACCCTGTTAATATATTACATGTTAATATTATACTGGTTCTTTTTTGTTGGCTTGTTTTTTTATTTTAGTTTTTTTTACCAGAAGCAGTTGTCACCGACACAAGTTCATTGTATGTGCAAATTGTTCTTGGGAAAAAGCTCTTTATGATTCTGAATAAAATAGGTATAAAGTTGCTGTAGTTTTGTTTTTTCCTAACAAGAAACAGATTATTCATTTTTGTCTAAATAAGAAACACCAATTCTTAAGAGATTTTGGCGTTCCTGTAGACGAAGTTGAATTTTAAGGGAGGAAAGGTATGCTTATTATACAATGATACATTTTAATCACCAAAAAGGAGGAAAAAAGGCAAGTATCAAAATTCAAGTCAAAAAATATTTATTAACATTGACTCTTTAACCTATCACAGTTGTGCTTTTATTTCTCGTAGCTAGAGTAATGTTTAGCAAAACTTTTTAAGGCTTTTGTGTGTAAGATAATAAACTCTGACTTCAAATGACTACAGATTTCTGGCAAAATTGTCTTTTCTTTTTCCTTTTACATCTTGTTCCTGTTAAAATGGAAGTGACGTCATAATGGCCTCTGGGATAGTACCACAATGTCCACAAAAAAGGTGTTTTTGTGCTATAAACAACATTAGTGGCAGAAAAAAAGCAGATGAATAAACATTCAATAGATAACTTAAAAAAAGACATTGGGGTCTGTTGGGAACATCTGGCAGAGCACTGGGTCAGGGAGGTCTTCAACTCCCAACTCCAAGAGAATTTATCCTGAGAAAGAAATACTGAATCGGAATGGAATCCCCATTTTAAAAAGTCTATGCCAGGGTGCTGGAGAGGTACATCGTTTTCTTTTTAAATGGCTGTGGGAATGGAAGACCCCCTTGACATTGAAGAAAAATATTGTAACCATAGCAACAGAACAACTAAGACAAGATCTTTCTAGAAGCTGTTGTATCTTTGTTGTAAAAAGTTTGTATGAAAAAAGAAGTTAACGTAAACAACAATATTTTTTTTCTTATTTTGCAAACTACGTCTGCTATCAAATTGTAGCCAGAAATTATCAAATTTACTGCATGGTGGGCTGTGACACAACAGACAATGAAGAATTAGCTTAGATACTGCAAATGAATATTCCCCTATTTTCCAGACGATGACTGTGCGCCCTCGTGTGGTATAGCTTTGAAATAACAACATACATAATTTAATATGCAGTACAATACAAACAAATGTAATAAATTGTAGTACTTCTTGCTCAACAACAAAATCAACAACAACAACAACAACAACAGCAACAAAGCATTGGTTTAATATTTCTTTTAGTTTATGAGACTAAAACTGTCAAACAGAAACGAAACGAAAACAGAGTTCTCCCCTTAAGTCCGTACGGTCGTTTGCGTCTGTGTTTTAATTGTAAGTGCATCACAGGTAGTAACTACTACACCGTAGGCACGTGATGCATACTTCCTCCCAGCAGCAAGGCGTTCTTCACAAGCTTTCAAAAGGCATTCCTGTATGACAGAGATCAGTCAGACGCTCGGAGGGTGCACACTTCAGCGCTAGTGAACAGGCACTAGCAAGTGCGCGAGCGACGAATAGGACGAGGCCTCGCGTGACGACAACGAGTCACAAAGCGGAAGGAGCGTTCGTGCTCTAGAGGTAAGACAGCAAACAGCTTCAGAATAAACAGTCTAGATTTCACTGCATTTTAGAACGGCAAGGCCAGCATAAAGGTAGTTTGGATATTCAATGCGCGTGTTCTTCTATTTATTCTCGCGAGGAAGAGTCACGAGCTATCTTAGCCACGAGCTCGGGCATGTTTTCTGATGGCTTTCGGTTTTACTCGTGTCTGTCACTGGTATCGTCATCTGTCATGTATCTGTATTTGGCTAGTTCTTTTTTTAAAATAATGTTCATATTATTCAGCTGCGAATAAGTGTAAAAATGCGGACGCTGATGCGGGAAATTCCCACCGACGCGTGACGTCACAGCAACCACGATTTTGGTACTGTATTGTAAACGAAACAAGCGTGAGATGTTTTTCCTGTCGTACTCACTGAATGTAAATGTGCGATTATCGATAATAAGCTTAATTTAATAAAACTGGCCTTTATTCTCTTGTTGCGAACCTCAACGATAAGTTTTTGTTTTTATCGGATTTGTTTTATCCGATAAATTAGGACTATCTAAGGACATAGAGTATGTACACTGAAATCAACTTAAAATAATAACAAAACCTATTATTTTAAGTTGATTTCAGTGTACATACTCTAAGTTGTAGTATTGAGAAGTATTGTTGACAAAACCAAGAACAAACGGACAAGATGACGTTATCAGGTCGGGACTCTTGAGCAGAAGAAAATCTACATGTTTTCACATGTATTTCTGTCAGAGGAATACGTTATTACTATTTATTTTTGCTCGATACATCTAAATACAGCTAAAACATATTCCATCAGGCTGTGATGACTGACTGTTATATCAGTCTAATCTCCTCACGCTCCCCTTAATCTTTTATTTCTCCGTCCCTCGTTCACAACACGTTGCTTGCTACCTGGAATCAAAATGTTGTTTTATTGCTGGCAAGAAACTTAAATTATGAGAGTAGTTACAAAATCAACTCAGTTCACTCAACGCAGATTCTGAATTGTCCGTCAAAGTTTTAAAAGAATTCAATTACTTGAACGGGAATTCTCACTTCATAGTGCATTATTGTAAGATACATCATTTATTTCATGTCAAAATGGAGGTTTTGAACCTTCCAATTCGCCGAAGCGCAGATGTGTGGGGAAACCTGTGGGAAAATGTAGAAATCTATGCTAAGCAATGGCGGTTTTCAAGCCTTTTATGACATGTTGAAAAGCAATAAGCTTTTTTTAAGCAAAATGTTTGTTTTTTTTTTTTATCTTAGTTAAAGCAAATTACCATTTTTTTTTAAGAATTTCTATTTTTAAAGGAGTTTGTGCCTGTGTTCAGGGGCTGAGACAACAAATATAATTGCGGTGTATTGGGGCACGAGTATCTAAAAGACATCAGCTCTCTTCAGGAACGGAGTGTAACCCTGCCAAGTCACCACAATATATAAAGGTCTCATCATAACTATATTAATAATATATCGAATGTACTACTTTAAGATGGATTTGCTCATGTAAAACGCTGGTTTGTTTACAAAAGATCAACTACTCTGTTAGCACCGCCATCTTGGTGTCTTTCCTCTCAGGGCAAACCAAAGCATTTTTCTTGGTTATAAACAATGTTCTTCGATCTTGAATTGGACTCCTGTGACAGATGCACTTTCAAAATGGATGTCTAGGCAAAATCAGTCTTTTTGTGTACATTATTACACAAAACGGGTGCTCTGCATTTACCCATCCAGTGAAGTTACACACAAACCCGGAGCAGTGGGCAGCCTTAAGCCGTGGTCTCCCGGGGGGTTTGTGGGGTTCAGTGTCTGGCTTCAGGACCGTTATTTGAACATTCAGTGCCTGGGTGGCAGGACCAACTCCTTATTACAACAGTAGATAAAGACCCCCATAACTTTTTGTTTAGTTTTTTTTTATTCAATCAAAAACAAGGGACATGTTTTTTTTCCATTTAAGATAATAATAAAAAAAAAAAAAAAAAAAAAACCTTCAAGATCAACCCCCATAGTCACATAGCCTGTATATATCTGTGCTAGCAGGCTGTGATTGGTGCCGGGTTGTGTGATTTGCGTGTATTTGGTTTCTTGAGTTATTTTCATGCTTTGTAACTGTATTTACTAGATCCCATCGAAAGAGTCACAGGTTCCCGATCACTGTGAGCTAGAAAAATCCTGCCTAGCAACAAAAAAATGTCTCAGTTCAACAGTGGCTGGTGATTGGATGGCTGGATCACATCAGTTTGCCCGCACAATATTTTCAGTATTTGTTTACAGTGTCTAGGAGTAAATAAAGGAGTTGTGTTTAATGCAAATCAAAGTATCTGACTACAATATATTCACAGTAGTACCACTTTGAGGCAAAAAACAAAACATGAGAAACGACACAATACAGGAAAATAAATTCTGTATTGGATAAGTTTGTTACAAGATGAATGTGTTTGTTGATCACTGGCTTGTTTGTGTGCAGGTGTCATCATGCAGAGTACGGCAAACTACCTGTGGCTGATGTCGGACCTGTTGGGTCAGGGCGCCACAGCAAACGTCTACCGCGGTCGACACAAGGTGACGTGTGTGTGTGTGTGTGTGTGTGTGTGTGTGTGTGTTTGTGTCCTTGCATCTTCTGAGTTATGATGCCCACTTCCTTTGGCACTTTCCGGAATGTTCCCAGGCCGTCTAGAGACAGAATTTTCCAGAGGCGTCCGGAAATTTGCCATCTACACAGCTCCTCACCCTGTCTAATGGGTTGCGTCCATCCACCTTTCAGAAACACCTCAATTTAGTCACATGTATCTGAGACCCAACGTGAGAATGGAGTTCATGAGAATAGATGAGTGTTGGACAGTAAATTGAGAGTTCTGACTTTCAAAAAGCTTCATAAACAAGACCACCTGAGAGTATCTCTCACATTTTTCTGGTGGAGAACCACGACCTCCTGACTTGGAGGTTCTGGTCTTCTTCCCAACTACTGCTTGGTTTATAATGTTTTTATAGTTATTCAATGGCCTTTTTCTCTGTCTTTGTAGAAAACGGGGGATCTCTATGCTGTCAAGGTATTCAACAACCTAAGTTTTCTGCGTCCGCTGGACGTCCAGATGAGGGAGTTTGAAGTGCTGAAGAAACTGAACCACAAGAACATTGTGAAGCTGTTTGCCGTGGAGGAGGAGGTGAGAGAGAGAAAGATCTTGCAGTCAGATGCTGATGGTTCTTTTTGTGCTGCCAGTCCAACACTCGGCACAAGGTTCTGGTGATGGAGTTCTGTCCCTGTGGAAGCCTCTACACGGTCCTGGAAGAACCCACAAACGCTTACGGCCTCCCGGAGGATGAGTTCCTCATTGTTCTACAGGATGTTGGTAATTTGAAGACTCGCTGATCCGAGTGATTTCACTCGTCTGAGTGACTGAGGACGGTTTTTCTGTGTGATAGTGGCAGGAATGAATCATCTGAGAGAGTACGGCATAGTCCACCGCGACATCAAGCCAGGGAACATCATGCGCGTGATCGGGGAGGATGGACGATCGGTGTACAAGCTAACAGACTTTGGTGCCGCTCGGGAGCTGGAGGACGATGAGCAGTTCGTCTCGCTTTATGGCACGGAGGAGTATCTGGTGAGTGATGGAGAACGGAGAGGACGACGGGCTTGGACTGACCATGACGGGTCTCTCATGTGCTGCAGCATCCAGACATGTATGAGCGTGCGGTGCTGAGGAAAGACCACCAGAAGAAATACGGCGCCACGGTGGATCTGTGGAGCATCGGAGTGACGTTTTACCACGCCGCCACTGGCAGCCTTCCCTTCAGACCTTTCGAGGGGCCGCGCAGGAACAAGGAAGTCATGTGAGCAGAGTTGGGGGGATTCTGGTGGCCTCACACATGCTCTCACACTCACAGTGATGGGAATAACGGCGTTAATTTATATAATAACTTTATGAACTTATATTATAACTTTTTTCAGTAACGAGTAATCTAACGCAATTACTTTTTCCTCCGTTACAACGGCGTTATCGTTACTGGCAATAATGCTGCGTTACTTGTGGTCACCGAAGCGGTTTTCGTCCGATCAGAGTCTGCACTGTTTTTCCCTCTGGCGCGCATGTGTTCGTGGGGGCGGGACATAACTGGTGATTGGTGTGTCTGTGAACGTGGTGCGACTGAAAACGTGATTGGCTTAGATTAACTGTCCATCATGTAAAGCCGAAAGCGTTGCGTCTGGTCACATACAAGCGCTCGTCACTTCCGCACTTGCGATGGTTACGTCGTCATAATAATTAATGGAGGGCGGACTTTCCCTTTTCAAATAATGGCAAGTTGTGGGTTTGTGTCCAATGCAGAAATAATTCTGAAAAAGAAGAGCTTTTCTGAGTACACTAGGTTGTGAACAACAAAAAAACCGAGCTCACTTTTCCTTTCTGGCTAACTTTAACCAAACTGAGTTTGGTTCGTTTAAATAGAACTATATGTGAAAGTACCCTAATTTTACTACCTGGTTGCACTAGAAAGAGTGTACATTTTTGTTATTGTTATTTAATTTTGGTACATTGTTAAACAAAATATACAGAGAGCAGAACATGTTAAACTGTTTACTTTTTTGAAATGTATTCATTTATTTTTGTTAATTCCTTAAAAAGCACAATTTATATTTACACTTATTTATGGCCAGTTATATATATATACATATATATATATATATATATATATATATATATATATATATATATATATATATATATATATATATATATATATATATATATATATATACGTATATATAAATTAGAATTCAATTGGTGTTTCTCACATTGTCCCACGACAATATTTAAATAGTGTAGATTAATGTACAGTGATTTATAATAATAATTTATTTTATTCAGTGTCCATTTCATTTAATATTGACAGCAGCCAAGTTATTTGACAAATGAAAAAGTAACGCAATAGTTACTTTTCCTGGTAATTAGTTACTTTTATAGTGAAGTAACTCCATTACTGCCTCAATTACTATTTGTTAGAATTAACTAGTAACTGTAACAAATTACTTTTTTAAAGTAACATTCCCAACACTGCCCACACACAGGTACAAGATCATCACGGAAAAGCCGTTGGGTGCCATCTCAGGTCACCAAAAGTTTGAAAATGGCAAGATCGAGTGGACTTCTGAGATGCCCGTGTCCTGCAGCCTGTCCAAGTATGTGTAGGATGAAACGGGAGGACGCATGATGGTCTTATCGACGCCGTGTGTTTGTGTCAGGGGTCTGCAGAGTCTCCTCACGCCAGTTCTGGCCAATATTTTGGAGGCCGATCAGGAAAAGTGTTGGGGCTTTGATCAGTTCTTCGCAGAGACTAGTGACATCCTGCACCGCACCGTAGTGTTTGTGTTCAGCCTGCAGCAGTCCACACTACATCACGTCTACATACACGCCTACAACACGTGAGTAAACACACACACGTTCAACATGTGCGGTGTACACACAACCTATAACATGTCAAATTGAAACATCTACGTCATGTGAATACATCAGTGCTTCTCTAATATAACCTAATTAATGTAAAAATGAATTCATTACAAGTTACAAGTCACCTATTCCAAGATGAGTAAAAGTTGTAAAATATCCAATTTTTCTCAGTCAAACAGTCTAATGTACAAAAAAGTGCAGCTGCTAATTTGTGTTGAAGTGATAGCTCATAAATAGCATCCAGTACCTTCAGCATCCTGCAATTACACCTCGTCACCCCAAGAAATTAACCACGGTAGAAAAAGATGCAGACTTGTCGCGCACAATCACAACAGTAACAGTAAGTGACAGTATGTGTCCATTCAAATGTAGTGGAGTAAAGAGTACAGATACTCACGTTAAGTACAGAGTAAAAGTTGCTTATATTTTCGAAACTCGGTACAAGTACAAAGCAGCCAAAAATTACTTAAGTAAAGCAACAGTCTATTTACCATACGCTAAAAGTATGGTACGCAAGTGTAGTGTTTTTTTTTTTTTTCCTGCACAAAAAAGAATTGAGAAGCACTGAATTAAGCACAACAAAGAAACAAAAACACACAAAGGCACACATAAGTAAACACTTGCTGATTGTGTGTTCCTCTCTGTTTCTTTTCAGGGCAAATCTGTTTCAAGAGCTGCTCTTCAGACGCACTAACATCGCTCCGTCTCATCAGGACTTCCTGTTTGAAGGCAGACGGCTCATCCTAGACCCAAACCGTCAGGCCCAGAGCTTCCCAAAGACCAGCAGAGACAATCCCATCATGCTCCTCAGCCGAGATCCAGTCAACACAGTGGGGCTGATGTTTGAAGACCGTGAGTCGCATGATCCATCACAAGACGATGGTGAACATGGTGGTAATGTTGATGATTAATGATTGTTCTGCTGTTTTTCAGCCAGCCCACCAAAAGTTCAGCCGCGCTACGATCTGGATTTAGACGCCAGTTATGCCAAGGTGCTCAAATTTCTCTCTCTCTCTCTCTCTCTCTCTCTCTCTCTCTATAAATATATACAGTCAACTCAATTGGGCCGCCGTTTAAAGGGAGCAAGTCATATCTCATAACGCAAATTTGTGTTGTTTCTATTGGGGCAAAAGGTTCATGTATGTACATTTTCAGTTTATTGTAATGCATGTGATAATTCTACACTGTGAACTCAAAAGGGATTTTTGAGTGAAATAAAAAAGACGAGTTTCGGGTTTTACATTTAGACTTTCTGCAGGATATTATTTTACTGGAAAATCCACAACTCTGTGTATGAGGAAGCTAAACCATTATTAGCTAATCTTTGATGTAATTTCTATTTGTGAATTAATAGTTAATTTTGTGAATTTTAATTTCAATTTTCTTCCCAATTCAAGGTTTAATTCAATTCAATTCACGTTACTACTTCAAGCATTAGACAAGAAGACATAGACAAGACATTAGACATAGACAAGAAGACATGGGAATTACTTTGGTTTGCAAATAGTTAAACGAAAATCAAACAAGTCACGGGGGACAAAAACTCATAAAAAGATAATAATAATAATGATGATAATAATAATAATTTGTAGGGCGCTTTTCACAGTTTTAACTGTCTCAAAGCGCACGTGTAAATATGTAAGGGAAGTGTTGCTTTTTATTTATTTGATCGTCTGGATTGTTGGTGTTAAGTAAATGGCTGCGGTTATGACAAGACAAACCCAAAGATCTGAAATCATCTCTGCGCTTAACAAGACAACCAATTTGCATAGCATGACCTGATTTGCAGGTTTAGCTACAGGTTTATCACATGTTACATAATTTTAAATAGATGATTAACAAATGTACTTCTTTTTGAGCAGAAATAAAGAAAGCGTATCCCTACAGCGACACTTAGCAGTGGCTAAATTACACTGGAAGAAATAAAAGTAAATTAAATACAATAACACAGAAAACGCAGAAAGTTATAGATCATTGCACTCCCTACTGAAGACTGTAGTCTAGTTCAACCCCTACCAGCACCCTCTACTATACACTAAATAAATAAATAATACATAAATAATTAAGTGAGTGTGATTGTCAATATGGCCACTAGGGACCATATTGAAATGTCTGCTCTGCATTTAACCCATCCAAGTGAAAGTGCACATACACACAATGAAGTGAACACGCACAAACCCGGAGCAGTGGGCAGCCTAAGGGGCAAGTGGGGTTCAGTGTATTGTCCAAAGTCACTTAGTTCAGTGTATTGTCCAAAGGCACTTAGTTGTAGGGGGATTCGAACCTGCAACCTCTCGGACACGAGTCCATGTCCCCTACAAGTAAATCAGACTGAAACATGGGAACGAGTCACAAGCTAGGTTTGTTAAAAAAATAAATAAAAGAAGAATTTTTAAGAGTTATGTTTTGGTATTGAGCCAAAGATTTTAGGTTTCCGGAAAGTCCGAACATCCAGAAAGTTAGAAGGTGCTTAGGTTCACCTATTGGAATTTTAATTTTGTGCATGAAAAATCCGCGGGGCGGCTAGATTAGCGTTGTTACGGTAAGAATGAATTAGCAGAATATAAACAAGGAAGTGACACGACGCGAGCATTCTGGGTGCTGCCAACCCAAGTTCCTGGAATACGGGGACTTCCACAGCCTGACACTGGGCAATTCCCAAAAATAAACCAGCCGGTTAGAGCAGCTCGTGTGTCTGTCAGACTTTTGCAGGGGACGTGGGGTATCTGTGGAAGACGGCCGACGCTCTGCTGCTGTACCAGGAGCTGGTCAGGAAAGGCGTCCGAGGCCTGAAGTGAGTCGGAAGGTTTCCTAAATCAGTCGTGGTCCTCTCGCTGATCGCTGGTGTGCTGCAGTGAGATGATCAGGGACGAGTACGGCGAGATGGCGCACAAGAAGACGGAGGTGATGCGGGGTTATCACTCTTGCAGTCAGACGCTGGACCGGGCCGAGCATCTGTGAGTGACACGCCTGGGTGGAGAACGACACCACCGCTCATCAGCATGCGTGCGTTGCAGGTGCAAGGTGCTCATGCAGGGCGGTGTCCTGTCAGCGGAGTATGATGAGATCCAGGAGGCCAGGAAGAAGGCAATGCGGGTGAGATGCTCTGCTCCCGGAAAGGCGTGTGACCCCTGCTGACCAGGCAGGACGTCATCTCTGCAGATCTCCAGCTCTCTGGCCACGTTTGAGCAGTCGCAGCAGGAAATCAGCAACATGTTCCTTCCCACGGGATCGCTGGCCGACACGTGGACCAAGCAAGTGGGCACACACCCGGAGGACAAGAAGTAAGTGACCCGAGTGACCACACATAGAAACAGGAAAGGTCAGCGTCCTGATGTAGGTGAGGGGTGCTTCTCGACAGTGTGGAGAAGATCAAGGTTCTTCTGGAAGCCATCAGCGCCATCTACCAGCAGTTCAAGAAAGACAAGGCGGAGCGACGTGAGTGTGTGTGTGTGTGTGTGAACCGCCGACCCCTTGATTTGCTGTGTGTCTGTGCTCAGGTCTGCCATATAATGAGGAACAAATTCACAAGTTTGACAAGTAAGTTTGCGTTTGTGTGTGTGTGTGTGTGTGTGTGTGTGACACGTGAGTGTGTTTGTGTGTTTCAGACAGAAGCTGGTTCTTCATGCAACTAAAGCTCGTGCTCTTTTCACGGATGAATGTGCCATGAAGTACCGACTCTTCATTTCCCGCAGTGAGGAGTGGATAAAGTGAGTTGCACTGCTCCTAACCATGATGTCTTAACCTGACCTGCCTGGTAACAACGTAGAAATGTAAAATCTACATTCTGATGTGTTGGCATCATATCTCATTACGAGGATTGTTCCCAACCCCAGCCACTTTATTAAGGCACTTATTAGTACTGTGCATCAATTCGACAAGTTACTGGAAACTTCTGAGATTTTGGTCCATATTGGCTACTTCTGCTGCTGTAGCCCATTCGCCTTAAGGTTAAAGTGTTGTACGTTCTGAGATGCTCTTCTGCAGACCTCAGTCTTACCAAGTGGTTGGTTGAGTGGTTACTGTTGCCTTTCTATCAACTGACGTCAGTTGACCTCTGACCTCAACAAGGCATTTGCACTCACAGAACTGCCGCTCATTGAATATTTTCTCTCTTTCTGATCATTATCTGTAAACTTGTCACATACACATTACACATAATACAACATGTAGTGAAATTTATTTTAAATAGCATTTAAACAAGGGGGTTGGGTGGATGCGAGCAAAGAAATACAATAAAGAAGATAAAAATACAATCAAAATAAAGATAACATATGAATAAAATACAAAAAACTATAAAGATAAAAAAGAAAATGCGTAAAATACAAAACCCTGACCAGGGGTGGGCAAATATTGTGAATTGTGGGCCACATTGGGTTCTAACATTTGATAAATGGGCCGGACCGGGCTGGAGAAAAATACAAATTTTGCGAATATGAAGCAAATACAGTTGTACCTCGGTTCACAAACGCAAAATTTATAAAAATACATCTTGCTTCACAAGTGCAAGAACTGGAGATGTGGACAATTGATGCTATTTTCAGGCTTTCACATGGTGATTGCGGAGAGAAGGGTAGAAACAGGAACAAGTATTGTACTGTAGGTAGTGTTAAGACTTTTTTTTTAGTTTTATAAAATTATTTTTTGCGCAAAATCACAAAAATAGTTTGTGACTCACGGTGTAAAAATAAGTACTATTAATATACGTACTTGTAAAATTATTTTAAGTACATTTTTTTAATTTGGTTCTGCTTTTCATAATGATTTCCTAAAGAAAAGAAAATAAACTGATTAACTGGAATTATTGTTGGAAAAAAAATAGTTTGGCGGTCCAGATTAAAACATTTAACGGGCCTTATGTAGCACGCTGGGCCGTAGTTTGCCCATCTTGACCATGTCTAGATGCCTAAATGCTGCCATGTGATTGGCTGACAAGACATTTGCGTTATCAAGCAGTTGGACGGCTGTAGTTCGTACTGTTAAGTATATAAATACTTTGTGTATTTAGTATATCAAAAGTTGTTTAAAATCAGTTTAGGAATCAGGATCGTATTGGGCCCAATACTAAATGATTTAGTTTGGATCAGGAAGTCCAAATATGTGATTGTGACTTTCTGCTCATTACCACGACGTTGAACAAAAATCCAACATTCCCAATACTCTGAAACATCAGATTTGGTCAAATCGAATGCGCATTTGGCAAATGACTCACAGAGTTGTTATTGGACTCGATCTCTCTGCAGGAAGGTGCATCAAGTGCGTAAACATCTGCTAACGCTCAGTGCTCAGTTCAGTGCCATGGAACAGGAAGTGACGGTGCTGACTCAGCGTGTGTATAAGGTGTGTAAAGAGTGACTGTCCACACCGAGCACAGAGATGTTCACCAGTGTGTGTGTGTGTGTGTGTGTGTGTGCAGCTGCTGGAGGTGTTGCCGCAGAAGATGGGGCCAGTGGCATCAGGCGGATTGAAGTCTCAGGCGTATCTCAGTCCCAGCACACTGGGGGAGATGACGCTGGGGTGAAGAAAACTTTTCACCTCGTGTGCTTTGAATTTCTGTGATGTAATCACACACACACACAGTGTCGCTTGTGTGTGTGTGTGTGTGTGTGTGTGTGTGGTTGACATGCCTCATCTGTTCCTTTCTGTCAACAGCATGAAGAAGCTGAAGGAGGAGATGGAGGGAGTAGCGAAAGAGCTGGCAGAGAACAACCAGTTCTTGGAAAGGTTGGCGCTCTGTCCTGAACGTTTCTTTTCACCATTTCTCTTCCCAGTTTGCCTTCCGTCTGTTTCTCACACATCCACTGTTTGAATCGGTAACAGGTTTGGGACTCTTACGGTTGACGGAAGCCTGCGGACTCTGGACAGGATGTGATGTGGTGTGGGGAACATAGGACTTTAAAGCATTATTAATCTTTACTGTACATATGCACAAGATGTAAATACAGATTCGCATTCTCCCCCAATTATTAAGAATAGAAATGTGTATTTCTGTGACGATGCAAGTGTTTGGTCTTGTTCTGTTTGTGATTAAAGGACATTTCTAATAGCCAGTGTTTTCTGTCTGTTTTTAAAGCCCAAGCTCGGTTAAATTGAATAAACATATCTAAAATAAATGATTCGAGATTTACTCGAGACTTTTGTAATCCCACGCCACCGATTCGGGATTACGACCTTGAACAGAGCTCGTTTTGATTATGTGTCACAAGCGCTTTAATGGCTGATACACACGAACAAGATCAAACTTGCGGGTCTCACGAGACTCGTTTGTGCACGCGCTTTGCCTTCCACAGCCATCAGAAGAGGCGCGTGCGCGTGAGTGCGAGACTGCGCTCGGCCACCTGCTGAACGTCCACGAACGTGTGTGTAACGATGGCGAATAAGGCTCAGAAGTGTCAGTGTTGTGTACGTAAGGTAAATACATTTGGTCAACATGCATTGCTATTTTCACATTAGAATTAACATGTTTGAAAAGCAATTATTATTATTATGACTGGTTGGAATTCATGCAATTTACACAAACGTCTATTCTTGGTTGTGAGGTGTTTCGTGATATATTAATGATATTCAATGTCTTTGTCAAAATTGTGGTAAATATTTTTTTGAAGACGTGATATGTGACGCCACATAAGAGAGATGTGTTGCTAGCGGGCGCGCGTCCGCGAGTGTGCGCTGAGGCCGTGCGCGAGTCCGCGGTTTGTCGCGTCGGTGAGCGAGAGTTCCATCTGTGATTGATTTATGAATCTGATGAAATGTGCTGAAAGATGATGCTGGAACCCGCGGGGATTAAGGATGCTGGAATGGAGGAACCAAGGAGATACGCGACGGAGGAGAGAACCTGCCGCTGAGGTGCGTGTGTTGGCCGCGTCCGGCTGTTCTACACTCAATCTACATCTGATTATTACACACACACACACAAACACACACACGATCTCAATACAAAAGCGTCCGTAAACAGACACACTTTAATCAAGATCGTTTATAATGAATTTGAGTCTTGTATGTATGAAAATGGCCTCGCGCGTGTTGGACATATCGAAGATCGGAGAAAAACATGAGCATTTCTTCTTGATCCCGACACGCCTGAACCATGATTGTTTATGATTCGCTGTCCTTGTGTTTTCATTTTCCGTCGGCAGACAATGAGACACTCCGGTGTGTTCGGAGTAAAGAGATCGAGAGTTTATTACAGCTGCCGGAGTAACGGTTTGAACTGAGGTAAGCACGCAGACATACACTCACTCACGCACACACACACACACACACACACACACACACACACATAACGTGTAATGAGATTCTCTAGAGGTCTATATTCTTTTTTTCTCACTCTCTATCTATCCATCCATCCATCCATCCACCCATCTCACTCTCATTCGTTGTCTCTATCTCTCTCTATATGTTCTCTCTCTCCCTCTATATATCCTTCCTTCCGTTCACTCATCTCACTGTCTGTCTGTCTGTCCTTCTATCCATCCTTCCAATTCAATTCAATTCAATTCAAAAAACTTTATTCATCCCCACGGGGAAAGTGCTTAAATTCATCTCACTTTCGCTATCTTTCTATCTATCTATCTATCTATCTATCCATCCATCCATCTTTTCAATGTTTTAACTGTCTCAAAGAGCAAAAGAATGTGTTGCTTTAGAGAACAGAACTAGCCAAATTCTACTTTTGTGCATCATCATTCTTTTCATGTCTCAGCAGTCATCCCTGTGTATGTGTGTGTGTGTGTGTGTGTGTGTGTGTGTGTGAGTTATGGGTTCTCTGGTGATTCCGTGTCATATTTAATTCAGCGAGTGCCGAAGTCTGACTGTGTGTGTGTGTGTGTGCGTGTGTGTGTGTGCGTGTGTTCCAGCAGCGAGAGGGAGACCATGTACTTCCTGTCAGTGGAGGGTGTGAACGACTCTCTCCGCTCCGCACTCCTCCCCGAGCAGCTTCTGAACAGCTCATCCAGCCTCGCCGCCTGCCACGAGGACACGCCTCCCACCGCGGCCGCCAACAGCTCGCTGACCTCCTCGCCGCTGACCTCCACTGAGGTCACGCTGCTGGGGCTGCTGTTCGGCCTCTTCTGGGTGGTGTCGGTCCTGGGGAACTCCCTGGTGTGCCTGGTGATCCACCGCAGCCGCAGAACCCAGTCCACCACCAACTACTTTGTGGTGTCGCTGGCCTGCTCGGACCTGCTGCTGAGCCTGGCCTGTGCGCCACTGGTGCTGCTGCAGGTGTGCGTGGGCCACTGGCCTCTGACGGCAGCCGCCTGTAAAGTCCTGCGCTTCCTGCAGCACCTGTGTCCCGGCGCGCAGCTCTACGTCCTGCTGTCCATCTGCGTGGACCGCTTCTACACCATCGTCTACCCGCTGAGCTTCAAGGTGTCGCGCGAGAAGGCCAAGCGCATGATCCTGGCGTCCTGGCTGCTGGACGCTCTCTTCGTGTCTCCGTGTTTGTTCTTCTACGGCTCCTCGCAGAACCGCTGTGACTTTTTCCTGCCCGGCGGCTGGGACGGTCTGAGCTACTCGCTCGCCCACCTGCTGCTGGGCTTCCTGCTGCCCGCCCTGCTCATCCTGTCCTTCTACCATCGGGTGGTCCGCTATATTTGGAGGATCGGTGCGGACGGTCGGACAGTTCGCAGGACCATGAACGTGGTGCCACGGACCAAAGTCAAGACCATCAAGATGTTCCTGATTCTCAACTGTATGTTTCTTCTCAGCTGGATGCCGTTCTACGTGGCTCAGCTGTGGCACCCGGCGGAGACCACGGTTTCGGGTCGGGATCGGCCAGACCTGCTGCTCTTCATCACGGTGGTCTGGGTATCCTTCAGCTCCAGCGCCTCCAAACCCACCATCTACTCCGTCTACAATGCCAACTTCAGGCGGGGCATGCGTGAGACCTTCTGCATGTCTTCCATGAAGTGCTACCGCAGTAACGCGTACACCATCACCGCCAGCTCTCGCGTGGCCAAGAAGAATTACGTGGGCATTCTGGACCTGTCGGTGCCACCCAAAACCCTGGTGAAAGACTCTGTGTACGACACCTTTGACCGGGAAGCTAAGGAGAAGAAACTGGCCTGGCCCATCAGCACCAACCCGCCCAACACCTTTGTTTGAGCACCACCAGAACCTCTGGCCTCATCCTTATGGAGTCCGATTAGTGCCAAAAACCACCGATTAGTTTTTTTTTTTTCCCTTGCAATCTTGACGTTTTTGTTCAAAACATTTTGTGGCACTAGTTTAGCATGTTTTCACTAGTTTAGGCGGTCCTTACTCGGATTGGGTGGTGAATGAGAATGACAGCAGTTGACTAGGAAGTGGGAGGTTAGAGCGCTTAAACACATTCCGAATAATTTTGTTATTATAAATAAAAAGAATGATAACAATGTATTTTATTTCTAAGGCGAATTTCATAATAATAAATAATATTTTGATGTATAGAGACAAAAATATCTGTCTACTATTACTCTGAAGTAGTCTGCCACCAAAATGGTTTACAAAATTGTGCAAAAATAACATTTTAATTACAGTCTTTTGTATACTAATAGCTTCCCCCACTTCCTGGTCAACTGCTGCCAATCACATTCTCAATCAGAGTAGCCAATCAGAGTAAGGGGGGGAAACTAGTGCCAAAAGTCCAAACGCACAAAAACATCTGAAACAAACAAAAAAAAAAAAAAAAAACGAAAATGTGAAGATTGCAAGTGAAAAATAAAAAGCCCCCAAAAAATCTGAAGCCTTTTTGTTCGTTTCTTAGAAATGTACTTGGCACTAATCTGACTCCATGCATCCTCCTCTTTTGTCTTGTAGTGCTGAACTGATGTTAATGTTTATCGTGTTTCTCTGTGTGTGTCGTTTCTCCAGTGAGGAAGTCACTGTTGTGGGTCTATTAAAGTTTCCGTCAGTAAACCGCGTTTTGTTTCAATGGCGTCCGTTCGGTTTTTAACAGCTTTTTCAACATAGGTCTGCCTTTTGACGGTGAGTGAGAAGTTAAGACTTTGGAGGCTTGAGCACAGATGAGCTTTAAAGCAGTGTCAAAGGTCGCAGGTCCACCATTCAGATCAGGAAACTGCAATAATGCTTAAAAGTGCTTTAATGTTAAGAAATAAATACATTTACAACATTTACAAGTGCAGAGTGAGACAATTCTTCAAGACCGTCCCTTGATCACCCAAGACGACACGGAGAAATGGACGCAGATTTAGAAAGCATCACAGGCTGGAGAGCAAAAGCCATGTAGACGTGAGAGAAGATGAGATGCTGGGATGGCATCTCTAGGGCATCTTGCTGTGGCCGTTCCCCACAGCTCCATACTTGCCATTCTTGGGGGTTTTGTTGCTGGAGCTCTGGGGAGACTTCTGATCATCGGCCGTCAGAAGGGCCTTAATCTCAGAGGGTATTTTTCCCTGGTCCATGGCTGAACACCACTGCTTGTACTGTAGGCAAAAAGAGTCAGCTCGGTGATGGGACGGGGGGTGGGGGGTATGGGACGGGGGCACTCACCATGTCCAGCTCCTCTCTGAGCGCACAGATGGCCCTCTCCTTACTGGACACCAGCTCCTCCAGATACTGGTAGCGCAGCTTCTTCCGGGCTCGACACTCGCGGGCGCTCTGGCGACTGCGCTCCAGCTTCGCCTTCAGGTCGATTTTGGCGGGTTTGCGTCCGCGTTTTCCTGGTTTCTTCACTTTCCCAGAAACCATCTTTAGATGACACGAGGTCACTGTTAGTTATGACGTGCCAACACGCGTCACGTGACAAACGGAATCGTAGAATTATGTTACGGTGAACGCAACAAGCTGTGCTTTTAGCCCAGTTGCCTTGTATCTGACACCGATCAGTCGTAACCACAACGCGTTGTGCCGATGCTATTAATACCACACACATTACAAGAATAAGCATACACGTGTTAAAACTACCTTATTGTCATCCATCGCGTTTCTGGCAATGAGCTCAGGCCTGCCGTCCACTGCTATTCCTCGGTCAGCCTCTGTCAGACAAGAACACGCCGCAATCTAGGAGAATTTACATCGATAATCCAGACCAAGTGACCGTGTTTTTAGCCGAATGCTAACAGCGATCTTCTGAAGCGCGTGACCAACGTCGGAAGTTGCGTCAGTTTAGCTGTAGTTTTTTTTGTAGCAGCGATTTTTTTTTTTTTACATTTCAAGCAAGCCCTACAAAATAAAATAATGTAATATTAAAATTAATTAAACTAGGTATTTAAACAAGCGTGTTATTAATTGTAATTTTAAAAATCAGGTGTTTGATAAAATGTGCGTGTGGAAAAAACCTGAAAAGAGAAATAAACTGTACAAAGACATTACAAATCATCCATTATTTAAATTAACTAATTTAAAATACGTGTTCATGGAAAATCAAAGCGATTCGGGGACACATTCCAACTCCCAAGGCTGAAGTTGACAGTGTAACATGAACAATAAAGTATTCAATCCTCACTCATTAAAAAGTTTTGTACGAGCGATTTTAGCCTTTTGGACATGAACTTTACCACTTTCAGTTTGTTAGCATTAGCATAGCACTGCTTAATTACTTTCTGTTATCCCCACTGACTGGATTCGGCCGGGATTCGAACCCTGTTCCCATAACGAGTGAGCGACACAACACACAACGCCACAAAGATTGTATGACTCTTGATTGGTTGGCCATCAGTCTAGGCTCAGAAATGGAAGAAACTAGAAGATGAATGAATGGCGCGAACTTCTCCTAAACAAATCACGTATATAAAATATATATATATTTTTTTTGCAGGTCTGATTGTTTTTATCCAATTTTGTATTGATCTTTGAAATTAGCAATCAATTCAGCATTACATCAATAATAATTGCGACAATGTTTTTTAAACGCATGGTTTAACGTGATTAAATAAATACTTTAGTTGACCGTTTAATTAAGTGCTTTAATTGTCAATTACTTGGAATAATTTTTATATTAAAAGCTAGATATTGCGCTGAATTCTGTTTAATGTACTGATCTGAATCTCCGCCTCAGAAACTTAACAGTGACTTACATTTACTGTCACGTCAAAGGGATCGTTTTTCTCGGATGCATTAACACGTATCAATAATTTAGAGTTTTGCGATATACACATCTGTTTTTTTTTCCAAGCGGACGTGTGTGCGCGTGTGTGTTTAAGTGACGCCATGATGTTTTTTTTGACCGATGAGCTCACGAGCGCCGAACTTCACTCGACCTACTAACTTTTGCCATTATTACTTAAAACGCGATCGCTACTGTTGATTACGTCAGAGTTACTGTACTTTAGCACGGATTTACAGGTCTGCGGTAAGTTTGAAGCTGATTTTTCGGGTCGCGTTGTGGGCCGCGTCGCGCGCGGATACACGATGTTCCCTCAGCGCCGTTTATTGGCTTTAGCAAGTCAAAACGTTTTCGAAGGTTGTGTGTGTTTTGTTGTACGTAGATTTGTTGATGTTGTCTTAAAAGTACGGCACACGGAATTACAGTTACGTTAAAAATTATATTTAGCCGCGTGCGCGCGAGCGCTGCAGGTCACGTGATCATGTCTAATTCGCAACATAAACATTAGTGTTATGTTGCCTTGTCTGTTATACCATCAAAACCATCGAGTGTTTCATGTCTTGTGGAGGGACAAAGGCAACGATGAACGGGACATAAATGTGACGTGTTTTGAAGGTTGTTGCAGGGTTTGTTCTGCTGAAGAAGACGACGAACATGTCCTGGAAGAAGTTCTGGGTCTGAGTGTGAGGAATTCACTAATTAAGCGTGTTGACAGTGTGGATTAGTGTTGCGGATGAAACGAGGCGGTTGTGATTATGAACATAAACGAGACGCTGATTTAAGCCGGACAAACATGACGGATCAAACACAAATAACCACATTCCTCAGCTCTGTGTCTGTGTGAGGGATCTATTGACCAGTGCGATTTGCCTCGGCAGATTTTCCACGTCGAGATGAGCCCATGAGTGACCCCTGCTCCTCTGGGCCCTTGATGCCACACACACACACATCCTTCAGGATTTCCTTCAGCAGTAAGTGGCTATTCCCATCATTTGGCCCGGGTTGGGACCGCCTGCCGAGCACCTCAGTGCTGACAATGGCGCCGTTGATCCGCTGAGGCCACACCGCTTGCCTGACAGTAACCCGGAGACACTGAGAGGGATGTGTGAATTCTCCGGAGTCCGGAGCTCAGTGAAGCTCATCCGGCCTGAAGGTCTTGTGGCTCTGCTCGAGGGCCGGTCGGAGTGTGTGCTGTTGATCGACAGCCGGCCTTTCGTGGAGTACAACACCTGTCACATCCTGGAGGCCGTGAACGTCAACTGCTCCAAGCTGATGAAGAGGAGACTACAGCAGGACAAGATTCAGATCGGCGAGCTGCTGCAGCACTCAGCCTCCCGGAAGGTGAGGGACATCACATGACCTCTCCTTACTCCATATAGAACTGATGTGTGTCTGATTTGTAGTTTGAGACCCGAGATCAAGAGGTTGTGGTATATGACCAGAGCTCGCCGGACCCTGCGTTCCTCCCTTCCGAGGCCTTTCTCAGCATTCTGCTGGACAAACTGGAGAAGAGCTTCACATCAGTGCAGCTGCTTTCAGGTAGGGATGATCTCACGTCATGAAGCTCATTACATTAGTGTCAAACGTTTGAACTCTAATTGGTCCTTCGTAACGGCAGGGGTCAAAGGGCAATGAACAGAAAAAATATGTAATTGATAATTTTTACAATTTGTGGTGTAAAGTACTTGAGTATATTCATTGTTGAGTCTTGAGTAAAAGACTTTGTTACTTGTGTTTTTGAACACTTTCTACCTACTGAATAAAAAATATAAGCAACATTTACTCTCTACTTGACTACATTTGTGATTGAGTATCTGTACTCTTTACTCCACTACATTGTACGCGACAAATCGGCATCTTTACGCTCTACAGTGGGTAAGTTCTTGGGCGAATAAGGCAATATCGCCATCTGCAGGGTGTTGAAGGTACTGGGTGCTATTTATTAGCGAAATCACATGAACGTTGCGCTTTTTTGCACGTTTTTTTTTTAAGTTTGACTGAGACTGACGTTTTGTTCTTTTTAAATCCACTTTATTGAAACATTTGGGTGTTAAATTTCATTAGTATATTAGGAAATAAAACTAAGATAAAATAAGTTTCTTGTTTTTCACACTTTTTTGTGTTGTTTGAGTAAAATACTTGAGTTCTTTTAAAATAGGATATGTTACGACTTTTACTCAAGTCTTCTTAGACTTGATGACTTGTAATGGAGTAATTTTTACAATAAGGCTTTCGTACATTTAGTCAAGTATCAGTTTTCTTTATTGATCATCTGTCACGCTTCAGCTGTGGTTTTTTTCTGCCCTCAGGAGGATTCAGAGAGTTCTCACATCAGTTCCCAGGTCTGTGTGAAGGGAAGTCTGTGCCGGTTCCGTCACGCGTCCCACAGCCCTGCCTCTCCGCCGTGAGCGTGGGACCCACGCGTATTCTGACCCACCTGTACCTGGGCTGCCAGAGGGACGTCCTGAACAAGGTAGTGATCACACACACACACACACATACGCGTCTGACCCGGAAAGATTAGATGATTCTATGTATTTCCCCCGCAGGAGCTGATGCACCAGAACCACATTTCCTATGTTCTCAACGCCAGCAACACGTGTCCCAAACCCGATTTCATCCCAGACCTGCATTTCTTACGAGTGCCAATCAACGACAGCTTCTGTGAGAAGATCCTTCCCTGGTTGGACAGATCGGTGGAGTTCATAGGTCAGGCAGAACTACATGACTGGTCTGGGATGGTCAGCACTGACTCTCCTTTTTTCTTTTCAGAAAAAGCCAAAGCCAGTAATGGCAGAGTTCTGGTCCACTGCTTGGCAGGAATTTCGCGTTCTGCCACTATTGCCATCGCTTATATCATGAAGAGGATGGACATGTCGCTGGATGAAGCATACAGGTACTGTGGAGGTCAAAGGTTGTAGGACCAACATCTGCAACCAGTCACATTTGCCAGCCTCATGTCTCACTATGACCAAAACTAGCTGCAGGAATCTTTTTCAACGGCAGGTCAAAGCTGAAAATAAGCCAAATCCACCTAGTGGATTTACTATTTATTCTAGGAGTGCAAAAGCATGTTCTGCAACCCGTCCGCGTCTCTAATTTGAAAAGCACTGGTTTAAAACATCTCAGCCTGATTTTATTGAGTTTTAAACTGACTCACTAAGTCAAAAACAAAATATAAAATCATCCATGGTGGTGATCCCCAACCTACGGCCCGTGGGCCACATGCGCCTTTATTTACAAATTCCTAGATTTATTTAGTAGCTTCAGTGCATTCGGATGAAGCGGTTATGAAGGTTCGCTAATGTTCAGATTGAATTTCTTCACGTTTATTCAGACAAATATTCAGAAAGAGTTTTCTGCGTGCATTGCGTCCGGGAAAATTCCCCTTAAATTTGCCCTGGTCCAAATGTAATGAAGGCTAGAGCGTCTGGTTCCTCTGCACAGGTTTGTGAAGGACAAGCGGCCCACCATCTCCCCTAACTTCAACTTTCTGGGTCAGCTGCTGGATTTCGAGAAGGGGCTGAAGAGCTGCAGCGAGACGGGGGGGTGTCGGGCGGAGGACGCCGGCAGCGGTGTGCTGGCCCGGGCTCTGGGTGGGCTGCAGCTGGAGCGCGAGGGTCCGGACTCCTCCGGGTCAGGGGCGTGTCCTCGGCCAGTGGATCACTGCAGCCAATCCCGCCAGTTCTGTCCAGCGCAGGACGTTTCGGCGCACCAGGACCAGGCCGAGTCCACAACGGAGCTGGGCTCAGCCGGAGCGTCTGAATCTGCGGGCGGTTTCCTGTTGGGGCAACGCTGCGGACTGAAGGGCTGGCATTCCGACATCCTCCTGGCACCAGTGGCCGGCGGCTGGTACCTGTCTGCAGACTCGGTCCGCTTCTATTCCACCTCGGCTATTTTCAGCGGCGCTCAGCGGTGCGGATCCGCGACGGAACCAGAGGGCGTGCTGCGGCGACGAGGCTGCCAGCGCGGTGGCGAGCGGGGGGATTCTCGGCGGAGCTGGCACGAGGAAAGCAGCTTCGAGAAGCAGCTGAAGCGACAGAACTGCCAGATGCAGTCTGGAGACAGACGGCCAGAGAGTCGCCACGGCCAGAAGAGCGACGGCGCCGGGAGCCAGTCTGGGTTTTCGGGCAGCATGGAGATCATCCAGGTGTCCTGAGGAGAGTTCCACCATCTCATGAGAACTTCCCATCGAGCTGGACCAGGACTCGAGTGGATCTGATGGTCTTCATGGACCTGCAGATCATTTTTGAAGGTTCTAGAGCTACAGGTTTTTTTGCTTTTTAAAGTAAAGTGAAGTCAATGAAAGTACAATCAGTGTGTGATCGACTTGGAATTGTGGACTGTAAAAAAATAAAAATAAGAATTGTTTCGGAAAACAGGTTCTGACCCAAAAGGTGCAAATCCACCGATGTCCGTGTCTGTCTGTGTCACTCGTACTCGCATCCACGTCACTGTTGCCTAGCAACAGAAATGAATCTTTCAGCTGGAGGGTCCTCAGCCATGCAAACCAAGTCGAAATGAGCTGCAGTATGAGAAGGAAACAACCGCATTTTAAACCGTGGAATCACACAAACGATGTAACATTTAAAATCAGGGAAATTTTAAAATTGAGTGATCTTGGCAAGCTTGAAAAAGCGGGAATAAAATGGTAATGAAATTACATATTCTGTCTGAAATAAATTCATTTAAACGATGCAACATGCTTTTGACGTTATTGTTTACTTTAATATGAATTAAATATGAATTATATGAACAGAAGTGAAACGTGGGTTGCATGTGTTCTACTATAGAGGGCGCTGCTTGCTCCGCCGCTATTCGCGTGTGTCCGACAGGGAGCGCTGCTGTTTTGAGATTGATGGAAATCCAGAAGGTTGAAAATGACTGCTTTGCAATGTGGTGTCCTAAAAATGTATTAGTGTAAAAAATATTAGCGTAAAAGTTGTAACGATTTACAAAGTTTTGCTGGGATATTAATAGATAGGTAATTGAAGTTTGCAACAATTTAGTTGTGGTAAAAGCGTTAAATAAAATCATAAATAGCTTGTCAAATATCTCCGTCCTTCACAGCAAACTTCCAGGTAGGAAGTGATGGACCGTTATTACTACTGTAATACTGTAAATCCTGCATGCGTGGAGCCCGTTCGATCAGTCTTCAAAAACACTAGAAATGCAGTAACTCTGTGCAGTGATTGGAGCATTTCGACATCGCAGATTTCCAGACACAATGCCACATTACGAAATTGCTTTTGGGGGCGGGGCTTCAGGAAAAACTGCAGTTTCAGTTTTGCATGTCTCTTCGACACCACTGCAGCGTTAAAGCCCCACTAATAAACCCGTTTTTATATCATTACGAACTTTAACCAGATCAGAGGATTCAACTAGGTTGGTGATTATCAGTTATAATTAGAAATTAAATTATGGATCAAGAGTCAGACGTGTCCTGCTCCGTTCACACCACGAGACGAGCCAGTGTTCTGAAAATTCTTCCTACAGCTCAGAATTTCCTACACTTACAGCTTAAGTGTCACAGCTGTTCACATCAGAAAACTGAATACTAATATAAATAAGTACAATATCGTGTTATAAGTGTCCATGCTCATTTAGTGCATTTATCGCACAGCACAAAGGGTAAGAACAGCTGATAAGTGACGTTTCATTAGCGCCCATGCGCAACTTGCAAGCTAGAAACAGCTGAGCAGTGACGTATGTTCTAACGCGCATGTTACAATATATTGTACTTATTTATATTAGTATTCACTTTTGAGGTGTTTTACCGCGCTTGCGCAGCGAGCTAGCTAGGAAGAGCTGAGCAGTGACGTAAGTGTAGGAAATTCTGAGCTGTAGGAAGAATTCTCAGAACACCGGACACTGGGAAAAGGTTTGATTCGCTCTTGGTTTCCAGCCGCGCTCTCCGGCCCAACAGCGCCATCTTGTTTGGAACTGCACAAAACGACACCACCACCCGCACAAAAGCAGTTGATGTTTTATTCAAATACATCCATCGGCTGATTGCGCTGTACACCTCCATTTACACAGCATAAATGTACAAAACCTCGAGTGTGAGTTGAATATCCAGACCGACAAAAAACCAAATGTTGGTCACTTTCTTAATAGTTCTCTGCAAAGCACCATGTGTATTACAACACAGACACGTAAAAACAATCTGTCCACAAACGTGATCAGGCGAAAAAAACAAAACGGGTTCTGTAGTGGAGTCGTCCTGTTCACACCTTCAAAGTGCTTTAAAAGTTTTCCCGACAATCCCAGCGCCGTGTCCGGACTCGCCCTGCACACATTCCTTCCTCGGACCTGGCAAACGGAGATGCTGGTGTGAGCAGAAGCGCAGATGAGAAGGACATGAGGAGTTACCCAGAAGCCCTTGCAGCACAGGCCATGATTGTAGTGATGCTGGACGACCTTGAGCGTCGTAAGGCAACCGCGTGACCGCTCGGATGAAGAAGTGGGAGAAAAACCGACGCGTGCTGGTCAACGCAGGACCGGTCAAAGGTCATCTGATAAGCTTATCCACGTGGATCTGCACAGTGAGAGGTATAAAAATAATCCAGCGTTTCCTGGCTCTGAGACCTCGGGGAAGAAGAAAGGCCGCCGGACCCCCAGCGTGACCAGCTTCCGACAAGCGGAGGATTTGGCGCCCGTGTGACTCTACGCTCCGGGATTAAGGCAATTTCATTAGTTCATAGGTTTGTGTGGATTTAATAAAACTTTCTCTTTAAAAAAAAATGTACAAAATCTTTCTGGCATCGCCGATAATCGCTGTATAGAAAATATATAAATATGAATCTTTTCTTTCAAATGTACAGAATGAAGAGGCCTGGGCTCAGGACGAGTCCGTGCAGGGCGAGGGCGGCGGCGGGTACAGGTGGTGCGAGTAGCTCCGCTCGGTGTAGGGCGACGGCGGGCAGCTCTCGCAGTTCTCCTCGGCGGACAGGTAGAGGCTGCGCGGGGTGGGGGGCGGGGGCAGCGGCTCAGAGTCGTAGTTCAGGTCGCTGGTGTAGCCTTTAGCCGCGGCGCTGGACGCGCGAGGAACCCGGCGGCCCGGCGTGTAGTCGCTGTCGCAGACGTCCGTGCTGCACGGGGTGGTGGGAGGAGCAAAGTGGCGGTAACTGTACGGTCTGTAACTGACACACACACACAGATTTAAGCGCTAGACTTAAGATCAGGGGTGCCCACACATTTCCAGTTCGCAAGCTACCGGCTATAAAAATACAAATTAATACGCGACATAATATGACATGACATTTGAAACACATTTTAAAAATGATTTTGCCCTCAACTGTAGATGTTTGCTGTATGTGGTTTGCCGAGTGTCGTCTTACCGCAGTAAACACACACACACACACACTTTCAGGTACTAAAATGTCCGAGGTGATAGCAGACTTACTTAGCATTCTTCCTTAACTTTTTTGTTATTCTCAAAAGTAAGTTCTGGATGTTGATTCCGATTCAATCAATCGATGGTGAGACAAGTGAAGTAAATAATGCAGCTACAATAGATTTCCACTGTAGAAAAAGATTTACGTCACACAAATTGCTGAGATTGTAATCTCATTTTGTTACTGAGGATTTTCATTATCTTGGACATTCCTAAGTTGGGAAAGCACTGTACGTATAGTGGGAAATGACCAGTTAATGACCCATCCGTCTACAAGCTAAGGAAAAAGCTTCTACGCCACCAGCGTAGTGCGTATAGTGCGGAGAAGTCCGTGGACATCGGTGCGACCAACAACGACAGTGTGATCAATTTATAACTTCCCAGATTCAAGCAAACTTTCTGACCTGTGATCAATGTGTTGGATAAACAATGGACAGTTCACGCTTATTGTGTAATTTAAAGGACTGGGACATTTACATGCATTCATTTATTTTTGTTTTGCTTTGGAAATGATTTATCTGGCTGTCTTGAGATTCAATAATGGTAATAATTAAAAAAAAGTGATTTATTAAATTAAATGTATCCTACTTGAGGAAATTGTTACAGTTGTTTTTTCAAGTAAATTTAACTCCACATTTTTTACAGTACACACACACAGAAAAACAATTCACGAGCGGAGCGGAGTCAGTGCTACTCATTTGCACGGCTTGTGCCATTTTCTGAAAGATGTATTTATTTCGCGTCATAAATGTTAATGTTTATTACCGCGATTGTGTCTCTGCTGTTTATTTTTGTGAAAAAGGGCAAAATATCTGCGCACTGTTCTGAGTAAAATATTTTTTTATTTCGGTAGATCGCGCGTATAAGTCGACCCCCCCTCACTTTCAGCCCGAAATTTTTAGGAAAAATCCTCGACTTATAGTCGAGTAAATAAAAAAAGTTTTTAAAAGTCACATGAGAAAAACTACGACTGATTAATTGAGCAAATAAATTGACAAATTAATCGACGACAAAGTTGAGGACAAAACGATTAATAAAGTATTCCAAAAGTGCTTTTAAACAGAGCAAAAAAAAAAAAGCTTTTAAAAGACATTTCTAAATAATCTTTGCTCCGTGTAAAGCACTTTTCAAATACTTAGTATTTAGTGGGACTGTAGGAGAACTAATAATTTTCCCTCAAGAACCTAAAGATAATCACTGCAGCCCACTACAGTCATAAGCCTCTGCGGATGGAGAGGTCAGACAGGGCCTTTACCTGTACGAGCGATGTGTGGACGGACTGTTGGACGAGTATCCAAACTCCATCGTGTACTGTGAGCGCACGGTGGCCGGAGACGGAGGAGGATTCAGGATCTAAGACGGAAGCGAGGAGGGTTAGTGACCGCGTCACGGACCGTCAGCACGTCTGGACTCACGGGAGGAAAGTAGGTTCCCTTGGTGCTGGAGGAACTGCTGGAGGACGCGCCCGTCACGTGAGCTCGGTCGTAGGGCGGCCCACTGCTCCCGCCCATGATGCTCAGCGAGCCAATGACAGACTTCCCACGAGACATTCCTGCCATACAGATGCACGTGAGCAGCTGGAAACACACAACGGTCAACATTTCTCTCATCGTAGCCAGTGAGTGACCTGGCAAGGACCCCGACAGCGACCCGGGGTGAGGAACGTATCCCAGCGGGACTGTGGAAGGACCGTGAACAACAAAGTCGTTGGTCATGGTCTCGCCGTCATCCTTCATCTGAGGGCACAGAACTCGCTGGCACACAAAGTACACGGCGCCCACCACGAACAAAACCATCACCACGCCCACAATGGAGCCAATGGTGTTGGTTTGAGGAAAGGATGGCTCTTCCGTAGGATCTAGAAAGACAAACGACCACACGAGTCGATCAGACTTGCTCCATAAGTGACACGTGCTGCACATGACAAAAGCCTTTGGAGAAACACCTACAGCATCCGATCTCGTCAGAGTTGTCCGTGCAGTCCATGTTGTGATCGCACTTCTTGTGAGGGCCGATACACTGGCCGTTAGAGCAGGTGAACTGGTCCATGGGACATAGAACTACAAAGAGAGAAGGCCGTTAGTGGTCACGTTTGGACACGCCGAGGTCCGATCTTTCACCTTCACACTTGTTCTCATCCGAACGGTCTTGGCAGTTGATTTCCCCGTTGCAGCGCAGGGAGATGTCCACGCACTGCTTGCTGTCACACTGGAACTCCTCGTCCGAGCAGACGGGGCAGTTGCGCTCGTCGCTGCTGTCGTCGCACTCGGCGAAGCCGTCACATCTCCAGGCCTGCGGGATGCAGTCCACCTCGCCCGAAGTGCAGGAGAACTGCTCCGGAGAGCAGGTGGGAGGCTCTGGAGAGACAACACGTGAGCGTCAACAGCCAATAGCGTGGAGGAGGCGGTCTCGGGAGGCGAGGTAGGCCGCACCTCCACACGAGAGCTCGTCCTGCAGCAGCACCAGGTGAATGGGACACGAGCAGCGGGTGGTTCCGTCGCCCTTCATGATGCAGATGTGCGAGCAGCCTCCGTTGTCTGACGTGCAGGGGTGTTTATCTGCACGAGCGCGGGCAAACGGTCAAGATCTGTGGCTCACTGGCACGTGACGCGAGGCCGATCGGTTTACCAAACTCCTCCAGGTCCAGCTCCCGCACGGCATGGATGTCGCTCAGAGAGGCGATCCGCGCCTGGATCTTGGTCCGTCCTTCACGCGTGACCTTGTTGATCCGCTCGATCATCTGCTGCTGCCGGTCGATCCAGTACAGGTAACTCCCGAACACGGTCAGTCCCACTGGCTGAAGGATGTTGGAGTCCTCGACGACGACCCGATTGGCTCCTGCAGGAGGGTGGGTGGGTCAAACAGGGGAGAGGTCAGGACAGGTCAAGGAAAGCATTGACTGGACAAAACAGTGACACAAGGAGGGAAATACAAGAGATTATTAATTCTCTTCTTCAGACAAGAGCCATCACTGAAGCACTGTCTTCCCTCAGTTTACCTGCTGCAGTGATGTAAAGTACTTGAGTGAATGGACTTTGAGTATTATTCGCTCATTTGTAAAAATATAAGCAACTTTTACTCTCTACTGGACTACATTTGTGATTGAGAATCTGTACTCTTTACTCCACTACATTTGAATGGACACTTACTGTTACTCGTTACACTGTGATTGTGCGCAACACAATCATCTTTTTCTACCGCAATTAATTTCTTGGACGGACGAGGTGAAATTGCCATCTGCGGGATGCTGAAGGTACTGGACGCTGTTCATGAGCTAAAAATATCTCAACGCGAATTAGCGGTTGCACTTTTTTGCACATTTGAGTTTGATGGAGACTGACTTTTTGTGCTTTTTTATCCTATTTAGTTCACCATACTGAAACATTGAGGTGTGAAATGTGTTCTATATTAGGAAATAAAACAAAGTGTTTCTTATTTCTTCACATTTCTTGGTGCTTTTGGACTCTAAATTCATTAAAAGCAAAATACAGTGGTACCCCGACTTACGAAATTAATCCGTGCTTATGGCCTTTTTGTTTAGCTGAGCCAAATTTTACATGTAATTTGTCTAATCTGTGCCAAGACTTTGTAAATTCAGACAAATATTTTTTACAAATGAAAAATACTGGTATGAAATGTAATAAAACCATGTTGAATAGCAGTTAAACTAACTAAAACTAACAGTTAAACACTAAAAATGAGCACTGTTCAATTATTTCAAAAAAGTCGGCTAACGGTGTGAGGATACCACTGAATGTTCTCTTATATAAGTCGGGGTACCACTTTACTTAAGTTCTTTGAAAGTTGGATACATTACGACTTTTACTCACGTCTTCTTGGAATTAGTGACGTGTAACTTGCAATAGAGTAATGTCGACCGATATATCGACCAGGTAAGCCTGATTATTCTGCTGTTTTATAGTCCTGTAGACCTAATTTACTATATATTAGTAAAACTATATATTTATATATTAGTATTTACTTTATGTTAGTAAGTGTTGCTCAACTTAAATAGCAGAATTGTCAGAAACGCTCACTTAACTTGGCTGTTGGCAAGCAAGCATCTGATAGTTTTCGAAAAAAGTTTTTGTTCAAGTGACTTATGTTATTTAAGAACTGTAGTCGAAGGTTATTACAAGCTTGCTTGTCGACATATTACCTCAAAATGCTGTAAATATTACAGCCCCAAAAGTACTCTTATATGTGAAAGACAAAACGGCTCAAAAGTTTGCGTTGTCGTTTTTGTTTCAATTATTTTGTGATATGTGAAAGCAGATCCAGTGATGTGTGTGTTTTGTTATTGTTCAATAAATGTTACTTTTGGAAATGTTGCGAATCGTATTATTAGCGTGACATTTTAGCATGCAAATGAAGGGTAAAACTTAAGATATCGACCCTCCCAAAAAAAAACGACATCACATATTAAAATCGATATCGACATAAAATCGACTATAAAATAGGGGTCGACAGATATTGGTTTTTTCCTACAGTAAAGTATCCGTACTTCTACTCCAGTATGGCCTTCTGCTACTCACCTGACAGGTCGCTGCTTTCGATGCGTCTCAAATCCATGTCAACCCAGAAGAGTTTGCCCAGCTCGTTGTCTATGGCCAGAGCCACCGGCTTCCCCAGGTTGCTGAAAAACAGGACCTCTCGCTCGGTCCCATCCAGAGCAGCTCGCTCGATCTTGGGCGAGCGCTCCTGCAGGTTGGTGAAGTACATGTACCTGCCACGATACAGAACCTGTGATCAGACTCAAGCCTCTCAGGCATCAAAAACGTTCTCGAAAAAGTGACAGAGACAGACCCTCGCTCAGGGTTGACCACAATGGCCCGAGGCCTGTCGTGTTCCCCTCGCAGTACCACGCCAACACGCGAGCCGTCTGTACGCGTGACGTTTATGACGTTGGTCACTTCACTTGTCCAGTAGATGAAGCGACAGTAGATGTCGATGCTGAGATCATAGGGCTGGAGACTGAGGTTTGGTCCACCTGCCACACTGGACACTACCGTCATGCTCTGAGAAACAGACAATCACCGCCAACAATCAGATAAATACATTTGAACCAATCAGACAATCAGTTTTCACGACAGTACCTGATTGCCATCTTCCTGCGCCCGGCGGATGGCGTTCTGCTTGGAGTCGATCCAGTAGAGTTGCCTATCTAGAGGGTCATAGTCAATGGCGCGGACGTTTCTGAGGTTATGAATGGGCAGGATGATGTCAGGACTCTGCAGCTCGTCTATGACCATGCGGTTTATGGCCGTCTTCTGACTGAAGAGCAGGAATGACGTGGGAGCTGTAAAACAAGTTTCCACCATTTATTTAACAGGCAAATGTTCAGAGTTTGTTCAAATAAAGAAAATGCCATTTAGCGTATTTATGCAAATATATTGCATAAATGTAAAAAAAAAACACCTCAAATTTCTGCCAAATTACCATAAAACCTCTAATAGAACGCCATAATGGTCTCTTTCGTCAGGGCGACGTTATATTAGAGGACAGTGATATAGTTTTCAACATGTTGGTGACAATGTCATACAATGATGATTTGTCTCGTTTTCTGAATTTCACATGCGGCAATAATAATAATGAGTATTTGTAAGGCGCTTTTCACAGTTTTAACTGTCTCAACGCGCACTTTCACTGCATAAATATTCATGCCTTTCAAATAAAATAATTTAAATAATTTAATATTCTTTCATTAGATAAGTCAAATAAAGTGATTATATATGTGCCATGTGTCATGTGCCCCAAACTCTTTGTGTGTGTGTGTGTGTGTGTGTGTGTGTGTGTGTGTGTGTGTGTGTGTGAGAGTGTGATCCATTCATGTAAATCCGCTGATTATGTCCCTGCATTATAAATCATGTCGACGCTTACTTTGCTTTATAATAATATAATGGCAATGGCATTGATTCGTGAGCAGCACACGCAACAGAGGTGTTTCTGTGTCGAAGCGCTGCTTTCAGAAACATACAGTTCAGTTCATTAATGGTGATCTTTTCCATCAAACATTTTAGACAATTGACAAACATTACGATGCCAGAAAAAAAGAACAATTACTTTGTGTTTTAAAAGTCTGAATAAGTGTTAAATAAATATGTAAATGTTGTTTCACCACATCGCGGAAATTCACCTATCGCGGTCGGGCTTGGAACGCATCTACCGCGATAAACGAGGGATTACTGTAATTACCCAGACTCTTAACAGAAAACAAAGTCAAAAACGCAGTCAAAAAAGTAAAAAAATCTATTTTAGCGATCAGAACTCCACCTCCCAGAATCCTCAGCGGATCCCAAGAGCCTTTGCACTCCCTTCTGCGCAGCTGCAGCCATTTTCAGCCAAGGTCTTTAACAGACGCCGTGTGAAGATGATTGTAGCAAAGTATTGTTTTTTTCAGTTCTCTCATGTTTTCTGTGTTTTTTTTTACTCCTTCTTCATTTTCTGCTTTTGGTCTTCGTTTCAAGCCGTGAGCGCTGATCTACCAGAAGCTCAAATGATTTAGGGGGGTTTGTACCCAGGTCGTTTGGCCCTCGGGGCTTTGGACCCGGACTATTGATCCTTAGGACTATTGGACACTCGGATGGTTAGTCCCGTGACAATTAGACCCGAGTTTCGTCACGCGGCTTATTAAGAATCATATCTTCGGCCGTGTGAGCTAGACATTTGGGAGGCGGCTCCTTTGCATTTACTCCAGTGAAGAAGCATAACTTTGCCCCGATTCGAGCGCATTTGTCCGCCTTTGTCACGCAAAGAAGCACTTGTAACGGTGGATTGACCGGCAATCAATGATATTTGTTTATTTATTTATTTGTTTGGATTTGTTGTTGCTGTTGTGACGTGAAATTTCCCCGCTGTGGGACTAATAAAGGATTTTTCAATTCAATTTCAATTCAATGCTCCTTTAAAGAACTGCCCACACACACATGTTGAGAGAGAGACATTTATATTGTAATGATGAATATATTGGTTTAAGGCATTCAGTCTCTTGTTTGAAGTTCCAGTTTGCACTTTTTTGCCTTTTAAAATGGCACAAAACATTCAAAGAAGGCACTAAAGACTTTTTGTTGTGAGAGTTGTTGATTTGAAAACTTTCGGTTTTAAAAGTTAAGTTAAAAAGTTTATTAGTTAAGATATTTTTTTGCTTATGTTGATGCTTTTGATGCTTATTTTACATTTTAAAAGTCATTTTTGTTTTGTCAGGACTTAAATGCACTTTTTCTGTCACCTTTTTTGCCATTGTTCGCGGTAAACAAAACTGGGCAATGTTTATTGTGGAAAATAATATTGTTGGATGCATTGCATACTCTGCATTTAAAAAATAAAAATTCTGATTGTTCTAAAAAAAAAAGGAATCCAATTCATTTTAAGAGACCCGTTTAATTTTCGTTTGTATATATATAATATTGTTCTTTAAGCAAAAATGTTTTATCCGATTACTCGATGGAATTTTTAGTAGAATACTCGATTACTAAAATATTCAATAACAACAGCCCTAATTTACATATTTGAAATCGGCAAATATTAGCACCCCCAAGTTTTTGGAAAAAATGGGACAAAAATGTCACGTAAATGTGGAATTTTTGTGCATGCACCCATACACACACACACACACACACACACACACGTGTGTACGCTTACCGCTGCAAGTCTTGTTGTCCTGGTTGAGTGAGTAATGTGCAGGGCAGCCACACACAAAGCTACTGACGGGAACAGCCAGACACAGATGAGAGCAGTGACCGTTGGTAGAGGCGCAGGCGTTCCAGCCGCCCTGCCGGGACGAGTGGAACACCAGGATGTCCATGACATAGTCTAGGTGACCCTGTATAATTGTCCGGTTCTGCCCACTTGTCTTATTGGCCCGCTCAATGCTGCGCTGGCTCCAGTCAGTCCAGTAAATGTAGTCTTGGTACTGAGTGAGACCAAAAGGGTGAGGCAGATCATCTGCAATCACCTCTCGGTCCCCACCTGAACAAAACCGTTGGTCAGTTGCTTATCATTAAAACTCCATCATGCTTATCGCGTCACCTACCCAGCATGTTGGAGGACTCGATCAGTGTTGTGTCCAGGTCTGTCCAGTAGAGCCGGCGCTCAGCATAGTCAATTGTGAGGCCGTTAGCCCGACCCACGTTCGGCACCAGAGTGGTTCGGCCAGAGCCGTCCATGGCAGAGCGGTCAATTTTTGGATGTCCTCCCCATTCAGTCCAGTACATGAATCTGAGTGAAAGACATTATTCCATCACTGGATTATTCTGATTTGCACTGAAATCACAGCGGTTAGTGATGTCACTATCACACTTGAAAAAAAATCACATATCACATCTTAAAAAAAAAAAATAGGATACAAGTTAAATAATTGTCCAGCAGCTACTGTGATTGGTTTAGACTGGTCCAATCATAAGGCTGCTAAATCTTTTGTGCTTTCAACACACAGAGAAAAACATACTGAAGATGAGCAAAGATTACTGTATTTACGTGAAAAATCAGAATAATCTCTTAGAAATTGTTCACTCAATTATCGGAAATGGTAACAAATTCTAACCACTTGATTTCGGTAGCACACAACTCAGGTCAAACTTAGTAGGATGATTATTGTAATACATTTAAGTAAAAAGTAATAATAATAATAGTGGGGCGCTTTTCACAGTTTAACCCAAAGACTTTTTAACTTTTAAAAAGTCATAATTGTAGTCAGACATACGGAACAAGCACCTAAAACCATGGCTTTCTACATTTCAAACAAAGTTAGAAGCAACCATTTTTGTTTAAAAAACATATAGCTCTTTTTGTTTTAATGTTGTTTTTAATTAAGCGTGTTTTTGTCATGATTAAAGGTTGTGTTGTGAGCTTATGAAACTAAAGAATTTCCCCAAGGGACATCAGTCCCTAGAATCATCTACTCACCCTTCAGCAGGGTCCAGCGCAAGAGCCCGTGGACTGTCCAGATCCTTCCACACCAGAACCTGCCTGTGTTGACCATCCAGCTTTGCCACCTCAATGCGGTTGGTTCCAGTGTCGGCCCAGTACAAGTTCTTCCCCAACCAGTCCACAGCCATTCCTTCCGGATAATCCAAACCAAACTCCACCACATGTTCTAAAGAGCTGCCGTTCATGAACGCCCGGCTGATTGTCTGAAAACCGACAAATAAATCAGAACAAATGGTCTCAAATAAAAAAAAATGGCATCATTTTGTAGACCAAACGGCCTCTGCTCACCTTCAGCGTAATGTCAGTCCAGTATATTCGATTGTCGGTGACATCAAAGTCGAGGGCGGAGGCTTCCTTCACACCGGTCAGAGGAATTGCCACATTGTTGTTGTTGGTTTCCAAGGAGATGCGTCGGATGTCGGTGTGTCGGGAGAACAGCAGAAAGGCTTCGGGGATGATGCAGGTCGTCATGTCGGCCATCAGCTCGAGGCCGATGGGGCAGGCGCAGGACACGCCCTGAGGCTTGTACAGACACAGATGACTGCAGCCGCCGTTCGCCGTGGCACACGGGTTGGTACCTGCACGCAGAGACGCGTTCAAACACACTGGCAAATTGAAGCTCAGGATAACTTCAGCTCACCGAAGCTTTTGTGAACATATGTGGCCTTTATTCCCATCAGGTCCGGCAGCTGGTCTATGATGACCTCTCGCTCCCCACTGCGCTTGTCCACGCGCTCAATGCTACGACGCTGCCAATCCGTCCAGTAGATGAAGTCTCCCAGCAGCGTGAAACCAAATATGTGAGGCAGATTGTCGTCCACCAGAACTCGTCTTCCTGAACCGTCCATCTCCATCACTTCGATGACGTCCGTCTTGGCATCTCCCCAGTAGATCTTTCGCTCACTATAGTCCAGCGCCAGTCCATTGGGCCACCCCAAGGACGTGTTGACCAAAACCAGCCTGTCTGTGCCATCCAGCGCCGCACGCTCGATCTTTGGAACTTCGCCCCAATCTGTCCAGTACATGTACCTGTGGAGAGAGGGACGGCAATCAGAACGGCAGGACAACACCACAAAGCACACACGCAATTAATCAACATGATGATAGTTGACAAACCGAAATCGAGTGTGATTTCAAAATGACTTGAAAGTTCTGGAAAAATAAAGGGATTACAAATAATAAACTAAGAGGATCAGGAGTAAAAACAGTCTCTGAAAAAAGAGAACTCTCTGTAATTACTCAGTGACTTGGAAAAAAAAAACCTTAATTCACAATTACTGGCGGAAAAAAAACCCCCATAAAAATTGTATTAACGGAAAAAAAAAACTTTACATATAATTGTTTCTTTTTCTTCAGCGCTTTTAGCAAATATTAAACTGTAAATGTGCTTATATTTGGCTTATTGGTAAAACAATAGATTGAATTTTAATGAAGAGGGGGTCCGATTAATAATAAAAAAAAAATAATAAAACAATTAATCGATTACCAAATTAACCAATAGCCACGGCCCTAGTCTTACCCGACCACAGGGTCCAGCACAATGGCTCTGGGCTCATCCAACTCCTCTGATATCAGAATCTTCCTCATTGTGCCATTCAGTCGGGTGACTTCAATTCTGTCCGTGCCTGTATCAGTCCAGTAGAGGTTCCGAGCGATCCAGTCCACCGCGATCCCGTCTGGGTGGTTCACCTGTGAGGTCACTACAAACTGGGCGTCGTTCCCATACAGATCAGATCTTCGAATGGCCCGCACGTCATCATCTGTCCAATAGATGTGTCCATCCACCGGGTCGTAGTCGATGGCAATGGCGTGACGGATGTCGTCGCTCTGCAGCACAATGTCGGTAAAGTCTGGCGTGTCTAGAGAAATCTTGCGCAGGTCTGTACGACGAGCCAAAAGCAGCAGCTGAGACGCCCCTGCACGGACCAACACAACCCCGTCACATGACCTACCCGTTGCCATGGCAGCTTCAACAAACTGTAGACCGCAAGGCTACAAATACACATGGAACCAGATTCGTGCCAAAATGATCAAACGTTAAGTTCAAAGAAACAAACAAAAACGCTTCACTTAACTTGATTGGCTAGTGAGAATGTGATTGACAGCTCTTGACCAGGAAGTGTGGCGAGTTTAACAAGCGCTTAAAGACAATCAAAATCGAGACATCTTCGTTGTCAGAGTATCAGTTAGTACAACTTCCCTTTGTAGTCATGATTCTGGACATTTGCGGTCTTTATATGCGCACATACAGGATTTTGTGCCAAATTTGAGTTAATACTGAATTATAAGAAATGTGTTAGAACAAATGAAACATTTTATTAATAAAAATTTGTAATAATAAATTAAATATAACACAATTTATTCATGAGGCGTCTTTCGAGACCCTCGCTTTGGAGACATCGAACCAATTTGAAACATTAGTAGAGTCTCTTCTCTTCACAAGACGGTTTCATAATATTGTTGAAGTTGTCGAGACAAAGATTTCGATTTATACATTGAATTTGTCTGATGTCTTAATGCAAAAATATGAAATGCACAAAAAAATGTTTTGAAACTAAATAAGGTTTTAAACAAAAATGCGGAAAAAAAACAACAAACAAATCAAAACGTGAAGCTTTTTCGTTTGTTTCTTTGACATTTACGCTTGATAATTTTGGCACTAATCTGATTCCATACATACGGAGCAACGTTCTCTCCTGAAGGTGAAATCCACTAAAGTTTTAGTTCCTTTCGGAGGAGCGTGTGCATGTTTCTCACCGTCTCTGCAGCTCTTGTTGTCGCTCAGCAGCTGGACGCCAGTGGGACAGGCGCACTGGTGGAACGGTTCAACCGGGGACAGCAAACACAGATGAGAACAGCCACCGTTCCCTTGAGAGCAGGGACTCCACATGTCTGCACACAAACACACATCAGAGATTAGGATGATACGGGGAGGAAGGCGTGGCCAAGCCAGCAGCAGGATTTTGTCAGCGCTGTGAGAAATTCTCCGCATTCACTCAACACTGAATACAGAACACAACCTCCATTGTGTCCTACAGGTCACAGAGTCTCACGTGTAACACACACTCTCACACACACGGATTAAAAAAAATAAATAAAATAAATGACTGATTCGCATATATTCTCACTCAATTTCGATCACATCGAGTTTCTCTCACCTTGTGCTTGTCTCTTAGGGCTGTAGACGTGGATGTCCATGGGTGAGAAGATGTTGGAGTGAATCTCTCGGCTGTTCTCGCCGGTGTGTTTGTTGCAGGAGTGGATGGAGTGTGTGTTCCAGTCGGTCCAGAAGAGTGTGTCTTCATACAGTGTCAATGCAAATGGGTGTGGCAGTGCCCCCTTCACTACAACCTCCCTGTCAACACAACACACGTCAGCTAAAGTGGCATCACTTTTGCGGAACACTTTCTCTCACCTCCCCGTTCCATCCATATTGGACCGGTGGATGAAGTTGAACTTGGCGTCGGCCCAATAGAGCTTCTGCTGCTCGTAGTCCAGTGTCAGGCCATTGGGCCAGTGTATGTTATTGTCAATAATGACCGAGCGGTGAGTCCCGTCCAGTCCGGCGCGCTCAATCTTCGGAACTTCGCCCCAGTCAGTCCAGTACATGAACCTGTGGGAGACAGCAGAAGGGATGATGAGGACGTAGAAGAGACATCATCATCACCAACTCCAACCATCTCTTAGTTTCCCAGCGTGCACAAGTCATCAGCACTCACCCTCTTGCAGGGTCCAGAGCAATGGCTCTCGGCTGGTCTAAATCTTGCCAAAACAAAACTTTCCGAAACGTCCCATCAAGCTCTGCCACCTCCAGCCTATTGGTCTCCGAGTCTGTCCAGTAAAGCTTCTTCCCTATCCAGTCACAGGCCAGTCCGTCTGGAGAGTCCAGACTGGAGATGACCGTGGTCTGCACTCCACTGGGCATGGAGCCGTTAAGACGTGTACGTTTAATGGCTTCCTCGCTCACGTCGCTCCAGTAAATCAATCCTTGGGAGTAAACAAAATCCACCGCCGCCGCATCCTCCAAGCCGCCAATCACCACCGTGGCGTTTGCTCCGTGGGCCACGTCCACCAGACGCAGGTCTCTCCGGTTGGCATACAGGAGGAGAGGAAGACCTGTGGTGAGAGTTCACGCATAAACGGATAAATCACAGCTGCTGTAAACATAAACAAATTTGGTTTCTGGAACCTCAGGATTTTTGTTTAATGTAGAAGTACGGTCAAATAAGTGATGAATAGTATGTGTATATAAAAAAGTAATTAACCTGCTAAAAACGATAACATAGACGCGACAAGAGTCACAAATGGACAATGCAACACAAATAAACCGATGTGTGGACATCAGCTCGCTGTTTTGTTTGATAGTGCGCGCGTGTCTGTCCGCGAATCAAGGTTTGACACCCCCTGCAGCCGAATATTTGCAAATATTTGCGATGAGGTGAATGTGTGTGCAGAATCTGAAAATACGTGGCTGAAACTGTAGAAATCTCGAACACCGTTTGTGCAGCCAAAGACCCAAAATATCAGAGGCAGCTCCAGGCCTCGGTTTCCAAAGCAAACAACGGCACACGGGATACACAGAGACGCAAACACAGTTCATATCGATCACAGTTCGGGCTGAAATAGAGAATTTGGAAGTCACGTCAAGCGAAAGGGGGCCAAAACAAACTATATTCCGAGGAAGAAGCAACAATGCCGCGGCGGAGCTAACGCGAGCTAACAGCTAAACAACAGCACACACGCGCACGCGCGCACGCACGCAACAACAACTGCGCGGATTTCCACACGCTTCATTGAAGAATCGACAGAATTGATCAACTTTCCAGATCATGAAGCGCAGTTCTCGGCATAAACATACCTCGAATTTGTAAGCACAAAGTGGACAGTAAGAGAGTGTGTAGCACGGCACCCATCTTCAACGCTCAGCCGCGACGCTTCGCTCGCATCGCTCCGGCTGCCGGCGACTGTGATTCTGATTCTTTGCGGCGATTCGTCTGTCCACGTTTTCATCTATTTGACCGTTTTAGTGTTTCAGTAAAAGCGCGACATTGTGCGTCCGTGTCCGTCTCCTTCCGCGCACAGGAAAAATGTCCGAGCCTTGTAAGCCCCTCCTCCTCGCGGTGACGCGCGATGACGAAAAATAAAGAAATTTATAACGATTCTTCTGCATCATCTCCGTGGCTGACTGGTGTATTAGTTAGAGTGATGTTCATTCTAGTCGTGCACCACATTGGCTCTGGTTTATCTTCTATTACATGTTCTATTGAACGTTCTATTACCTCTTATTTCCAAAAACCAAGAGTTAAATCATGTATGGTTGGCTGGAGTCAGAGTGGAAGATGCTCAGGATCTGAATGACGTGAAAGAAGAGTTAAGTTAAAGAGTTACGCCATAAAGAAGAAGAGTTGAGTCACTTTAGATGTCTTCTTTACACCACAAAATGATTTTGAAATAACACATTTCCTTCATATTACCAGTCTTCCATGTTTTCATGTTAGAATAAGGTGGTGATGCTCTGAGAATTTTGGTGTATAACAAGTATTATTGTGTTTATTAGAGGGGTGGAGTAGTGATTATGGGGGGTAGTAGGTTTCCTCCAGTAGGCAATAGCTATAGTTCGTGGAATGTTCTTTGTACATCAGCCTTCCTCTTTTTGGTTCAAGGACAATATGACAATGTGAATGGAAAGCAGGTGAGAAAGAAGGCCTACCTAGCCTGTTCAGCCGTTTGCTTCCTGCAGTTATTGCAGCTACTTGTTCAAGTTCAAGTTCTGAGCATTTGTAAGGCGCTTTTCACAGTTTTAACCTTCTCAAAGCGCATATGTGAATATGTGAGATTATTGTTGCTTTTTATTAATTTGATCGTCTGGTTGTTGGGGTTAAGAAAAGGGCTATGATTATCACTATGACCATGACAAGACAAAGACAAAGACCAGTGATCAAGCACATATGAACTTCCGTTGTTCCCTTTTCCACAATACTTTCCCAACACTCCAAGAACGCTTGTTAGTCCACACTTCTCTTTGTCACATAATTGCCTGATGGCCCAGTGGTTAGGATTATAAATCCAGTTTCAGGTTAAATTTCTAAGAAAAAGCAGTTTTAGGGAGTTGGACTTGTAAGAAGCAGTTGTGTCCACCTAAATGGTGTCAACTGCAATTTGAGTAAGAGCATGACTCCCATTTGAACACTGGCTTCCCACTGCTCTGAGCTTGTGAGTGTGTTCACTGTTCGAATGGGTCAAATGCAGAGGAAGTTTCCATACTGAGGGATTTATAAGGTCAAAAATTTTGAAAAAAATCGAAATCTAAAAGTGTATAAGGGCCCCAGCTTAAGCGTGGTCTATGTGAGAAAGCAATTGGCCAGGCAACTAGGGTGACCATATTTTGACTTTCAAAAAAGAGGACAACCAGCGCGGCCTGACAAATTCAGGCAGGCTTCTTGAAGGTTGATGAACATGCTTTAATATGCTTCAATGGTGCAAAACTAACTTTTTAAAACAGTTAGTTTTCTATAAAAATATATGTAAAAAGTTAAATCTGTAACAAAAGAATAAATAGACTGTTTTCTGAAATTGTATTTAATTAACAATATGAAGTACTGTTCTAAATATATACGTATATATATATATATATATATATATATATATATATATATATATATAATAGTATAGAAATAGTATAACATGGGCATTATGTTGTTTATTAATATATTAACTGTAACGTTTCAGGGAATAAATTAATATTTTTTGTGTCTAACCTAACATTTTCGCATGAGATGCTTTAAAAAAATGATAAAGAATACAGCACAATAACCGTCCGGTACCGTTTCAAAACGGGAACCACCAATTTCATTTATAATTGATAAAAAATATTGGACAATAGCTGTCCGGCACTGTTTCTAAAGGGGACGCACAATTTCACAATTTAAAGCACATTTTTTGAGGATTTTCTCTGTGTTGGAAGAGAACTTGAATTGCTTGTCAAAGATGGTACCTAGATATTTGTATTCCTCAACAAGCTCCTCTGTCTCCACCGGCCAGGTTTTTCTGCTTATTGGAAAATGTCACCACCATCTCTTTGGTTTTGGTTGTGTTTAGAAGACATGTCCGGGGAAAAGAGAACGCTTGGTCACCCTAAGCAAATTGGTGTATGTGGTTTTGTGTCGGCAGCAGTATTGGGTCAAGGTACCGGTCCGTTGTGGTGAAGAAACAGCTGAGCCTGGAAGCAAAACTCTCAACTCTCACGTTCAACATTCCAACCCTCAGATAAAGTCTCAGATACAGTACAAGTGGCTGAAATGAGTTTCAGGATGGGTTGAGGGACTTGGAATTGAACCACCTCAACTTCATCTTGACAAGTCAGCTAAAATAGCTTGGGCATCTCCTAGTGGATATCCCTACGAAAGAAGCCCAGAGACAACCAGAACATGCTGGAGATCTACCTCCAGGCTGGCCTCAATGAGAATGGAGAAGGATATATAAGCCACGGCATCTGAAGTGAAAGACAATGGACAGATGATTTTGTGACTATTGTCTAACGGTTCTGTGAAAATCACCCACAAATGATTTTTGCATGATTTTCATGGATAAATCCAGACATTTATTCCAAAATCCAGACTTTTATGAAGAATCAATTTTATTTTTATTTTTACAGGAGAAACAATGACAACAATTTAACTTGTTTGTAAAAGACAACGTACCAACCAACAATTAGAAAAAATCCATCAGAAGAAGAAAGAGAAAGTTATTAGTGAGTCTGCTGCAGGCTTGTGTATCAAATGACACAATATTGTGATCCACAACAATAGTGTGTGAGAAGAAATGTGTTCGTGCAGGCAATCACAAATGTGAGATCAGTGTCTGGAAAGGCCAAACGCCAGTGAAGCAGCTCAAGAACTTGCTCCTGAGGTTGTGTATTGCTTTATATCCACAAAGAAAGGATTTACACAGCCAGTCTCTTCCTCTGTCCCAGAATTAGACTTCATAGTGAAGGTCATTCAGCTCCAGTCTGGTGTAGTGGCGTCTATCGAAGGATTCCATTGCTTTACGACCCGCCAGAGCCAGGAGGAAAACAAGGAAGATCAGAGTGATCACCACGATGGCCACTAGACTGTTCTTCCACATCATCCATGAGATCTTGGGCTTCTCTGGCTTGGAGAGCCCTGCTTCAGGGAATTGCCTGTCCTTGAAGTGGCTTTGGGTTTCAGCTGCAGGAGGAACACGGGAGCTTGTAGTGCTGGTAGTGGACGTGCTGGAGCTCATGGTGCTGGTAGTTGTTGTGCTGGTGATGGTTGCGGTGGAGCTCATAGTGCTGGTGGTCGTGGTAGGAGCTGTACTGGCTTGTGCATGCGCTCTGGTGCTGGTGAGTTGTGCCGCCACTGAATGAGCTTCTTGACCTCGCTGAGGTTTGCTGGGTTTTCTAGGCCGGTTCACTTTGACGGAAGGGTGGGACAGAGGTCGTGCTGGCCTAATACTGGTTGCTATGGCTGCCAGTAAGTGTTGTGTAGTGGTTGTGGTTCTCTGTGTAGTGGTTGTGGTGGGCTGTGTAGTGGTTGTGGTGGGCTGTGTAGTGGTTGTAGTGGGCTGCGTAGTGGTTGTGGTGGGCTGTGTAGTGGTTGTTGTGGGTGGTGTGGTGGTTGTTGTGGCAAGTGTAGTGGTTGTGGTGGCCCGTGTGGGGGTTGTTGAGGGTTGTATGGAGGTTAAAGTACTCAGAGATTTGGTCATGAGCAGGACGGGTAGGCTGGACTCAGTGAAGTCTTCTTCAAGGCCATATGCTGTGCTGGCGTCAAGGTCGATGACTGACGCACTCAGAGTCTGAGCTGTTGTGGTCAATGGAGTTGTCGGTGTTTTGGTTGTTGCTTGTGTTGTGGTGGTGTGCGCATCCGTGTGAGGAGCTGGTTTAGTTGTTGTTTGGTTCAATTTTGTTGCCGGATGAGTTAAACCTGAAAACATATATAAGTAAATAAAGATCAATAGTTTCAACCAAATATGAGCATGACATCAAAGCAAAACACTTCTTTGTTGTTGTTGTTATTATTTTTATTAGTATATTTACACATACAATTATTGATTATATTTTATTATCATTAGTTTTTGTATTATCTTTTTGTATTATACTATTATTGATATTACTACCGTATTTACGTGAATATAAACACCCCACCACCGCCGATTTTTCATGCACTAGACTAAATGTTTTTGGTGTTACCTAAAATTTAAACCTAAAATGTATTTAAATAAATACCTACACATAACGTGAATTGTCACTATATTTCACTATATTCAATTTCTGTTTAACTTGAATAATTCTTGTTAAGCTTGAATATTGAATATTGGAATAACTTGAATACTGGAATAACTTGAATATTCCAGGCAGTACCTCTCTTGTAGGTGAAATGCAGCAGTGGAACTAAGCAAATTCCCCATTGCTTTTATTTCTTCCAGTGTTATTTAGCCACTGTTTCTTTATATCTGTCAGTCGGGCAAATTTGTTATTTATTAATTTTAAATTAGATTGCACGTGAAGTACAGCAACGCGTTATTTAGCTAAGTTCCGTGGCTAATGTTTCTTATTTCTGATATTCAGCCAATAAAAGCATATATGCATGTCTGCCTCCGGAACCATTATTTATTTACATTGTTATTAACTGAGTGTGTGAATGTTTGTGTAAGAATGTGTCTTAGTGAAAGCATGCTGTTTAAGTTTTTCACTAAAGTGCCATGTACGTCACTTTAGATAAAAAATAAGGGCAGAAACAAAACTGTAAATGTCACTGTAATCATGTCCTTTTTTAAAATAGTTGCGATGTTTGATTTGTAAGTAGAAGTTTAGAAAAAGAAAATCTAGGAAAAGATTTTGTTCACGCTATGAAAAAGGACCCTGTCGTTCTTTATAGATACAGTCTGGCAATAAACCCTGAAAAGTGTGTAGTGTAATGACCCTTAAAGATGTTGTAGGTGTTGACCCCGCTGGCGGCGACACTGAGGGGACAGTCTCTCTCTCCGGGGCAGTGGAACAGGAGACAGTTCTCAGAAATGGACTGATTTCTTGGCCTGAAAACCACCAGATTACACCTCAGACCTGCAGGAGAAAGAGAGCCGACATTACTCACACACCCACACACACTCTCACATCACAGACCCACACAAACACAAGTACATTTCCCACTGCCATTATTAAACATTAAACGATATTTCTGCAGTGTCTTTCTTTCTATAATTTCTTCAGTCTCATTCTGACCTTTTCTTCAGTCTTTTTCTTCTTTACTTGGTTTCATTCTTACTTTCTATCTTCAGTCTCTTTCTGTCTTTTTGAATCAGTCTCTTTCTTACATTTTTTCAGTGTTTTGCTTCCTTCCTTCCTTTATTTTTTTTCTTTCTATCTATCTATCTATCTATCTATCTATCTATCTATCTATCTATCTATCTATCTATCTATCTATCTATCTATTTATCTATCTATCTATCTATCTATCTATCTATCTATCTATCTATCTATCTATCTATCTATCTATCTATCTATCTATCTATCTATCTATCTATCTATCTATCTTATCTATCCATCCATCCATCCATCCATCTAACACACAACAATTAAGCACACACAACACTGTGCCACACACACACTTACCTGGCTTCACGTCCTCCGAGCAGCAGTTGAGAATACAGTCTTTTTCCGATGGCATGTCCTTGGCCTCCATGACAATTCCTGTGTTAGTCAAGGCCACCTGCTCATTCACCCAGACGCCTCGATGCTGTCGAGAGTAACAGGTCTCCTTGTTGGGGTCCGAGGAGCCATAGCAGGCCTGGAGCAAGACACACAACAGCAGGACGAGGGTCCGCACTGGTCCAGCACTGGAGCGCATGATTCTTGGGTTTAAAGAACGGCAAGAGAAAGATCTGCGGGCCACAGAAAACAGGAACTTACAGTCTCTGGTCTCCTAATCCATTACATCACAAACTACTCAACAACACTGACTGGACATGTCACTTAAGGTGGCAGGTAGAAATCAAAACACTGACCGATGACTCGACGAGTGTGGTGTGTTAGCCGAGCTTCGCTTTGACAGTCATCAGATCAGTTCACACTTCTCCCGTCTCTCCAACTGGAGGAACTTTGGAACTAATTAGAACATATCAGAGCTCTTATCAGCCTAAACGAACTTTGACTGTCACACCTCACAATTCTCAAATCCCCATTGATGATGGAGAGTTACAGAAAAAGCATGCGGATGAGAAGAGTGTGTCCAGGTCATTGCGCAGCATTAAGAACAAAAGATTGTGGAAAATGGTGATGGAGGAAAATCATAATGAGAATGAAATGTGTGGAGTTGGGGGATGAAGAAGCGATGAAAAGGGATAGAGACGATGCAAAACAGTGATTGACCAAGAGAACAGTGATGGACAAGAAGTGTGAGGATAACCATGATAAGGAAGAAGCATGAGAGAGGATAAAAAAAGATTGTGTGCCTAATTCAGCCACTGGTTGCTGATGCTGCTCGTTGCTATGGAGACTGATCACCGGTCGGTGTGCGTGCGTGCGTGCGTGCGTGTGTGTGTGTGTGTGTGTGTGTGTGTGTGTGTGGGCGCTGTGATGCAACACTAATGAAAGATAGAACTGAACAGAACCTAGAGTCCCAAAAGATTTCCACACAAACAAGAGTCGCCACACAGAGCCAAGATTCCAAGAACAATCAATTAAAACGTTGAGCGAAACAGTACGTCCCGTTATATGTTTAAGATTTGCATTTCAAGTTTCCTCACATACACAATAAGGCAGAGATAGAATTGGAATCCGGGTGAAAAACGAATAAACAATGATCAGCCATAGTTGAAGAGATGACGCTCATCACTTACTATCAAAGCAGCTTCTCAGTCGCTGCTGTGACCCATTTCTCCGCCTTTGTCCTCTGCTGGATGCTGATGCGCGTGACTTTCAAACACTCTGTCTTCGTAAAGGACCCGAATTCTATCTGCGACGTTGTTTATCCGTGTGCTGACGCACTATTTATTTACATCGTATTTATATAAAACTGACTTAGTGTCGATGTGTTGTGCGCGATTGCGCGTGCACCGGTGGCGCGAGATGACGCTTCGCCGTTGCGCGTCGGTGTCGCTAGAGGGCAGAAAACCTAGCGTGTGCACGTCACCTGGGAATTAAAGACCAGCCATATACTGTATATTCTGTATATACTCTATCTTCCCACTACATCCTTTAAACTGGAACGGTATTTTGCGAGTCTTAGTGCTCAATCCAATCTAGCCTTCAGTAAACGAGTGAAGGTGTGAGTTTTTTGTTAGTCGCGTGAGCTGAACATGACGCGTATGGAGGCCAAAATCAAATATAAATGACAAAGGTACTACATGCGTCGTAAACATAAACGAGACGTGCTTATAAAGGAGTAAAACGCGTTCACTGCCTTATACGTTGGTGTTTTTTCCCCCTAGTTTTCATTGTGACCTACAATTGACGGTTCTGTGTCGTATAGGAAGTGACGTTGTAAACCCGGAAGCTAACCAATGCGAGGCTGCAAAGCTTGAACGCTGTTTATCTAATGGAGGAAAGCAACACAGAATGCGCAGTCTCGGGTAAATAAAAACACTTTCTACACATTGTTGTGTTGTAACACGTAACGTCACCTTTAAAATGTGCAGCGATATATTGTATCTAACTTTGCTGGAAACCTTTTGGAATTGCCACAGTTGTTATGATATTATTAATTCTCTTCTTTTAAAACATCGTTGTTCAAACTAAATGACCGTCTTATTTAGACAAACAGGTCCTAATCTCTACTCCATATATTAGTTCTCTCTTTTTTCTTTTATGGTTTGAGACCATAGCAACAAAAACAATGTCCACCAGGTGATTGGTCGGACTTTCAGCTCTCCAACACTGTTTCTTCAGCAGTTACGTCGTCTATTTGCTAATATTCTTTTCTCCAGTCAACTGCATTCACAGACCAAACTCGTAGAGCCGTGACATTTTATGCAGGTGCCGTCAATGTTTACGCTGCATGCTAAACAATAAATATGGTAATGGGAAATTAAGTGATGAATGTAAAACGCTGGTTTGAAGCAACATCGATACAGAACTAAAGAAACGTCAGTGATTCTGAAGAAAACAACTGATGGTGTTTTGTAACTCAACAAATAGTTTGAGTTACTGTCAGAGGTCTGAATGGTACCTGAAAAACATACTTGAGAAAAAGTACGGATACCTCGCTGTAAAAATGACAAGTTACAAGTCACCAATTCCAAGTTCCACATTTGAGTAAAAGGCATAAAGTATCGTATTTTAAAAGAACTTAAGTATTTTACTCGTCCTGAATTTTGGCTCAAAAATCGCCAAGAAACTAGAAACTCTAATATAGGCATTTAATTATCTCAATGTTTCAAAATAGCAGAACAAAAGAGATAAAAGAACAAAAAGTCAGACTCAAAAAGGCGATTCAGACTCACTTTGTCTGCCCAAAAAATTAACCGTGATAGAGAAAGATACCGACTTGTTGCACAAAATCTCAATGCTGTGAGTAGCGGTAAGTGTCCATTCAAATGTAGTGGAGTAAAGAGTACCCTCAGTGCTTATATTTTTAATACTCAGTAAAGTATTGAAGTCCATTTACTCTACCATAGTACTTTATATAACTGCTTACTGTTGTGTGATCTCTGTAGGTTCCCCGCTGCCTCTGGCCTCCTTGAGACTGCTGGTTCCGCCATTGCGCCTCATGTCCGCCTTCATGTGGAAGGTCCTTCAGAAGAAGAGCGTGATGCATTATGGGAGACTGGAGGAGTTTGTCTCGGTGGTGACGGAGAGTCTCCCTCAAGTGCTCAGCATCAGGCAGCGGCTTCAGCTCATGCTGGGACTCAGATCCAGGGTGAGGGAGTCACCGAAGGGCGAGCGAGAAGGCAGGGGTCTTCACCCACTCATCTTTCCTGTGTTGTGTTCAGATGGTTCTGGAACTGTGTCGGGATTTGACGGACGTCAGAACTGTCCAGATTCACCTGGACAAAATCAGTGTTCCTATTGAAGCCGTGAGTGTGTGTGTGTGTGTGTGTTTGTGAATAAGTGGTAAGTTGTGTTGCCTTTGTGCAGGATGCCGACGTGAGCGCAGCCGTGTGTAACTTCAGGGCTCTGGTGCTGGAGTTGCTGAAGGATCCAGTGGAGCGAGTTTATTTCTTTCAGGCAAGTCATTCATCAGAGTGTTTTTGCTCTGACCAGCGAGTGATTGTGTGTGTTTTAGGAGGTATTCCCAGTTCAGTATGGCTCTCAATTTGACACTTCGCTGAAGGAGCTGATGTGGGAGCTGCTCTCAAGCCTGGAGAAGCTGCTTCCTGTGCCTGACTTCACAAAAGTACGCACACACACACACACACACACACACACACACACACACACACACACACACACACACAGTTCATAGCATGTGGTTCTGAATGTTATTGATTTATGTCAAATTAACAGCAGCAGCAGTATTATAATCAATGTTTAAAATATATTAAATTATTCCATACACAGTGTTGCCTTGACTTACAACTTTTATCGGTTCCATGGTTGAGCTAGTTTGTCAGTGTACTTGTGTTAAATCACATGTTCTCAATTAAATGAATTAAAATGCCAATAATTCGTCCCTACCCTCAAAATGCCAGCCTTTTTGCTTAATGCGTAAATGACCAAAATATATTTCTAAAAAACTTATTTTGTATAAATATTTGACAGGAAGCGTAAAGACATAGTACGGTGTTATTTTATCAGGGATATGAGGCAATCAGAACTTTAAAATGATTGTATGACCTTAAAATGATGGCTGCCATTTTAAAAACTTTATCGCCGCCTTGTGCGTAGAAATCACGCGGATTGCAGACGTTGAACGAGTGTCTCCTCTCTCTGACTTTTCACGTTTAATTTTGATCGAAAGGTTGCAGTTTAAGGCGGCTTAAGGCAGCCCACTGCTCCGGGTTTGTGTGTGTAACATTATTTTGGCTAGCTAGCATGGTTAAAAAAAGAGTTTGAATGTTCTGAACACTGAATGTTGTAACCATGTAATTACTGCAGTGATTGCAAAGATCACAGTCTCGACGTGTGATTGGTTCAGATCAATCTCTCTTTGTGTTGCAGACGTTGTTTCTTCTTTCTTATTCCCCTGTGGGTCTGGAGGAGAGTGTAAAGGTGGACCCGTTGGACCTTAAGCTGCTGCTGCAGGAGCAGAAGCTGTTCTGTGCCAACCCTGGCGGGCAGAGGGGTAGAACGGGTGAGAAGTGGAAAACAAGAAACTCTTCATTTATGAGCTTTTGTTTCCTAATATAGAAATAAAATGTAACACCTCATTGTTTAAAAATATTATTATTATTATATTATTATTATTATTATTATTATTAAATAAAATGTAACACCTCATTGTTTAAAAATGACAGAACTAAATAGATAAAAAAGAACGAGAAGTCAGTCAAACTCAAACGTGTAAAAATGTGCAACGGCTAATTCATGTTCACATGATATATCTCATGAATAGCATATAGTACCTTCAGCATCCTGCAGATGGTGATATTGACTTGTCTGCCCTTGTCCGCGGTAAAAAAAAAAAAAAAAGATGCCTACCTGTCGCACACAATCACAATGTGACCAGTAGCGGTACAAATTTTGTCAAGTAGAAAGTAAAAGTTGCTACATTTTTGATACTCGGTACAAAGTAGCCAGTAAACTAACGACGTCCATTTACTCAAGTACTTTACACCACTGGTGTCATCCACGTGCTTAACATGTGACTTCTTTCTCAGGTGCTGTTCCTCTCTCGTCTGGCGACTGCATCCTCTCATCTCTCTCCATCCCTCCCTCCACTCGTCTCTCTCTGTCCTCAGAGTCTTTGATCTACCACACGCCGCCTGTTTCTGTGTCCGTCTTGAGTCGCGACGCTCTGGGGCAGCTGAGCTCTGACTCTCTCATTGTGACTGACTACACTGAGGTGGAGCTGAGCAGTCAGGATTGTGAAGTCCCACTGGCCGAAGAGTCTTCACAAGCGCTTGAAGCAGAGGAGAGAACAGAGGAGAGACTCTCGCTTCCTTTACACGAGGACATCGGGGGACAGGATGAAAACCATCCCGACTTCCAGAAAATTCCCGACGTGCACAACGACCCTCCGCAGAGCCTGAGATCGACAGACAAGGGAAATGCAGATGCAGAACAAGAGCCAGCTACTGATCGGTGTGTGTGAGTGAGAGTGTTTAAAGTGTGTCTGAGTGTGTAAATGAAGAGTGTCTGAAGAGACTGAAGTTTTCTCACACGTTTATTTTCAGAAGTGCTGACGAGGCTCAATCTGACAGAAGAGACACTGGTAAGTCGTGCGCACGCACACACACGCACACATGCATGCGCGCACACACACACACACACACACACACACACGGCTTCTTTTTTTGCATTGAACTAAATATTATATTTGTAATTTGTGTATGTTTATATATTTGCACAATGTCTTAGGGAGTGCAACCAATTAAATTGTATATTTGTTGTTTTTTTATTTTGCCGTTTTATTCTAAAAATACAGAATAGTCGACTTTGCTTAATTGGGCCGCTGGTTGAAGTCGGCAGCTGCTTTTTTGTGGCAATTTCTTATGTCCAAATCTTGTCAGTCATAACGCACGTTTGTGCCCCTTTATTGGCACAATACGGACGTGTCGCGATATATATATATACTGTATATAAATATATATATATACACATGGTTTTATTTGTGTCACTACTTCATCTGAAATGAAAGTTTGCACGTGTGTTGTTTACCACAGATCTCGATGCTCCTCGTCCCAAACGTAGAAGCCGCAGGAAACAGGCGTCAAACGCCACAACCTCGCGCGATAATCCACGCGCCTGTCACATCTGCCCCAACTGTGGAAAAACGTTTACCCGCCGCTCCGATGTGCGGCGCCACCAGCTGACGCACACGGGTGAGCGGCCGTTTCACTGCAGCCAGTGTGAGAAAACGTTCCAGCACGCCTGGGATCTCACCAAGCACTGCCGCAAGGCACACGGCGAGGCCAGCTTCACATGCCACCTCTGCCCTGGCACCTTTGCCAACCTGAGGCTCCTGACGGCACACCACAAGAAGAGCCACTCCGGCGCCATCCCGCACTACTGCTCCATCTGCGGCAAAGTCAGCGCCAGCGCCTCCGCCCTCGTGCAGCACCGCAAGAGCCACAGCGTCACGCTGCGCTACAGCTGCGAACAGTGCGGCGAGGCCTTCGACACGCTGCTGCAGAGATCCCTGCATCGCCAGACGCACCGCCGCCGCCGCCGCTTCAAGTGCCCGCAGTGCGAGAAGGCGTTCACACGGCGCACCGACGTGAGGCGACACCAGCTGAGCCACACGGGCGAGCGGCCGCACCAGTGCTCCGTCTGCGGAAAGCGCTTCGGTCTGCGCTCGGGCCTGCAGAAGCACCTGGCCACGCACACCAACGAGCGCCCGCACCGCTGCTCTCACTGCGCCAAGAGCTTCACCCAGCTCTCCGTCCTGAGCCGCCACGAGCGCATGCACACGGGCGAGCGGCCCTTCCTCTGCTCGCAGTGCGGCAAGCGCTTCCTGTCGCTGGGTGAGCTCATCAAGCATGACAAGACTCATGCGGAGGAGCGCCCGCACTCGTGCCCGCAGTGCCACAAGAGCTTCAAGATCAAGCGGGCGCTGCGCGAACACGTCCTCTCGCACAGCGGCGCCCGGCCCTACCCGTGCGTCTTCTGCGGCAAGATGTTCTCCAAACCTTTCGCCCTGAACCGACACCACCTGATCCACACGGGCGAGCGGCCATTCTCCTGCGCCCACTGCGAGCGCACCTTCCTGACCTCCACCGAGCTGGTGCTGCACGAGCGTGTGCACACGGGCGAGCGGCCCTACAGCTGCCTCTCCTGTTCCAGCAGGTTCCGCAGCTCCTCCGAGTTGGCCAGACACAAGCGCAGGCACCTGCAGCAGCGGCCGCACTGCTGCAGCTACTGCCCCAAAGCCTTTGCCAGCGCCGCCCGCCTGAGGAGCCACGTGCGGGTGCACACTGGCGAGGGCAGAGCCAAACCCAGCAGTGCCGAGAGTCTGGTTGAAATGTCTGTTTTGATGGAGTAGATCCAGCTCCGGCGTGTGTGGAGGTGATGACGGGGAATAAAGCTTTTCGGATGCTGATGATGTCTCACGGGTGTTTGTTCTGCCATCACATGACAACTTGGTACCAATTCTTAACCAGCAACTTGTCATATTTGTTGTGCATCTTCAGAGAGTAAAATTGTGTGTAAACTGAGAGTTGTGGGTGGCTTGTGTACTTTTCTGTAAACAGGTATAAAGATGTAAATAAGAAGTTGTGTTAAAAAATTAAATTCACTTTTTGGGCTGAAATATGTCCATTTCTAGTTTATAATCCAATATTGGCTGCAAGATGTGGCTTTGTATTTTGAAGGTTGCGGGTTCATGTGTGTGTGTGTGCTTTCGTGCTACTTTTCTTGAAGTGTTGATGTCAAACAACATGGCAAAACATTTGAGTTTTGAGTCTAAGTCAGGTGGTCTACTTGTGTTTTGCCATGCTGTTCAGCACAGAAACAAAGCCGTCTGAGATGTTCAGATATGAATTGCATGTAGTGTCAGCAGGACCATGACAAGTCGGCCTCAATCCATCGTGTGTTGTCATGCTCATTCATGCGGCAGAAGAGAACGCGTGAATGAACTGCTCATGAGAAGCTCTTTTGTCAGACCGTCGACGGACTTGCAGATGCTGCTATTGTAGACAACAGTGTGTGGCGATGTCTCACAAGTTGATTGGTTGAAGATGAGAAAGAGCGTGAACCATGTGTTTACCAACAACACATTGCTCTTTATGTTCACTAAACTATGTTCATCGAGACGACCTTTAAATCCCTACATGTGGGATTGTAAGTGAACACACACAAACCCGGAGCAGTGGGCAGCCTTAAGCCGTGGAGTCTAGGAGGCAGGAATCCACCAAACCTGGGTGGGTGGTAGTTCCAACTCTCTACCAATGGACCACATTTTATTCTCCCTCATGTCAACTATGATTGGTGAGAGAAGGTTGCTTAGTAGTTCCTACTCAACGGGAACATTTTCCCATTCTACTGCCCTCTGGTGAAGCAACATACCTATCACACCTCCTTCCTAAAATACAAAAAAGTTTTTGATTTGTGTTATGATCTTCTGTCTAGTAATAGCTCATGTAACAACAATTTACCGTTTTTGGAAAGCATCTGACAATCTGTAATATAAATCCTTGTTATTATTATTATTATTATTATTAATATTATTATTATTAGTAGTAGTAGTATTAAACCTCCAATACTGTATGTCAAAGCATTAAACACAATGCCTGAAATGATCAGGAAGGAAGGAAACCAGGCAGGAAAAGAAACGCCGCATGTTTCAAACATGTCCCTGAGGGGATTCTATACAAATCTAAATCTTAATTCTATATCCAATTCGAAGCTGTTGTCGTTCTAAATAGATAATAAAGACGGCTTTGTCTTTTCGATGAAAAATAGATGAAAATAGACTATGATACGTTCTCAACAGATTCAAATATATTTATTTTAACGCATGAGTAAAACAATGAGTAAAATGTGTATGCCGATCGGATCATTATAACGAACTATTTACGCAATGTTGGTACTTTGGGCTTGCCACATGCTGTACAAGGAACGCGCGTGGCCTTTAGGCGCGTGTAAGAGGCTCGTTCACGCGGCAGCAGGCGAGACGTACGCGACATTTAAACACTTAACAGACTTTAACTCGAAAAAAAGCTTCGTTAAAAATGAATTAACTCCCGGAGCCGCTTTAATAGCGAATGAAGTATTGTTTTTTCATCAAACACGGTGAACCCACAGAGAGAGGGGGTCAAATTCGCGGCCAAGAACACAAACGGTGAGTTGTTTCTTTTTCAGTACGTGTTTGATTTTTATTCAACGATAATCGAAGCTTTGTATTAGTTCATAATGTTGTGTTGTTTGTCCAAAAAGCTAAATGTCCTTGAGAGTTTGACACACCTGCGAGTGCAGGTGAGTTAATCAGTGATGGAAATTAATTGCTGCACGCATTCGCGCAGCTTATATTTGGAAGTTATAATAAATAAACTGTATACAATATTCTAAAATGTAATTCAATGAAAACGATAATCCAGCTATTTGGGAAATGGCCCATGAAAGCCTCCGCCCACACCCCCGCCTGTGATGTGTCGTGTGAATACAGTATGACTCTTAGGTTTAGGTGAGGAGAATTTCTACTTATTTGCTGATAAACAGTCAGTTAGACAACGTTGCATCACATGACACGATAGTACTAATGCATAACCAGCAACTAGTCATATTTGTTGTGGATCCATAAGAGATTAAAACTGTGTGTAAACTGAGAGTTGTATGTAAGTACTTGTTTACTTTTCTGTTAAAACGTATATAGACATAAATAAGTAAAGGTGAAAATGAAATTGACATTTTGAGCTGAAGTCTTTGTATTTCCAGTTTAAAATTTAATGTACTGTATGTTTTTTGACGGGATGGAATGGCTGTGATGTAGTATGTAACCTGTAAATGATTATGACATCAGGAAGCTTTTCTTAAAGTTGTGGAATCAGATTGGCTAGTAATTTAAAGGAAATGACAGGAACGCTTGATCCCTGCAGCCATGTTGACATTTATTTTTATTTAGTCATACTACAAGTACATTCCAAGAAAGTGTCTTTTGTATTTGGATAAATATAATTTATCCAATATATAGGTAACCTAACTACTCCAGTAGTTGATAAATAATTAGCTTTTAATTACGGTAATTACGTAATCTCTCTGTTAGTTACCTGTAAACTCTCAACAGCAAGGAACTCCCTGTGCTCTAATTTAACAATCATCATCTCTACTTGTCAGTGATTCTCTGACAGGAATCAGATTTGCAAAAAGAAAAATATGTGAATTTAGGCTAATAATGTTGTCGAGCTGGTGCTTAGACGTAATGTGTATGAATTATAAAAAAAGAACTTTTTATAAATAAAATTTGTTCCTAGAAAACTGTTTCTACGAACAAATTCTCCACTCTGTTCGTCTAAGATCTTTTCAGTCGGGGTCTTGATCTGCAGTTGCCAGTGGCCAGTACAGTGCTTGCATTAACTAGCGAGATGCTCTTAATGTATTTTATGAATCACTGTAACAGTGTAGTTTGACAATGAAAGGCGTTGTATTTTATTCTATATTTAGCTCGATCGGATTCTGTTTCCTAATCAAATTTACAGACACGCATGCACTTAGTGACACTGAGTTTTTTCAGAATGGAGGAAACTTTTCTCTTCAGAATCGATAATATAAGAGCTAGTTCTGGACCGTTCTGGTTCAGGCTACTCATCGTCTTCCTGACATGTGTCCTACGTATTTTTTTTTTAAATTATTTCAATATGTTTTTAATACTCGATCCGTTCTCATCTTTGGAGAGTCCCCTGCTCCCACCCGAGAAGCACATCATATGAATGCGATTTGCACATCATAAATCATCTATTTAAATTTCATTCAGCCAATTACAAGTCAGATCGATTGCTTCTTTGTTTGCTTTGAAACGCGAACAAGAATTAAGACGCGAGCTTTTGGCGCTTGTGACGTTTACATCGCCCCCCATGAGGCCAACACTTTTTCGCATGATTTGCATTTTTGCGATTGTGCTTCAAGCAAACTACTTTTTAACCTTAGTACTGTGTTAGCTTTTTGCATACATCTCTTGCGTTAGCGGGTCGGTTTCGACACGCATTTAATATCAGCTCTAAAATACACTAAACAATTTTTTATCAACAAATTTTTTTCCCATCTTTTGGTTATTTTGTTAGGTTTCCTTATCCACAAAATTATTTTTTTAAAAAGCTTTTTGTTCAAGGTCTTTGGGCCTTTTGTACAACACACTCCAAAATTCTAACTTGAGAAATGTGGTAAAATGTAGTTTAAAAAAATTATTTTACAAAATAAACGTTGCTGTGTCATTTTACTATTACCAAAGGAGATTATAACACACGTCTTTGTTATGGTTTTTTTTTCCAATTTCTTTTTGTTTTATCATTATTATTAACATTTATATGTCGTTTATAACGGTCATTGTGTTAGGGTCATTTTTGACCCAGAGCTACAAAACATTTGTCTTTCAATAACTTTTTTTCTTGGCTGCATTACTTTTACAGATGAACTGCAAAATGTTCTTTGCAAATATATTTCTTGCTGCTGGCTTGCTTTCTGTTGGTATTCTGGTATATATATATATATATATATATATATATATATATATATATATATATATATATATATATATATATATATATATATATATATATATATATAATCTGTATGGTTTCTCCATCTTTGGACCTCATTATCTCTTCTGAAGCTTCTTACTCACTGGTGACCTTCTCATCACACCCAGATGTGTCTGTTTCCTCTGGACGAAACAAGTTGTCTTTCTCATCAGAAACCAGCTCAACATTATCACTTTGTCATTATTTTTCCTCACTTTCTCAAACAATAACATTCAGATTTTGGGTACTTGGCAATTTTTTCTCACTTTTGCTTGAAATTGTGAGATGCAGCTACGTAGTCAAGAAGATGCAAGACACACAGTCTCTACTTTTGTATTGATGTGACTGGTCTAAATATTTCCAATTTTAATTTGTTTTGTTTGCAGCTAAACATAGCACATGATTGGAAAATGAGAAATGCATTTAACATTTAGTTTTGCTTATCTGTTTAGGACCGGGTCGGAAACAACCCTAACACGAGTGCTATATTTTTTGTTAGAACATTTTAATAATTGGAAATTTTTTGATGTTGTTTTTATTTTGTTGAAAAGTCAAAAAGCCTTGAAGCAATCAGAAAAATATTTTTGGTAGATTTTTGTCTTTCAAAATGAAAACGGGTCGGTTTCGACCCTAACACAAGAAGAAGAAGGTTAAAATAACGTGTTTCTGAAGAAAGAGAAACATAAAAAAGACGAATTGACAATGCCTTAAAACATAGGAAGGTGCTATTTGATATGAAACAACAAAAAGCTATTTTATTCAATGTCTACTCAATTTTTCACGTGAATGACGCAATGCAGATTTTTTACGCAAAACAGCCACATTTCTTACAATAAATTGAAAGCTCGGGACACTCCACAAACACATGCAACAGCTGTTCAGTGACACGTGTTTATCTTTTTTGTGCAAAATTCTGAAAGTGAGGATAAAATCGACTTTGGGTAAATTTGTAAATTAAATCTTTGGTTGAAGTTATAAACAAGTGAAGCTATTGTAGAAAATTACATTTAAAGCAGCAGGAAAAAGATTTTCATGCTGGTATCAATAATTGTATACGCTGTCTAACACCATATTAAAATGTCTTACTCTTTCTATGCTGTATTTCTACAAAAATTGTTATATAGACGTGTATTTTTATTTATTAACACAAAACAAAGTACTTGTGGCATTTTGAGGGTTGGAACAGATTTAATGGGCATTCAAATTTAATAATAAAAAAAAAAATACAAACTTTCCCATAGAACCTATTAAACTCAAGTCAAGGTGTCGCTGTGTTTATAACCTACCATTGTGTTCAGTATTTATTAATCTGTTCAGTAGTTCATCTGATTTCTACACACACACACACAAACAGAGACACTAAATAACTCTTTAATTAGTTTGAAACCGCATGTATTATTGCAGTTTATTTTACCAAGCTAAATGTTTGCGTTGTATTGTGAACACTTTTTGTCAAAGCTGTGGTGTATCTCATAAGGGCTTCAAGTTCTAGCGACGGACCGTTCCTTCAAACCAAATCCTCAGAAATGTTTGCAGTACTATTAGACTTGAGAAGAAAGTCCCTCAGTGTCAACTAATCGAACCAGAACATCCCCAGTTTGTTTTCTCTATGTCTGGATGGACCATAAACGTGTTTTCTCAACAATCACGACTGAAAGCGCCGCTCTTGGCTATTGGCTGATAAACAGACCACTTTTTAATGGCTTGTGGATATTTTAAGGAGAATTCATCTGGACTCTGACCCGCAGACTGTCGTTAACCTGTGCATGGACGACGCCATGACAACGAGGAAAAACGAGGCCAGCGTCGACTATTCCCGATCTTAAACACACTGTATTACAGTCACACTTTTTGGTGTGTGAATGGCCCATTTATCAAACAGAATGATTTTTTTGGTGTGTGTCTTGGTCTCTGAGAAAAAAATGGAAATGGAAGAAGGAATGGAAATTCTGTAAGATTAAACGCACTGGTAAAATCAGTGTGAGAAAGATCCATTATCTCTAAACCCAGTAACTCTCTCTCAGTCTCTCTCAGGTCAAGGTCGAGGAATTCTCTCAGAGGGATTTCGAGAAATTAAAACTGGACGACACACGCATTCAGCATCACACGGCAGGATCCAACGCAACCTGGAACAGGTACACACACACACACACACACATTCTCTCTCTTGGGAGAATTTTGTCTCATTTCTTGAGCTAATTTTTTTTTTGGCAGCATTCACAATGCCGTGATCTCAGTGTTCCAGCGGCGGGATCTGGGAGACGCTGATCTGTACGTGTTGAATGAAGGGGTCAGGCAAGTGACCTTTACTTTACATTTACCTTTGTTGCTCTCTCTCTTTCATCCAACATCACAGATCTTCTCTCCCTCTCTGTCTGACTCTCTCTGGTCGTCTTTCTCTCCAGAAAGCTGCTGAAGACCGAGGTGGGCTCCTTCTTCACGGAGTATCTACAGGTGTGTGTTTGTGTATGTGTGTGAGGTCAGTAGTGTAACTGTGTGTGTGTGTGTGTTGCTACAGAATCAGCTCCTGACAAAGGGAATGGTGATTCTTCGAGATAAAATCAGTTTCTATGAAGGTAGAATGCTTTCTCCTTTACTTTTGTTTTAAACTTTTTTTATTAACATATTTTAGCTTAACTACATAATAAAACCACACACTGTCCTTAATTCATATATTTGTCCTTTTTATTATTCACAATTAAGTTTAAGAAATTATTCAATTAATTCATGACCGATGTTTGCCAAAGCTATTGAGAAAATTTGAAACCTGTGAAATGATGGTGGGCAATTTTAATAAGAGGTAAGGTGTCAATGTTTTGATGATTACGCGAGTCTTTAATCCATGAAGCTTTAATCCTGTGAATCTCCGGTTTGACGGTGCTTGTCAAACGTTTTCTGCTGATTCATATTGTTCACATAGCGACATTTGTCACATTGTAATTTTAACCATTACATATTGTTTTCGTTTTAAATTCTAATTTTAACAATTGTAGTCTTGATAAAAATTGACTTATTCACAACTCCAGTTTTGTTACGTAAGACGTCTTTTATTCATGTAACACAAATGTTAACTTTTACTTGCAAGTAAAGGTCTACTTTTCATTGTATTGAAAACACGTTAACTTAATAAACTTAATAAACATTATTTACTTTGACTTGTAGATAAAATCAGTTTACTTTTACTTAAGTAATATTTTTGGTAGATATTTTTAAGTAATATTTTGGTAGATATTTTTAAGTAATATTTTATGTACTTTTAATTCATGAGTATAGTATAGACCAGGTGTGTGTGTGTGTGTGTGTGCAGGTCAAAAGCTGCTAGACTCTTTGGCGGAGACATGGGATTTTTTCTTTTGTGACGTTCTGTCGACCCTTCAGGCCATATTCTGCCCTGTGCAGGTATCACACACACACACACTGCCGTCTATAAGCTGTTTTAATGTGTGTGTGTGTGCGCAGGGCAAGGAGCCGTCGGTGCGACAGTTGTCTCTGCTGCTCTTCAGGAACATCATCACTCTGACGGTGAAGCTGGAGGAGGCTTTGATTCGCCCTCGTGCCCGTGTGCCCGTCTCCATCACTCAAATGCTGCTGGTGCTGCAGGTAGATCCAGTGTGTGTGCAGGGGTCGAGACGTGCGTGTGTGTGTGACGTCTGCGCCTGTCAGGGTGTTCACGAGTCCAGCGGCGTGAGCGAGGACTATCTGAGGCTGGAGTCTCTGCTTCAGAAGGTGGTTTCTCCGTATCTGAGCACCAACGGCTTGCTGAGCGACGGCAGCTCCACACACGGCTCCTGTGTGCTGGGTGAGTGTGTGTGCTGATGTGTGTGTGTGTGTGTGAGGTCATTCACACACGTCTCTGGTGTCAGAGAAGCACCTGCTGCGTCGCTGGCCCCGGCCGCACAATCATCTGGTGGTCCGCTCTAAAAGCTACAACGTGTCTGCGCTGACGCCGCTGATGGAGTGCGGCGCGGAAGTGGCTGCGTCAGGTGGCACAGGCATCCGCCGCCATTCAGTGTGTCAGATGAACCTGTGCGTGGAAGAAGACGCCTTCTCCGAGGCTTCTTCCCAGCAAACCCACCCCTCCGCAGACCCCCCTGCGGACCCCTGCCCGTCCTGTCCCGAGGCAGACGGTATTTTGGAGTCTTTGGACTCGGACAGCGAGGGGATATTTATCGACTTCCAGCGGCAGCGGGAGAGTTCGGCCTGAGCACAGACAAGGTTTGTGGGAGTTTTTTTCTTTTGTATGTAGAGTCACTCGACAATCACGGAGTCGTGCGGTGAAAGATTACTCGACTTACGAAATTAGGCAAAAAGTAAAAAAAAAAAAATTAGTGTACAATTTTACACTAAATCCATTCCAAGCCCTCTTAAATTCAGACAATCATTTTTGTATAGATTGTAAAATATTGGTAATAACTGTCATAAAAACCATGTAAAAAAAAAAACAAGAACTGTAGGACTAAAGTAAAGATTAAAAATGAGTGTCATTTGCCTTTTGCGTCGAGTGGCTAGGCAGTGACAATATGGCAAGCAGATTTAACAATTAGTTATGTTTGTTGACTAGTCATAAAACATTTGAAATGTTCAATCCGCCTGCCCTATGAAAACGGTGAGACAAGTCACCAGCAAGTGTTATTCTTCATTCACGTAAATAAACCGTTTTTTTATACGCCTGAACGACTAATTAACGCAAAACTCGCACCTTGCAAGCTAGCGTTGAGAAAAACACTTGCTTAATCTTGTTCGTATCCTGAAACACATTTCGTAACTACAAACAATATTTTCTGGACGACACGCTTCATGACTCGAAATGAACATTTGTAAGTCGAGGCACCACTGTGTACAGCAAAACGTTTTCTGTTTTTCTGAGATTATACGACTCGCCACCAATATTTACACACTTTTCGGATTTTAAATACGCCTTATACTCTGAACATTACGGTAACCAAATGCCGTTGATGAACATAACGACGGAAAGGTTTCACACTTTCATTAAAGTAGAAAAAAAACACGCACACGCCAAACCGCTCGTGGTGGTTTATTGGTTTACCGAATCTCACACGAACAACAAACAAAGCGTCAGTAAATAGTGTTTCATTGTAACAGATCGGTTTGACCCTGTAACATTCAGCTCCAGACAACACGCCCAAAACACGAGAAAACTACTTTGGTGTTTCATCGTCCGTCGTGAAACGCCGACCACACGCGTCACGTCTGACTAGAAAATACGGTTCAGCTGTAAAGTGCAGTGTGAGGGGCGACGCCCACAACACACACGGACACACACACACACACCCACTCATGCCTCTCCATGCGCACACGCTCGTGATTCGGACGCGTAGTTGAACATTCATGTCCACGACTCTACGTGCTGTGGAAAACAGCAGCCGCTCAGGTAATACTTCAGATTGTGTAACAGCTAAAAACACTGAGAAGGTCAAATAAATATGTCAAATATACAGTCAAACCCAAACTCAGCGGATGGAATCCTGATGACAGTTAAAAGGCCCCAGGCTCCGTCACTTCACGACTTGATCTTCCACAGCTGTAGACGACACACACACACACACACACACGGAGCATTAGCGTCTGGCGCGCGCACACACACACACACGCACCTTTAGGTTGAAGCCCAGAAGGTCGCTGATGACGCCGGACACCGCTGACAGGATGACCACTTGTGTGATGTTGTAGAGCAGTGGGTTCATGGTCAGACCGTAGAGACGGAATGGAGCGTCCAGCTCCTGCAGGACACACGTGACGTCACACATTCAACCTTTACTCTGTGTGTGTGTGTGTGTGTGTGTGAGAGATTAGAACCTTTAGTAACTTGGTGGCGAGTTTCAGAACGTTGTTGACCAGCGTCAGTTCTTCCTTCTTATTTGGTTTCTTCTCCATTTTCAAGTATAAATTAATCTGAAGGTGAACATCACAGATGAGCGAGCGAGCAGTGTGTGTGTGTGTGTGTGTGTGTGTGTGTACCTGTTCGGTCAGCAGGATGGAAGTGTTGCTGTACTTCTTGCTGGTCTCTGATCCGAGGGTGACGAAGCGCAGCAGGTACAGCGACAGGGACGTGCACCAGATCAGCAGCTCCCAGTTATAGTGATAGTCCAGGAAGGTGTCGAGAACGTGCAGCAGCTGCGGGGAGAGTGAAAGAGGTCAAAGGTCGCCGTGATGCTGAGAGCATTAGAGCACCCACCTGAGCACAACAGATGAAGACCACCGACAGCGTGAGAAGGAACGCAGAAGACACGATGACGTCCACTGAGCGCTGAGGTCCGCGCCGCTACACACACACACACACACACACACACGGTCATCGCACAGCTCTTCGCCTGGCCGTGTGGCATCATTACCTTCAGATAGGAGCGCAGCGACAGCCACATCTTAATGTTTTGCACCTTCTTCAGACGGAAATGAGGCACTTCAGACTTGCGGGCTCTTCTCGCTGACGTCAGGTGTCCAAACAGCTTAGCGAACAGCAGCCGCTGGGGACACACACACACACACACACGCTCGTGAGGACACGACTCTTGGAAGGCCGTGGTTCTCACGCTCACCTGCTTGTATGTTCTTTCGGCCACACTCAGCAGGAAGAAGAAGAGCCAGATGAGACACACGCGTATGGCGAAGCTCACGGTCACCATGGCGATGACCAGAACGTCCCCATCGGAGCCCACAGCGATGGCCAGCAGCTCTGTGGCCGAGAGTGCGGCCAACTGCTCCAGGTCTTTCTGCTGAAAAAGTCTGAAGGCGAACGGGGTCAAGCCCAGCGTCACCGACACCAAGTTCCCAAACATCTGATAGCCGATTCCCGGGGTGTAGAGGTTGACCTGCAGGAGCAAATGTGACCTCTCAAAACCATGAAAAACTAGCTGCGTTTTTTCAAACTAAGATTGCGATTTGATTTGTTATAGCAATTGAAATTATTTTACATACATATTACATGTTTATTTTGGATGTTATATAGTGCCTTAATTTTTTCCACAATTCCACCAATGCTGAATTTAAAACAATAGCAATAAAGAGGCACATTTTCTTGCCATTATGCAAAATTAAATAATTTGCAAAAAAAATACATTAACGTTCAATTATAATCATTAAATCAAATAAGCTCCAATTCCGATGCTAAATTTCAAACAAAAAGCATTAAAATGGTGAATTTTCTGCGACCCTGCTAAATTAAATTACTTGCAGAAAAATAAATTCATAACATTCAATTATGATAAAATCAAATGAATTGAAAAATCCTTTATGATGAGGTCTAATTCCAATATTTTCATTTAAAAATTTTCACAGGACATGTTTAAAGGTGTTGTGCAATGGATGTGATGAGAAGTTGAGAATGAGAATCATTTTTCAAGGATTTTAAGTCCGGTTTGATTCTCTTCGGGAAAAAAAAAACACTTTAAAAAAAAAACCCATGTCAGCCGTTCTTTTTTTTGCAAGTTAAAGTATTAAGCGTGCAAGATAAAGTCAAATTCTAAGTTTCTAAATACTCGTGTGTATTTTAGTAGCGACACGCTCAAATAGCAACTTTATCAAATTACTCTGTTCATGATCATCCCGCTGATCTCCAGCACCGACATGTCCGCTTTCTTGCATTCGTTTCCTTCCCACACGATGGCGCTGACGCGCTCCAGACCGGGATGTGAGCTGTGTGGCCATGGTGCATGACCCTGCACAGAGACAGCCGTCGGTCAGGCAAGCTGCGACACCACCACTGAGACGCTGGTGGTCCATCACCTGGTGGAACGGGTCGTCTCTGAACTCTTTCTTAGAAGCCGGACAGACGACAGAACCCTCAGCGTCCGTCTCGCTGGAGCAGGACGAGCGACACTCTGCGCAGTGGAGGAAATCTTCCCACAGCACGTCCTCCGTCTCGGAACCGTGCCGCGTGCTCTCTGAGCAGCGTGAGCTGCAGCTCGTCCCTGACTTTATCACTTCCTGTGTGAGAGAGAGAAGAGCGTGAGTGAGTGTGTGTGTGTGTGTGTGTGAGAGAGAGAGAGCATTCACCTCAGCAGTGAAATGCTTCTTGAAATATTGCGTTTTTCTGTTGCGCAGGACACAGTCGCTGTTTTTGCGCTCGGAGCTGCGGCGCAGGACACTGTAGTTCTCCAGATCTTCTTCACTAGACGCCTCGTCAGACATGTTCTCCTGGCCACGCGGCATCGGCGTCTCTGCTAAACTCTGCTGTCGGGGAGTGAGAAGTGATATCAGGGCTGGGCCGCAGGGCGCTCAGCGGTGGTACCTTCTCCGTCGGCCTCAGGGTCCAGCAGGGCTCGGCCGGGCGCAGCAGCTCGCAGTGCGGCTCATGCAGCTGCAAACCCTCCTCGCTGCTCTTGCTGGTCACTCGGCCGTCCAGAGACACGTAGCCATTGTCCGTCTCGGTGGATTTGTCCATGGACCGCTTTGTCTTTTTGGACCTGCTGGAATACAAGAATCTGATTGGCTGCTGAAGCCAGAGGTGGTTCGCTCAGGCCTGGACGGACATCGGAGGAAAAAGAGCGACTGTAGGATCCCAGCATCAGTGAAGGAAGAAACAGAGGCAGAGAGAGAGAGAGAGATACACACCCCGCTTTCAAAAGGTCACAGCAGAAGTCTCTGAGGAGAGCAGCAAGGCCCCGGGGCCCGGAAGAAAGAGCGCCATGACGCGTCCCCTCCTGCACGGGATCCGTCGAGCTGGAAGCGTCACCTTCTCTACGAACCTCCACATGCACCGCTTTCCTCAACTTCCTTCAGCCAGAGAGTGAACGTGAAGAACAGCCAGAAAAGGTCAGAGGTCAGTCAGCTGGACTCCCCAGAGATGGAGGAACTCGCCCGACGTTCACGAGACCCGAGTGTGTGTGTGTGTGTGTGTGTGTGTGTGTGTGTGTGGAGGCACGTCTCACCTGCGCCGACGACCACTGATGTTCTTGGGTGTGTGTGTGGACACGATCTGGCAGTGGACGGTCCCCAGCAGCAGCATCAGCCAGACGGGGCCGAAAACCTCCGTGACTGGAACCACGTGAGCAGACGAAATGCTGAAGAACAGGAGCGCCGCCACGACTGCAACACACACACACACACACACCAGTGAGCAAAAACAAGCGTAAGAGAAGCTTCTGCGCTCAGGCTCTGGCAGGGAAACTCACACTGCAGCAGGTAAAGCGCCAGCAGCAGGTAAAAGACGCCACGTGACGTCACCTGGACCCACCAGCGGTAGAAGACGGGGAAGAAGACCACACGGACAAGCCCCTTCCGGGTCAGAGATGTCCACGGGCTCTCCGGCTTCGCTTTAGCAAATGCAGAACCTACGGGGGGAAAAAACGGCACGTCACAGTTCCGTCAGCACTGACACAGCAACATGTGACCGTCTCTGACCTCTGACCAGATCCACATCAATCAGGTCCGGCTTCACATGACCCGTTTTCTTTGGCTTGTTCCTCAGACCCTGTGGAACCACAAGAATGAGAGTCTGCACAGACACACTCACCACAAGAATAATCCCTGTTAGTGAACACACACACACACACACACACGGTGAATATCTTTTAGGTGAGTGATGGCTCTTCAGCGAGGTGAGGAAGACTCTGGCTCTTACGTGACATGCGACTGACCGACCGACCGACCGACATCCAGCCAAAACCACCACTGCACTCAGATTTGACCAATTGCTTGATGCAAAACTGGCCGCTACACAGAAACATCTGCTCATGCGCGTGAAGGCTCACACACACACACACACTCACCTGTCTTATAAACTGCTTAGTGGGGACAGAACGAAAGAAGTTGAAATGGAAAACAAAGAACTCAGACACACACACACACACACACGCTCTCTGGTCATTGGTCAGGTGGCTGCAGAGAAAAACACGTCACCTTGATCTCTCGCTGCTCCACAGACTTCTCCCATATCTGCTGATCGTACGCGCCAATCTGCGGGCGAGAGGAAAAGCCATGTCATTTTCTGTGTGTCTGGACTCCACACGTGGACACACTGGATGAGCGCAGTGGAAAACAATTAATAATTCACAAGAGCGTCTCAAACCGCACTTATATAATCGAGCGCCGAGTCTCACCTTCTTCTGGTACCAGAGCACAGCGTCACGCACTTTACACGCCATTTACTCCTGCCACATCTTACACTGTGTGGAGAGAGAGAGAGATCAGACACGTCACACACACACACACACACACACACACACACACAACAAGCCAGAGAGAATCTTCAGTGCAGAGGGTCTGTAGTTTCATCCTCAGTCGGTTATTTACCAGTTTTATTGGTTATTTATTGTTTCCTGCAACATTGGTACGTGTGTGTGCTTTTTGCTTCTTTTTTTTTTTAATGCAGTCTCTTGTAAGTGCATACACACACCTAAAGACATGCAATTGTGAACATTGATGCTGAACTTGGCGTGTTTCTTGTCATCCGAGCGCGCGCACACTCGCTGACATGTAACCGAATACATGCGTGCATGTTTCATGAAGGTGATAGTGTGTGTGTGTGTGTGTGTGTGTGTGTGTGTGTGTGAGAGAGAGAAGAACAGAAGTCTCACACAAACTCTTCATCATCATGGCTGCAGTGTCAGCTGAGTTCATGAAAACACAGTGAAGTCAGAGATAAAACGACATTCGCAATACGCCATCGTGTTATAAATAGAGCGAATAACCCGAAATAGCCTGAAACCGGAGATGAAAGGCTACATGGAACGTCTGGGTGTGCGGTGAAACACACACATAAGAATACACTTTACAATAATACATGGTGTGTGTGTGTGTGTGTGTGTGAGAGAGAGAGAGAGTTAATTAAATGGTGATCGCGGCACTCACCGCACAGATCCGCCTCAGTCCTTCATTGTTTGAGTCGGAGATCGACGCTCGGCGGCGGAGTCTGAGAGATTCCGCTTCCCTCTTCCAGTCTCTCTCGCTTTCTTCTCACTGTACAGCCGCCAGCTGACCGAAAACAGCTGGAATCGCTCTGCTTCACAAGTCTTTAGCGGAGGCTCGGTGCTCGCGGATGCGGCTTACACTAACACTTACACACAGCGCTATGTGTTGATGTTTGTGCGCAGATGTGAATGCGCGGTTGTGTAACGAGCGAATGTCTCCCCCCAGCGGTCGTACGCCGCACGTGCGCTGCTTGTCCGTTCGAGCGCGTCCACTACACGCGACGGCGGGTCGGCGATCCAGGAAGCCGGTGCGATTCGACCGCAGCTCGGACGATCGGGATTTCGGCGAGTCGTGATTTTTCGACATCCGGCTAAACGCTCAGAACCCGGAAATAGAATCACAGTTGATTGACGTCGAACTAGACGAATGACGGAAAATTCAGACGCCGATGCGACGCGTGACGTCACAAAGTCTCCCGAGCGCTGTCCTGGCGAGGTCGGGACCCGATGTCTCTGGCTCAGCGGGCGCTCCTGACCTGGGTCTTCACGCTTGTCTTTCTCATTCTGCTGGTGCTCAAGCTCGACGGGAAGGTGAAGTGGAGCTGGTTCTTGATCTTTTTGCCCGTCTGGATTTTTGACGGCCTCCTGCTGCTCCTGCTGGCGGTGAAGCTGGCCGGGCGCTGCCGGGCAGAGATCGACTCGAGGCTGAAGGTCTGGTACCTGCTGGCTCTGATGCTGAAGGTCGGCTTCTGCCTGACGCTGTGCGCGCGCCTGGAGATGTTCACGAACCTGCGGCCGTTGTTTATCTGTGTCCCGCTGTGGACGCTGCTGACCGGAGCACTGGTTCAGCTGAGCTGCACCATCCTGCCGCCGCGGAGGACAGACTGATGCTCCCGATCAGGACTCCATGACGTTTTTATATGTTTGCCGTGTACGGAGGAGGCTTACCGTGCACGCTCACCAATTCGTGCACGCGCGCAAGAGGATGCTCGTATCACGTGGATGCTGCTGCTGCTGCACAGATTCGGATGTTGTGGTTCTTTAAAGTGTAAATCTTGATCAGACCTTCAGTGTGACACTAATCAGGGTTTTAGACGATTCCCTTGTTGGTTCACGTGGCGCGTGCGCTCGTGCAAGAAAAGAACCGTGAGTGTTTGCAATTTATGACCATTGCGAAATCCACGTTAACCATCGAACCTCTGATTTCGTGCTGCAGTTGATGTATTGTGTGTGTGTGTTGTCTCTTTCAGTTGCGTAAGCGTGTCAGAAGAGGAGAAGCTATGTGATCGTCTGCAGGGTCGGGTCGGGGCTTGTTGGAGAACATTCCTGAACATCGCTGCTCGAGAGGCTTTCTCAAACCCACACTTATTACTACGACCCGCGTTATCATTTGGCCGTGGTGTTCTGTTCGCTCTCACCTGGTCAAATAAAGTATTCTACGCAATTTATACGGACGCACCGCGCGTGATGCGGTCGCGGTGAACTGTACAGTACAAAGGGATGCCGGAGTGGTCTGTGCGCGTGCTCTTCGGTCAGTTCAAATGAAATAAATAAAGAAGCTTTGCATCTATTGTCATGGTTACGATGTCAGCGATCTACACTATAAAAACGATAAATTCATTATAAACGATGGCCGTGCAGTGAGTGCACAACGATTATGGAGAGTCACGTGTGAGCCTAAGGCCGTGACGTGTGGTGGAGGTGGCGTCATCAATCACCCGGATGATGGCCTGCACGGAAAAGGAGGAATTAACCTCGACTTGGAGGAAGGCGGGTCAAAGGGCTCAGCCAATCAAATGCGAGCTCGTGATCTGAGTTTATTGACAGTCAAATGAGGCAGTCGGCTTCAAGCTATGCAACTAGGGTTTTGATTGACACGACTCAACCTCGACACCGGTTGGAGCATTTCTGCCCATTGTCCAATCAGCGTCAGAGGTAGGGCGGTGGGCGGGACTAACGCCAGCGGCTTTCGGGCGGTCCGGCTGTGTGTTCAGTGTGAATGTGGCAGCCGCAGGGAGGGGCGCGAGCTGTTTGTCTCATTATTATCCAAAAAAAAGCCACGACTGGTTGGAATTTAGTTTTTTAGATCAGCGAGTCGTTCGGGAGCTCCGCACGACGACGCTCGTGTTCTTGCTCCGCGGGGTCTTTATGTGGTTTCGACGCATGGACAGAGGGGAACATGGGGACCGTGAAATGTTGGAGTAGCTGTTCATGAGACTCTTTTCCGGGACACATCAACGTGCGTTTTTTATCTGGGACCGAACGGAACGCCCCGCCGGGATGGATCAGGCGACTGTCCTCAAGAGATTCATAGAAGCCGCGAGAAGCGGCGAGCAGAAAGCAGAAGATCAATACAGCTCCGACTTCATGGTGAACAAGATCTCGCTCGCTCTCATTCTCCCTCTCCCTCTCTCTCTCTCTCTCTCTCTCTCTCTCTCTCTCTCTCTCTCTCTCTCTCTCTCACTCTCACACGCGAGCGCACACACGCTGTCTACATCTCTCTCTTTCTCTCTCTAAAGTAATGTACACCCATTCTCTAAGTAAGACACACACTTAAAACTTTCCTGATCACATACGACAGCAGGATGGCTGTCAGAATCTGGCAGTTACTGAAGGTCAGTGACAGGTCAAAGGTCAGAAACTGATAAATATCAACATTTTTTTAACCTGCTAAACCGCAATCCAAACCTGGTAGTGGTGTGTGTGTGTGTGAGAGAGAGAGAGACAGCAATCCTGTTTGTGTGTGCTTGGGATAAAGTCACCAAAGCTCAGAATTTCCCAGAAGCTCTTACAGGAAGTGATGTAACACAAGTCTTTGTGTGTGTGTGTGGTGTCGGGATTATTTGATGCTCTCGTTGTGCGGCGGTCAGCTGCTGATGCATGGATTATGGGAAGACAGTAATGGACTGAAAGCGATTGCTGTTTGTTGTTCTACATGACAGTTGCGTTGTTTGCGTCATTCAGAGATTGCGGCGGCTTTCGACCAAATACCGGACAGAGAAGATCTACCCTACCAGTGTGGGCGAGCGCGAGGAGAACGTGAAGAAGAACCGATACAAAGACATCCTGCCCTGTGAGTGAAGAGCGAGCAGCAGTCCATCAGCCGTCACTAACCTTGCTGTCCCGTCCATTGTCATTCCTTTAACAATTTCTCTTTCTCATCAGTCGACCACAGTCGTGTGAAGTTGACGTTAAAAACCTCAAATCAGGACTCTGATTACATCAATGCAAACTTCATCAAGGTGCTGATTTGTTTGCGTGTCGCTGTCTGAGACCTGCGGCCACTTGCTGCAACTGAGTGTGTGTGTGTGTGTATCGTCCACCACGCAGGGTATCGTCCGGTCTGACTCGTACATCGCCACTCAGGGTCCGCTGCCCAACACTGTGCTGGACTTCTGGAGGATGATCTGGGAGTATGATGTGACGGTCAGTTTCTCCACCGACATGTGTGTGTTTGGTTAATCTCGTCAGTGATGCATATGGTCTCTCTCTCTCTGATGTTTCTTCTCCGTGCTTCCTGATATCACTTTGTCTCACCTCTCAGGTGATTGTGATGGCATGTCGGGAGTTTGAGATGGGCCGGGTGAGTGTGAAACCGTCACTCTTCATCCAAACACACATACACACTCGAACCAGCGCTCGGAAATTATCACTCTCAGAAATTCTTTATTCGTTCTCTTGGGGAAATTCTCTTTTGTTTCATACAACTTTTGATAATGACAAGACACAATTATAATGTGAATGTGAAAAAAATAAATAAATAAAGCAAAAAGAAAACGTACAATAATAGTTGCCCATGTTAAGAAATTCTGTATAATGTACAGAATATATATATATTCTACATATATAAATAGTATATATGCTATATGAATTAACAGCACATATTATCCACATTTTTATATTTTTATCCACTCAGTATCAGTCACACACACGTTCATGTGTATAACTTTTTTCCTTTTCTAATAGAAAAAATGTGAGCGCTACTTTCCAATGTTGGGAGACGAGAAGATGCTGATTGGCCCTTTCCAGATTTCTTGCGTGAGTAAAGAGGAAACACACAAACACACACACACACACACACACACCTGTTTGTGACTATAATGCATCTTGTTTTTTAGGAGTCGGAGCAACCACAAACCGATTACATCATACGCACTCTCTCTGTGGAGTTCTGCCAGGTGACCTTTTACCTCTGTGTGTGTGTGTTTGTGTGTGTAATGCATGTAAAACCTGGCGTTTGAGGAACGTCATGTTTGTAAGGTAACGTCCAGGGCTAGTGATGCCCCATCTGGTTTTTTTCTGACTTTTTTTTTTCCTCAATCAATCACTTCATACAAACCGGAAGTAGACTGGAAACAGTCACAAATATCGCACTCACAAAGACTAGAGCGTGGAAGATCAGTCATTATGACATACTTGTCATTTTCAAACGTGTAGATTTAAAACTTTTAATCACAACAGCCCTCCTGGTGTTTTGTGCTCATCGAGATAATGTTTGAAGGTTTTTCTTCAGTAAATGTCATTTATTATTATATCCCTATGATATAATTTGTCATATATAATTAGGATTTCTTGTGCGACAAGATCAGGTGTTTGGTTCACATGGTTGCCACTAAATCAAGACATTTTCTCACTATTAGTTTACTCTCAGGATTTCTATGGGCCGCCTGAGGGCTCGTTTGGCGACCGTGGAAATTTAGAGCTGTCACGTGCACATGATGTTGCCCTGTTAGCTTCTCAAAAAGCTGGCAAAAAACTGATTAAAACTGAGATATAAAGTCCAAGTCCAAGAGTTTGTTCAACATTGGAAAAGGTGGCTCTCCCTCGTTTATTTTGAGGATTTTGTTCTTAGACAAAGAAAGGAGCATGAGATTGATTGATGGATTGGTGTAGGCAATGTGAACGATTTTCATTCGCCCGTTGATCTTTATGTGTATGGAATTATAATAGTGTCAAAATTGTGAAGCAAAAACGCAAATGTTTGTAAAGTAAAGTAAAGTGAGTGAGATTGTCAATAAGGTGAGCTATATCAAAATTGCGCACGTGGGGTTCAACTTCAGTGCTTCCCATTTAGGTGTTGTCCGTCTGCATTTTCACGTTTTGGTTTAAAACTTTTTTTTTTTCGTTTCAGATTTTTTTGTGCATTTCAGATTGTTGTGTTTGCACCTTTGGCACTAGTTTCACATGGGGGTTTCACTCTGTTGTTGACCAGGAAGTGTGGGACGAGTTCATTGAGCGTACATTGCTTTTTAAATATAGTAGACAATAAACTCTAATTAAAAAGTTTATTTTTAATAAATTACAATTGTGCTGAATTATATTTGGCAGACTACTTCAGAATAATAGTAGACATTTTAGTCCCTACACATCACAACATAGTAATCCATGTCTGTGAAGAGAAGGTCTTGAAAGGCATAAATAAAATGTATTATTATGTTTATTAATAATAATAATAATAATGATAAAATAAGTTCAGTTTCAGATCAAAAATTAGTTTACTTTAAAAAATCTGTTTTAACTTGAAACCCTGTATACGTACGCACTAAATAACATGTGCAGGTTGTGTGACCATGATCGTTGGCTTTGTGGTGCTGTGAAGTGGATGTCTAGTAACTCATAACTACAACCGGATAAATACTCTGACGATGAAGATGTTTCGATTCTGAATGTGTATAAGCGCTCACTGAACTCCCACTCTTACTAGTCAACGGCTGCCAATCTCATTCTCACCAGCCAATCACAGTAAGGGAGACTAGTTCCAAAGTAAAAAATCTGAAATTCACAAAAAAAAATCTAAAGCGGAAAAAACTAAAATGTGAAAAATTAAAACAAATGAAAATGTAAATGCATTTTCGTTCATTTATTCAAAATTCATATTTGATATTTGGCACTTATCTGACCCATATATATTTCAAACCTTCACAAAAATCAGCAGCTGGGTGCCTGTTGTGACCATCTTCTGAACTCATTATGTTTCTGATTCGACAGAAGAACCGCAGACTGACGCAGTTTCACTACATGAACTGGCCGGACCATGACGTCCCGTCCTCCTTTGACTCTATTCTGGACATGATCGAGGTGATGAGAGAGTACCAGCAGCACGACCACATGCCCATCTGTGTGCACTGCAGGTACAGACTGAGAGAAGACTTGTGCTCGGCTGATGGTGTAATGATGTGGTCCTCAGCTTTTTTGGGTGTGCGTTGACAGTGCCGGCTGTGGGCGGACGGGAGCCATCTGTGCAATAGACCACACCAGGAACCTGCTGAAAGCCGGAGTAAAGCTCACCCCGTTTCACTCGCCGCGCTGCTTGGGCCTCGCTGATGACATCACTCTGTGTTTTCCAGAGGGTTCCCGACGATTTCAACGTGTTCCAGCTGATACAGGAAATGAGGACGCAGCGGCACTCTGCTGTCCAGACCAAAGTAATGCACCACACTAACACCAAACAATACTCCCGACGTCCTGTTCATCTGTGGACTCCTCTGTCCACCTCCAGGAGCAATATGAGCTGGTTCACCGGGCCATCACGCAGCTCTTTGAGAAGCAGCTGAAGTGTCTTGAGACTGATGGGATGGTGAGTTCACGTGAGCGTAAGAGGAGATGTAGTGTCTGTCCACTCATATTTACGAGAATATAAGCACCCATAAAATAGAAATTACCCCCCAAAAAACTCTAAATACTAATAGAGGCTAAATAATTTTCTTGTGACTTGTATTAATCCGCTTTGCCTGAGTAATAGATAAAAAAAAAATCTATACCAATATTAATTAATGAATGTATTTAGTTTATTTTTATTTCGTACACTTTATTTAGCCACTGAAATTGAGCCAATAAAAGCATATAAGCATGTCTCCCTCCGGAACCATTAATTAAAGAAAGGAAACAGGGCACAACACAGAGGCGCTCGTCTGCAGAAGACGACGTTGTGCCATTTATTTGTATTTTTGTATTTCCCCTGACTAGAAATATGGAAAAATGGACGCTTGTATTTTTGCACATTTTTGAAATACGTTTTTTCAGCGTCTAAAAATTGGAGGGGGGAAGGGCGCTTATATTCACCTAAACATGGCGTTTCGTCCTGCAGGATGAGAGCAGTCCAGAAAAGCTCGCCCCCAACTCTGATGAGGAGCACTGGGATGTGCCGCCCCCTAAACCGCCCCGACTGCGCAGGTGAATCTCCACAGACTCGACGATGCCCGCGTGAAGTTCTGAACCACGTGTGTTTGTTTTTTCCGCAGCCATCCCGCCGAGGATGACGTGAAGGAGGAGATCCTGCAGCCTCCGGAGCCCCGCCCTGTCCCGCCCATCCTCACACCGTCTCCACCCTCGGCGTTCCCCACGGTCACGGACGTGCGGCAGGACAACGATCGCTACCACCCCAAGCCCATCCTACACGTGCTCACGTCGGACCGCCAGCCTGACCTTAACGAGAACTACCAACCCCCCGTTCTCATCACCCAGCCCCCCTCTCCGTCGCCCAGCGTGGAGCTAACGCGCCCCCCAGAGCGCAAGCTGAGCATCGAGATCAAGAAGGTGCCGCTGCAGGAGGGTCCGCGCAGCTTTGAGGGCAACGGGGCGCTGCAGCGAGCACACGCCTTCAAGCGCTCCAACACCAGCAGCAGCTCCGCGTCCGAGGATTCCGACGATCCGCCACGCCCCAATCACCTCCCCCTGAAAGCCCGTCCCGCCTCCACCCCCGACGGAGGCGACCGCACCCCTAGCCCCGCCCCCTCCTGCGCCACCACATCCACCCCACCCCGGACTGCGCTGAGCTTCACCAACCCGTTGCACTCAGACCATTTGGGTGTGGAGGGCCACAGTGCGGACAGATGCTCGGGGGTCACCGTGGCAACCAGCACCGTGTCTGTAGCTTCGCAGGGCTGTCCTTCCCCCCGCAAGGTCACCTCCATGTCCATCGCTGGTCAGAACATCCCCACTCAAGACTCTTTAGGTGAGTGTGTGTGTGTGTGTGTGCGCGTGTGTACATGAGTGTAGTAAGTGTTGTGTTTTGGACCAGACTGTGATGTCACAGGGGATTGCCCGCCCCCTCTTCCAACAAGAACCCCAGAATCATTCCTTTTGGCCTCAGGTGTGTCTTGACCGATGCTGCTTTTGTTTAACTCACTGTAGGCATGCGTGTCGGAACCATCTCAGAGTTGTTTGAAGTTTTACCGCTTTTCTTTCTTGTCTCTTCTGCAGATGGGACAGATGGGACAGATGGGACGGTTGTGACGGTCACATCAGCTGCCTCATTATCATCACAAGTGAGAGAACGAATCTAATTAGGGATGTCCCGACCTGAGTTATCTGTTAATCTGCACTTATTTAGGTGCTTGTTTGGGGCAAATTCTGAAGCCTTAAAATCAAATTCGTATTGGACATAACACTGACCCCCACATGCCCCCTGACACCACGATTGTGTGTCTCACTTCACTGGATGGTTAAATGCAGAACACCGTTTTTACACGGTCCCTAGTGGCCATGTTACTCTCATAATTTACTCTCATAAAGTTCATATTTTGTTTCATTTGTGTGGCAGCATTCTGTCAGAATGCCCGGGATAAGCGGCATAATGAATGTGTGTGAATGACAGACAATCTTCCTGCCGTGTTCTGTCCGGGTTGAGGCATCACAGCTTTTCGAACAATGAAGGTTTGACTGGCTTTTTCGTGTCACGTTTTTGCAAAAAGGCAGCTTTAATCAAGAACTGCTTTTCGGGACATAAAGATCCAGTCCCGACGAACTGGAATCGACTGTGATTTCAGGAAGAAATGGAAGTTAAACAGCCCAACACCAAATAGCCCAAACAGAAGTTTAACACTCAGCTTTTACACTTACCAATGAAGGCCATGTGAATTGTGCTTTGCTGAAAATAATAATCATACATAAAGTAATATACAAGTAATGGTGACGTTTCAGCCTGGGCCGTAATGACACGGCATGTCTTGGTTCTTCTCAGGGTCCTGGAGAAGCAGAGACCCCCTCGCCGCAGCTCAGCGCATGTCACTTACACTCGCACACGGCTGCTGAGGAGGGAGGAAGCCCTCGTCTAGACCCCGGTGAGTGTCGCCACCCTGAGTCTGAACCGCCTCGGTGACCTTTGACCCTCCCTTGCGTTTCGGCAGAGTTTGGCAGCCGCTGCGCACATCCCAAAGGCCCCCGAGAACCTCCGTCCGAGTGGACGTGACCACCTGCAATCGCTATAGTTCTAAAGATAATCTCCCATGATGCACCTGTGCGGAAGCAGGAGGTGTGCGTGGACTCGGAGTCTGTAAGTTATCGCTCCACAGGGACGTTCCTCTCCGCTGTTCCTTCAGTCCGGCCTGACTTCCCCAAAAGCTTCAGACGTCGGTGTTGCGACTTCAGACCTTCATAAAGCTTTTTGTAAATTGTATTCTAGAGATTATTTTTGTATATGTCATTTTTCACTTTACAATTTTTGAGAGAGCTTTACCTGTGCCTTTTTCACTGTGCGAGTGTGTGTGTGTGTGTGTGTGTGTGTTGTGTCACCTGTTAAATCTGGGACTTTGTTTTCAACAGTCTGTCAATAAACACCCTAAAACATCAAGTGTTTTTTTTTTTTTTGTGTGACGTGACGGTTTAATGCTGTTGTAAAATGTTTGACATAAGAGAAACGTCCTTCTGTCACAGGATTGTGTGGTCAAAAACCTTTTGCTCTTTAAAAGTAAACGTTTTTTATATTACAGCCGAAAAACAGTGTAATACGCTTTAATGGTACTTTAATAATAACGTTGCTTAATTTTTTTTTATTAATATTATAATGCACATAACACATTATTAATTTTTACAAGTACATCGTAAGGCTATTATAAAAAAAAAACATTTTATTACCGAACATCACCCGACGCACAAACGGATGCCAATGACGCTGTCGTGGCGTGCCGTCAATCAATACAAGGCTCCGCCCTCTTTGGAGTGACGTTCCCTCAGACGTTCCGTCCAGGCCACGCCCTCTGCGCGTCTCTGGCGCAAACAGCAGTAGCTCGGAGAGTAAATAGAGAAAAGATGGCGGAGTTCATTCAGCTCAGCAAAGCCACCGAAGCGAAACTAGCGTCCCAAGCCCGAGAGCACCACCACCATCCTCCCGCAGCCAAAAAGATCCGACACGATGGCCAGCTCTTCAAAACCAGCAAGATGAACGGGAGCTCGGAGCAGCAGAATCATGACAACAAGCCCAAAAACAAGATTGCGAAAACGGAGAAAGACAGAGCGCCAAATAAAGATCGGGAGCGAGAGAGGGAGAAAGAGAGGAAGAAGCACAGGACGGACGCCGCAAACCATTTCAGCGTGAAGAAGGAGAACGGAGAGCTGAACTTGTCGCAGAAAGGTAACGACACACTTTTGCTGCGCGCGCGCGCGGGGCCCTTCTCGCCCGAGCCGCGGCTCCGCTAAATGTCACGTGTGTGAGCGTGTTTTTCCTCGTGTCCTGTGTGTTTATTCCCGTAGCTGGAAATCATAAACGCGGAGCGGCGAATCGCTGCAAGTTCGGAAATAAATGTAATGAGTAGATGCGCGCACATGTATAGTAGGTTTCGAAAAACGATTTTGATGTTTACTTTACCGAATATGCGTACTCGAACTCACACACACACACGCACGCACACGTGTATACTGTATTAATTTACGTTTACACAAACAAATACACACATTTAACGTGTACACACACATATAGTATTTATTTTTTATATATTAAATTAGTATTATTTAGTATTTATTATATGTATTATCTGTCTAGAGCTGCTGTCTAGAAATACTAACGTATTTTCCTCCACAGAGCACACCATCAAGGAGAAACACAAGGAGAGAGAGAAAAAGCGAGAGAAGGACAGAAACAAAGAGCAGGAGAGAGAAATGAAAGACAAGAAGAAGCACAAGTTGGCGCCCGTTATAAAGAGAGAGAACGGAGAGGTGAAAATCTTGCAGAAAGGTGAGCGTGACCAGCTCGTTGCACAGACCAAGTATATTGTGTGTGTGTGTGTGTGTGCGCGCGCATATAAAGAGAAGCGTGTTCCTTAATCCTTATCTTCTGTGTCAGGCGATCAAGAGAAGCCCAAGATCAGCTCCACCGATGACTTGCTCATGAAAAAGATGAAGAAGAAAAAGAAAAAGAAGCACAAAGAAGGCGAAAAAAGGAAGCGTCCGAAGATGTACAGCAGGTCCAGCCAAACCTCCTTTGACCTCCTCAAAACGCCCACGGCACCTGTCCAGCAGGGCGGCGCTCCACAGCTGGACACCAGTCCCGTCCACAGAGATGCTGCGGTCCAGCGGCTGGAGTTCGGCCGGATGCTTCACGTGGAGCAGCAGCCCAATGGAGGAGCCCTGGTGCTGCACTCGTACAGCTCGGAGCTGTCGGCACTGTCCGCCACACACACGCAGCGCTTCGCTCAGGAGTTCGTCACGCTGGCTTTCAGTGAGGACCAGGATGGGGCTGCCAAATTTGTGATGGCCATCATTCACGGCGCGGCCTCTTACCTGCCGGACTTCCTGGACTACTTCTCCAGCAAGTTCCCCAGCTCCCCCGTCAAGATGGAGATCCTGGGAAAGAAGGATATCGAGACCACCACCATGGCCAACTTTCACACCCAGGTCTGAGATCGAGCATGTCGTGTCGTGACTGTGTCGGTTTTTATGGGATCAATTTAGTGCCAAAAAGCGCGCGCTCAGTTCAGGCTAAATCGAGGTTTCTCGCTCGCGAATTTTTTTGGCACTAAATTGATCCCATAGGTTTTGTTTCGATGTCTGCCGTCGTGTCGTGTGCTGATGGTGTGGGACTCCAAAGTCTTCCAAATGAAATAAAATAACATGACATTGAGAAATAAAAAAAAACAAATGAAAATTATTTTCATTATATACATATACATTATATACGGATAATGCTTGTTATTTTGAAATACGTCACCTTTTTATGTAATTAAAATATTATAGAGTATTATTTCAAAACGTTTTTTAATTCCGAACATTTTTTCCTGTCTTTTTTTTCTTCTTGTATATCTTTCATATTTGGAAATTTCAAAATGTCGTTTTCCCTAACTGCCGTGTTTAATTTTTTAATGCAGTATTATTTTGTAATGACTAAATCAAGGCAAACTGGGCGGAGATATTTTTGTGATTGGCTACTCTTTCATTTGGACAAAGTAACAGCACATTAGACATCAATTTACGTCTTTTTTCGCAATCATTGCTTAGTGTAAATGACTAGTGATGCACCGAAATGAAAATTCTTGGCTGAAACCGAAACACCGAAATAAATTATGGCATTTATTGGTAGTACCTTTGCATTTATTGCTATGGTGGTGCACTAACTTTATTAAAATCAAGGCATTGTAATTGCTCAAGTTAATAATGAAGTTTCAAAGAATACATGAAACAAAATGTGTTACAAATTATGCAAATATTTCTTAAGCAAATTGCAACACTCAAGAGTATAAAATATAATTCAAACTAAAATGTTCATTTTGACCCTATATGTTTACATTAACAATATACCTGCCTTCTGGCCTGCTGAAATGTTGTAAAATTAAATGTTCCTCCATTAAAAATTGCATTTAAGTTTAAAGTGCATTCAGAACAAGTGCAAAGGACACAACATTTTCTCTGCAGGTCTTAATAATAGTATAAATAGGTTTCTGTTGAGCTTGTCATCTGACTGACATTTGAGAACAATTTGAGACTGTTTAAATAAGGCCAGTGGATTCATCTTTGAGAAGTTGTCAAACAATTAGACGACAACCTTTTCGACAAATGCAACTGTTTCTAATCTTATGTCACCTCACAGTCCAACATGCGTGCAGGACATGCCCCCTAGCTTTGATTGACATGTGGTCGTTATGATGAAAAAACTGCATTATGAAATAAAAACCGCCAGTGTGGAAAACAACATTCTAAAATAATCTGTAAAATGACATTTCGAAATAAAAATGTTTGAATATAAACAAAAGACATTTACAAAGGATCATGTTTTTAAATTAAAAGACATTTTGAAATAATATGACATTTTAAGTAAAATATATTGAATGAAATAAAAATGTGAGGTATTTTAATAATAATAAGATTCATTTGGATAATTTTATTTCATAATGTCTTTTATTTTATTTATTTTTGAACACTTGAAAGGTTTATAATGTATCATGTTAAAACTAATTTAATAGTAAAGTTTAATTACATTGTTTACTGCAATGGAAAAGTACAATAGAAATAGATGGATAGATGGATTTTAATAATAATAATAATAATCCATTCGATTTTTTTTATTTATTGGCGCCTTTCTAGAAACTCAAGGTCGCCTTACAGAAACACACAACATTCACACACACACACACACACACACACCAATTGCCCGGTGAAATAGCGGCAGCCAATCTGCGCCAGCGTCCACTTCAACCGGGCATACACACCACACACGCTCACAAATTCACAACGGCCAGATTAACCTGAAAATATAAATATAAATATAATAAAAAATAAATATAAAATAACCTGCATGTTTTTTTACATTTACATGGTTAATTGTTAAATTAGTCTGCTAAAGTGTGCTGTGCAAAATAGGGATGCCAGATCACATTTTAACCCTCCCGGCTAATCCTTTAATATTGAGCCTGATCCAATAAATTGCTGATCCACCACACACACACACACACACACACACACACACACACACAAGCAGGCTGTAGCATAAGGGTGTGTGATTGGTGTGTTCTGAACAGCACATTCTTCCTGTCCCGTTCCTACATTTTGTAACTGTCAAATTAGATTATAATAGATTCATCGGTATGAGCGTTCAGCTAAAAGTGGCTTATCCATGCAAATAGGCAAAGGTGTGAGTGCAGAATAGATAATAAAAATGATAATAATGATGATGTACAGAAGCGTAAAAAGAAATCATGCTCCGCCGATGTAAGTTCAAATTTCTGTGTCTTTCAATCAGACTTTTGCTGAAATCTTTGCTATGATGTTTATGAGTGAGTCTGTGTTTACTTTAATTTTCCGCTTCTGAAACATTATTTCTAAGCACTGCGACACCAAGCGCACAGACATGTTGTTTTGCTCGCTCACCGTTGGTGTAAAGACCGGGATTGAGTTTGGACGTTGCACCAAAATACAATCAAATTAAAATATGCTATTTATAAATATGTATGTATTATATTATTATAGAATGGAATGGAATAGAATTCCTTTTATTGTCATTGTTATAAATGTAAATGGTATCAGTTTGGTGCAGAAGAGCAGAAAAACAGAACAGAATGAACAAGCCAATATAAATACAGTAGTATTGTAATGTGTAGAATATGTATTACAATTAGGCAAAACAAAAAGGGTTTAAAATAACACAAGAAATTACAACAACACAATAATGCTATACAGTGTACAAAAATATAGATATTTATAGCGAAAACGTTCCTGTTACAGTTGTAATCTCGTGATCACTGAATTTTTTTGCATCATTAATAAAAACCTATTTAGCGTTACACACCCGTAAAAAATGCACAGGAAATTGTACTGCAATGACAGTTGTAATATTATTCCTGACTAAGTCTGGTCCTTTAACTAGAGCGTGATCCGCTCACCAGGACGACTGTAATCTGACTGTTATTACTGTACTTATTTTAACATTCAGATCATATTGATTTTTAACAACAAATTCACAGTAGAAAAAGTGTAAAGATGACACATTTTTAGAGGTGTGAGTTGCAGCTAAAATACAGACAAAAAAAGTTTGAAATCTCATAGATCAGAGGTGGCAAACTAGTCACAGACTGAGAGACACTGTTTTTTATGTTTTACTGCAAAGAGCCAGCATGATAATATTAGTTATTTTTCAACAGTTAACATTGTGTGCATATTTGACTCATATCGTTGGCCACCCCAGTCATAGATCTTCAGATTGTGATCCTAACTTGTGAAAATCGGGTTCTTTGTGTGTACGTACCTATAATGACAGCTATTGTGCATCTAATTAGACTACGATCCTAATTCCTGATAAATCGTGTGCTTTTTGCGAGACAGTGTTTCAAAATGTGTTCCAAAAAAACCTGTAATGCATCTCACTGAAGGTACATGTGACCAACATGTTAAAAAAACGCATTGTTGTTGCAAATTAAAGGCACAAAACCAAATGTGTGCAATTTCGCACAATTGTGAAATCCTGCAGGGACTGATGTACGACTTCAACGTGTGTGTGTGTGTGTGTGTTGCGCGCAGGTGAAGCGGAGCTATTCTCACGGGACGTACCGCGCAGGCGCCATGCGACAGATCAGTCTGGTGGGCGCGGTGGACGAGGAGGTGGGAGATTATTTCCCAGAGTTCCTTAATCTGCTGGAGCAGTCGCCGTTCCTGGAGGTGAATCTCTCTCTCACACACACACACACACACAGGTTGTGAGCGTTGGTCTGTGTGTGTGTAGCGGACGCTGCCGTGGGGAACGTTCTCCAGTCTGAAGCTGAAGAGCCCGACGGAGAGCGACGATGGCCCCATCATGTGGGTTCGTCCCGGAGAGCAGATGATTCCCGTCACGGACATGCCAAAGTCTCCTTTCAAACGGAAACGGTAGCTGAAATTAAAAACGGCGCCGTATCGGTTCGTCTAACCAGGTGAATGTTAATGATCCCGCAGCTCCACCAATGAGATCAAGAACCTGCAGTACCTGCCGCGGGCCAGCGAGCCGCGGGAGATGCTGTTTGAGGACCGGACGCGAGCTCATGCTGATCACATAGGCCAAGGGTTCGAGCGGCAGACCACCGCCGCTGTCGGGGTCCTGAAGGCTGTGCGCTGCGGGGAAAGGTAGTTCTCCTTCTACACGTTCTGGCGAGATGCTGTGATTGGCTGACCTCTGACCTCTTGGTGGCAGTGCCGAGCCTCCGCGCATCACCAAAGACGTTGTCTGCTTCCACGCCGCCGACTTCGCCGACGCGGTGCAGAGGCTGCAGCTGGACTTGTACGAACCGCCGCTGTCTCAGGTGATGAGGTCACTTCCTGTCTCCAAAGCCAACTTATTTAATCGATAATGTTTGGCTGAAATAAAACTATATGGTTTAAATTTTTTTTTATTATGTAGTATTTGCCCTATTAAGATCATTGTAAATAGCAAGTTATAAGGCGTTCTTTAAAAGGTTTCCACAGACAATAAAAAAAAAACATGAATAAAATACACATTCACTTTAACTTCATCAAATTCATCAAAAGTCGCAGACTTTACTGTTTGTGCTATACTTATGTTTATGGTGCCGTATTTACGCAAATATAATAATCATTTTTTTATATTTCTTTGTTATGAGTTTTTAGGACTGAATAGATAATTTTTTTCAAACAATTTTTCCAAGTAAAAACGACATTGAAGTGATACGAGTCACAAATGTGGTTTGTTAAATAAAGAAGAATGTAACAATTAATGTAATTTAACCCGAAATGTTAGTTAATTAATTAGTGTTTGATTCATGTGTAAATTATTATAGATATTTATTATTATAGCCGGTATTTGTTTAGAAAACATTTACAATAGACGTTTCATCTCAAATCAATCTGTCTACACCTATCCATCAGTTGTCGTCTCTATCTATTCTCCATCCCTCGTCCGTCTGTTTTCTAATCATCCATTTCTCTTTCCCTCCCTCGTTTTCTTTCTTACACACAAAGATGCTAAAGTTCTTAAGCAAAAAACTCGAATCGATGTGTCTCGAGAGTCTGAACCGGTGTGTCCTGCCTCTGTCCAGTGTGTCCAGTGGGTGGACGATGCCAAACTCAACCAGCTGCGGCGGGAGGGCATCCGCTACGCCCGCATCCAGCTCTACGACAACGACATCTACTTCATCCCCCGCAACGTGGTTCACCAGTTCAAGAGCGTGTCGGCCGTGTGCAGCCTGGCCTGGCACGTGCGCTTGAAGCAGTACCACCACGCCACCGCAGCAGAGCAGGCCGAGCCGGACCTCCGGGCCACTGTGGAGGTCAAGGTGGAGCCGGAGGAGGTGGTCTCGTCCAAGACTCACAGCAACAGCTGGTCAGCGTCTCTCCCCAGAGCGCATCACCCCTCTGACCACCAGGGCGCGCCGTCGCAGGCCTCGTCCATCACGCTCAACCTGTCTCACGGCTCCACGCCCGCGTCCAGACAGTTTCAGTCCTTCTCTGTGCCCCGAACAGGACACGTGCCCCCCGTGCCCGCCAAAGCACACGCCGCACACCCGGCCAAGCACTCCACCCCGGTGCCCAAGCCTTGCCCCAGACTGGTGTCTTCGGTCAGCTGGAGCCCCACAGCGCCCCCCAGGCCGGAGCGTCCACCGCAGCACCAGCCCCACAAAGACTTTGTTTACTGACCGTTCTCCAAATGATCACGCTCGGACTTCCTGTGACGCGGAGAGCGAGAGACGGAGCGCGCGCCATCCACGGTTTCACGCCACTGTCTCTGTCCTGCTCTCTTTTTCAGTATCGCTTTTTTTTTATTATTATTATTTCTCCATGTAACCGACACGGAGATGATTTGTTTCCTCCTCTACGCTGAGATGTCACAGTCGTATACAGTGGTGTGAAAAAGCCTCGTGCCCCTTTACAAATTGACACTTTGCATGGTTCTCACACTTTAATGTCTCGGACCATTAAACTTTAACGCGTCGAAAATAACATCCGACTTAATCATGTTAAAAACATTTTTTTAAGGTTTTTATTGTTACGGGAGTGTGGATATCGCCAATACTTTTTAACACCAATGTATGTATATACTGTATATATACATGCACACATAATGTATATACAATACATATAGATATATTTACGACTGTGTGTGTATATATATTCATATACGTTATATACATGCATATTTGTACATATATGTGTGTGTGTGTGTGTGTGTAAATGTGGAGCCCATTTTCAATCCATGTAAACACATGATTTTTTTTCTTAGAGTGTATTTATATCCAGAACTTGTGTGGTTTTGTTGAGTTGTCAGCATTGTAGCATATATACAGTTTTCTAAAGAAAACGTGTAGTGATTTCTACTGCCGTAAGAGCCTCGGAATAAAGGTTCAGTCTGGGCTGCGTGTGTGTGTGTATTAAAGCTGGAGATCAGAATCCTCACCAGATTCAAACCTACAAGGTCTGGGTGACGCGTTCAACTGCCTACCATTAAACTACAACTTGCAGTTTGCTAAATGACTGTATGATGAAGGCGTCTGCTAAATGTCTGGGAAGTAAAGTACAACTTCTCGCACCCTGGCCCTGCTAGATAATCCTCAATGAGCATTAAAAAAAATGATGTACAGTATTTTCAGACATTTTCAAATAATTATTTTTTTTATTATTCCTCCTGAAAGCGTTTCTCTGGTTTGTAGAAAGGCAAGATTTATTTAACAACATAGATTCCACAACCCTTAGACATGCTAGTTTTAATTTCCTTGGGATTTTCCTTGGATCTGGAGTATCTTTGAAAAATATCTGAATTACAAAGTTGAGAGACATAATCTAATATATATATATTTTTATATATATATATATATATATATATATATATATATATATATATATATATATATATACACACATTTCTGAGACAATTTGTCAATTACAGTTGTCCTTAGAAATCAAACTAGTGTAAAAAATTGACTGCTTAGAAGAGATTTAGGATTTCACATTTTAAACGTCACATTAAAGTTAGATCCAACTTGCAGAAAGAGCGAAATGTTGAAATATAGACACACATAAATAGAATAAATCAAGTTTGCAGAATTCATTATACTGTAAAAAAAATAGTATATTTAACGGTATAAAAAACTGGCAAATGTAGTTGCTAGAACTTTACAAAGTATGGTTAAAATGTTATTGGTTGTAAAGTATTGCGCCCACAATACTTTGGTCATATTACAATACTTTACATTTACAATACCCACAATACTTTAGGCGTTTAGTTTGCATATTCTCCAAAAATGTAGACAAAAGAAACACTGATTAAAAAATATGCAGAACATGTACGTCATTTAACGCGATATTATAATGAAGAAATACCATAAATACATATATGTGTCCTGCAGCATCTGTAGATCAGGGAAAAGTTGTAAACGAGTTGTGTTACATGTCACTTTTTTTGCAAACCTATGATATTTCTTTTTCCAACATCCGAGTATGGACTGCGTGTTTTCTAGAGATTTCTTCTAAGGGACACAACAGCGCCCCCCCTCCGCAATCTATAAAAAGCGCTGCGACACGAGCGTTGGTTTGGCGCGTTTCATGTGCTCATCCGGGTCCTGCAGAAGCGACCAATCGGCGTTGAGACATTCTCGCATCCTTAAAAGTGCGTTTGTTGGGTGCAAATGTATGATACAATTTCAGAAAATATACTTTAAAAAACGTGTATTATTTAAAAAATAATAATAATAACGCTTTTTTAATATCTGTAATTTATTAATTAATTTACTAAATTAACTAAATTACTAAATTCCAATACATACGGTAATAATAGAATACTTTCTATATCTATGCAGGGCATGATAAACTAGCCATAATAAACTAGGTGTGAAAACTTTGTCTATCCTTGTTCATTTATATACATTTATTTAAATCGATTGGACATGTCAAACGGCTTGTACAATTTAAATCCATCCGTAAATAAGAGTAATTATAAAGCTGAGTTTCGGTTGTATTGTGATTTTTTCATTTTTCATCAAATTAAACAAAACTTAAAACAATTTGCTTGTCTATTTCGTAGTTATAATGCGAATAACCTGCATAACATTACACAACAAAAAAACGAATGTGTTCAATTCTAATGAGTGTCTTGTACGAGCATCATGCCGAAGGAACGTGACAGCGGATCGGCTACGTCACCATTGGGCTTCACCAATCAGCACGCGGTATTCTACGTGCGCAATAATTAGGGTGGAGTCAAAGTATCTGATTCAATTGCATGGCTGAAAGTGTGTTGAATCGCCTCCGTGGGAAAACAATTTAAAGTGGATATAGCGCGGAAAAAAACCAACGAATACTCGCCGAGAAGCCGCTGAGAGGTGTTGTTGTGTACGGAGTTCGCGTTTAGCCTGCGACCGCTGTTCGTGGAAGGTTTTGGGCTGGGGAGCGAGCTATTATTGATATTTACATAACCGCGCTGATTCGCGCTCACACGTCGGACGCGTGTTTGTCTTAATTCGAAAGACCGTTGGCATAGTTGACACGTATCGTCGATGAGTCGCATCTCATCTTGTGGAGTATAAAACATGCTCTTTATTGTTCGTTATTTTGGGTGATTTAGAAAAACAAGTTATACAACAGGGAAGTGCGTCGCCGGCGTTCCCTGGTCCTAAAGCCCGTCCCGTATCCGGCCGCTGTGCGAGTAAGCCGCGCGTGCACCAATGCGTCAGTTGAGGTCGTGTTCTAAATCATTCCAAGTGATGATGGAAAGCGTTTTGTTAGAGCAAGGCTAATCTTTCACGCACCCTAAACCCCTCAGTTTATTACCACGCGCGTTTCGTGAACTTTTACACACGTGTCGATTTTGTTAAAGAGCGGTCGCTTTCCGCAGAGTGTTTTTAGAGTGAGTGGGAAGACTCGGGTCTTCGAACCCCCTGCACACTAAAACTAGAACCCACCCGCGAGGAGTGATGGTGGTGAACACGGTCCACTGGTTCAGGAAGGGCTTGCGGCTCCACGACAATCCTTCTCTCAAGGAGTCCATCCAGGGCGCGCACAGTGTCCGCTGTGTTTACATCCTGGACCCCTGGTTTGCCGGATCCTCCAACGTCGGGATCAGCCGCTGGAGGTAAAGAATTGTCACGTGCTTTACTCGAGTACAGTCGACTCTTGTTAATTGGGACAAGAAAATAATTGGGACAAATTTGCGTTTTGTAAATATGATTTGTATATGTCTTGTACGTTTTGTAAAAATTCATATGATTTGGACTTGTCCCAATAAAGCGCCTGTCCCCTTTAACCGGCGGCCTCTATAAGAGGAGTCAACTGTATTTTAAAATTCAATTAATTTCTCACCCACCCAATTGTAAGAACACATTCTTTTAGACACACACACACACACACACACACACACACACACACACACACACACACACGCTTGTTTATATAAATATGCACAATTTGTCCTTTTGTAATTAATATACCATAGTTACATAAAAAAACGTTTCTATAGTTGTGAGCAAAACAACTTGTGGTACACTTGTGTTCAGACTAAAGTTTGAGTTTATGAATATTTAATTGTATTATTAATTGATTTGACAATTGATTTTGTCTAATAGTAAAAAAATTAAATAATTTAATTTGTAACGCATTGCAGTCTCTTCAATTGTTGTAATTAAATGTCTATTGATTTGAATTGAAAGTCCTTTATTCGTCCCCACAAGGGGGAAATTTCCACGTTGCAGCAGCAGTACAATTAACCGGAAAAGTTTACAACAAGAACAATTATGTATAAATACAGCTTAAAGTAAAAATATAAGAAAAAAATATGAAATGTAACATATTTACACACATGTATACTAAATTTGCACAGTTTACAGGTATTGCACATGCACCAGATACATATTGCACATATCACACACAGTCAGGGAGTTATTGTATGGGATAGAGTTTAGAGTGGTTTTCTATTAAATTATATAATTAAATGTATTCTACTTGTATTGATGAATAGAAATCAATTTCAACATTATTGCCCGACACACCAGGCCTTGTTTCATAAGCATTACTGACACAATATTTGTTTGAATAAAGATTTCAATTGTTACTGTAATTTACTAACACAGCCAGATAAACAGTGAAGTGAAAGTTTGACAGGGGAGTGCAGTGCGATTTGTTATTTTCACACTTTGACATTTTGGTTAATGTATTTGTATATAATTATACATATTTTTATGTCAGTGTTTTATAAAGAGAGTAATGTCCTAAGACGCTGCTCATGTCTCGCGTGCCGTTTGTGTGTCAGTGGGTCAGACAGCTGGAGAACACGTCTGTAACGGTGAGAGGACGATGGAGAAGCTGCGGGCTTAACACGGGATTTACACAACTGTATTATACACGCTACGCTGTGTGTGTGTGTGTGTGTGTGTGTGTGTGTGTAGCTACTCTTCAGATGCTGCACTGACTTTCGAGTTCTCGCTGTTTTGTTTTTGTGTTTAGTTTTGGGGAAATCAACAGCCAAATATGAAGCTAAAAGTTTAAATTAAATGAATAAAAAATACACAAAACATTCATTTAAATAAGTGTGCACGTGAGACTAAATTCTCTCTCTCTCTCTCTCTCTCTCTCTCTCACACACACACACACACACACACACCACACCACCTTATTCACCAAAGATTAGACACCGAATTATAAAAAAAAAAATAATTACGACTTTCAAAAGTGTATTCTTTGCTAGCTACAAATTTGGCTTAATAATCTCAAAAATATGATTGCGATGCTAAACACCACAAGATTTCTATTGTTTTAATTGAAAATGAATGTAACTAAAAGTAAATAAAACCAAATCACTTACAGAACAAGCAGATTGTGTTTGTGTCTCGCTCACGGACACTTTGTTGCAGATGCCATTGCTCCGGGATTCGAACTTGCAACATATTGGTGATAAGCTATGTTAGATTAGTATAGTGCTATATTAGCCACTAAATTTGGTGTAGAGGATAATCAATCATAGTTTTATGAATTTGTGACAATGGAAATCGTCTGCTACTCCTCATATAAATTGCGTGTTTTCAATTGTTGCTGCTTGTCTCATAAAAATCAGGTACAAATGTTGAGATGGCAAGACAAAATGTTGGAATAATAATCCATAATAGTAAGTCAGAATTTTGAGATGTTACTTCATTGTTTTGCGTTTAAACGAGATTGAGATTACAAAATTGTGATTTGCTAAGTCGAGTTGTGTAAGTCATGATTGTGGTTTGGATTTTCTTTTTGAGCCACGAATGCCGTGAGCTTCCGCTTCACAACTTCACGTCTATGGATGTAAATGATGTAAATATCTCAAGTTTCTCGTGTGTGTGTGTGTGCGTGTGTATGTGTGTGTGCGTGTGTATGTATGTGTGTCAATCACGATGTCTGGCACATCTTGCCCCATTTCTTGAGATCTTCTTCACATCTTGAGCCTCAGAACGGCTAAATCTGCCGTGCATCAAGACTGCCGAAGATCAAACGAGCCTGGCTTGTTATGAACACGTCGTCCTCCTTTCGTTTGGTGAAACTTTTTTGAATTACGGCATTTACCCAAATATATTGCGTATTCTGAATATGCACGTAGTCACGTACATTTAAGCAACCCTTTTTCCACATTTCAAGTCAGGAGCAATCACAAATATGTAAATGTAAATGCGTCTTCATTTTAATTTCTTTTTCATTTTCTTTTTATTCTTTAATGCACAAATGCTTTTATTGGCTCAATAACAGAAAGTTATTGCAGTGGCTAAATGGTTGTGGTCCAGTGGTAGGGGACTTGTGTCCGAGAGGTTGCATACAATATTTAAATGATTAATTTACCTGAATAACAGAAAAAAAAATACATTGTCCATGCAGCGACACTTAGTAGTGGCTAAATAAAATAAAAATAAAATAAATTAAAGACAATACCATGGTACACTCTGTCTGCGAGGAAACTAGACCGAAATACACCCATATATGGACATAGAAAGCGTTATCATAGCACCACCTTCTTGTGATACAGTCAATTAGAAACTATTTTTTTTATGTTATTCAAGTAAAAAAGTCACAAGTTAGGATTGATGAAAGAAGTGATTTAAGTATTGTTAAGAGAAGTATTTAGCCAGGTTTCTGGAATGTCGGAACATCAAGAAAAATAAAGAGGTCAGACAAATCAGCTTATATTTGCTTAAATGGTGCTTTTTTTATTTAATTTTTTTTTTTATTTAATTTTTTTTATTTATTTAATTTTTATTAAATTTTTTTTATACATTTTACAGATTATAAAGTATAAAGTGTAAATATCTACAGTGGTACCTTGACTCACACAATTTGGTGGAGCTCGTGTCTCAGTTTACTTGTCGAATCACATTTCCCATTACAATTTAAAAACAAAAATAACTAATTTTGATAAAGGTAATAATAAAGTATGTAAAGGTATGATAGCATGTCTATTAAATTAGATGGTTGATCAGCCAATGAAGACGCATGAAAGGGCGGAGTTTTTTCCATGTTCAATTTCTTTTTTTCACTATTGAGTTCTATTTGTTTTCACAATTTGAAAGTGTATTTGCGCTTACACGAGCGTCATTGACCTTCTGCAGCTTTAATATTAATTATAATTGTGTGGCGTTTATCACCTCGTTTCACTTCAACGCTGAACAAGCGTTTTGCCCTTGGTCAAAGTCATAGCGTCATAAAGTCATTTACGAACAAATGAATAAAATGCAACAATCTTGTGTTTTTTTTGTTTTTTTTTTCACATATGCGCTTTGAGACAGTTGTAACTGTGAAAAGCGCCTTACAAATGCACTGAACTTGAACTTAAATATGGCATTTGCACTTTTTATTAACCCGTGCTGTAAATATGCTTGTCTCGTGCAGGTTTTTGTTGCAGTGCTTGGAGGATTTGGACGCCAGCCTCCGCAAACTCAACTCCAGACTCTTTGTCATACGTGGTCAACCCACTGACGTCTTCCCCAGACTCTTCAAGGTGCGGCCAGATCGGCTTTCCTTCTCCGTGATTGGGTGTTAATCATCTATCATGTTCAGGAGTGGAACATCACGCGACTGTCCTACGAGTACGACTCCGAGCCGTTCGGGAAAGAGCGAGATGCGGCGATCAAGAAGCTGGCCAATGAGGCGGGCGTGGAAGTGATCGTCCGAATCTCTCACACGCTCTACGATCTGGACAAGTACGCGCTCTTTACATTCACCTTCAGAATTTGTGCTGTAAAAAGCAGAGGTTATTTGTTCATCCACAAGTTAATAATAATAATAATTTGTCTCAGCATTTAACCCAACCAAACAGGCACACAAAATATGTTTAAAAAAAAAAAATAATAATAATAATAATAATAATAATAATAATAATAATTGAACCTTTGTTGTGAATGATTTTTAAGCAGTCTTGCTATTAGTAGTGGCCGTTGTGGTCCAGCGTTAGGGATTTGAACCTGTCACTCGAGCGTTTCCAGTTCGAATCCCAGTCTGTGAGTGTCGGTCAGTCTGGTACATGTTTGTGTGTGTCACTTCACTGGATGGTTAAATGCAGAGCACGATTTCAATACAGCCCCTAGTGGCCATATTGACAAACTCGCCACACTTTACTTACCGTATTTGAATAGATTTGATGCACGGAATGTTTTCAATTCTTATATAATGATAATAATAATAATGAGTATTTGTAAGGCGCTTTTCACAGTTTTAACTGTCTCAAAAATTATTAGAACGTTATTGTCACTAGTTGCTAGTTTATTCAAATGCAAATATTGTTTCGTAAATACGAAGGCATAAAAAAATATCAATAACAAACAAAAAAAGTTCAAGACATGTCATGAAATATCTTGTGTGTACGTAGTTACTTACGCCTGAAGTTTAAATCAAATATATATAAACATAAAAAGTATATAAACCTACAGGTTATATATGCAGGCAATGTGTATAGTGAGTAATACTGTAATTATGTTTATAGGAACATAAAATGTAAAATTCATTTTAAACAAGTATATTTTGTTCATCAAATATTGTAATAATTATATTAGTATATAATTATAATATGTTGTATGTTTATGGAATGTTTATGGAATAAACATACAAAAATATATATTTATGTAATACATATATTATTGTAGTAAATATAAAAAGTAAGTTTGATTTGTACAAATTTGTAATATAATACAATATATAATAACATGTAAATCGCTTTGGAATAATGACTGTAAAGTAAATCGCTGTAAACTAATGTAAAGTAACTGACTGTAAGTAAATATAAATTACAATTGGTAACTTAATATTGGGTGAACAGAGTCTCGTTAAATAAACCGTATTTATTTTCATTTAAAATTTGAATCAGTTTTGATCAGTTGGTTCTACTAGTAGCGTAATCTTTTGTGTTCAAACCTCAGGATCATCGAGCTGAACGGAGGCCAGTCTCCACTCACGTACAAGCGCTTCCAGACCCTCATCAGCAGGATGGAAGCCGTGGAGACGCCCTCAGAGACCACTACAGCCGACGTCATGGGTCCATGCACCACACCAGTCTGCGACGACCACGATGAGAAGTTTGGGGTTCCGTCACTGGAAGAACTTGGCAAGTCATTGCCTCGGACGGGTTTAAACCAGATGATAGGAATTCTAACTGTGAGTCCTTTATGACGTTTGTGAAACAGGGTTCGACACCGATGGTCTGTCCTCGGCTGTGTGGCCCGGAGGGGAAACCGAGGCTCTTACCCGCCTGGAGAGGCATCTGGAAAGGAAGGTTGGGATCCATTTGTCCTCTATAGGCTTTATTCAGACATTATCGTTGTCCCACATTATCGTTCCGCTCTTGCTCGTCTAAACTGATATTCTCCTGCAGGCTTGGGTGGCTAATTTCGAGCGTCCGAGAATGAATGCCAACTCCTTGTTAGCCAGTCCCACCGGCCTCAGTCCGTATTTAAGGTTCGGCTGCCTCTCCTGTCGTCTCTTCTACTTCAAACTCACAGACCTGTACAGGAAGGTGAGCATCCTCGGCCACCAGATGTATTTATAGTTAAACTGCCGTATTTATGTGAATATGCACCTCTTTTTTTTTTTTCCCCAATTTCACTTTGAAAACTCGAGTGTTGCTTATATTTGCAGATTTCAAATATGCTTGTAAATATACGTGTTTAAATATAGTACAAGAATATCAAATGTTTAAATGGAAGTATATTAAATATGCGCATGTTTTTTTTTCTAATAAATAACAAACATATAATTTTTACGCATTTTTGAGTGTTTTTTACTAATATTTTAGGTATTACCAACGTGAGCACACCAAATTTCAAATGTGCACGTAAATATTAAGAATATCAAATGTTTAAATATATTAAACATGCATGTATATTTATCTGTTTATAATAAATACAATAAGTATATCTTTTTTTATTTTGAGCATTTTTATTCTTAGTATTTATTACTAATATTTCAGGTATAACCAAAGCGAGACACTCGCATACAACTCATCTATGAACATGGCAAGTGGAATCATAGTAGCACTGCACTACATTTAAAAATATGTAACGTTACTTTATTATTTGTCCTATATTTTTTATTTCTATTACTCAAGTAAAGTTTTTTTTAAGAGAAGTAAATACGTTTCACAAGTGATCTATTTAGTGGGGGTTTTTTGTACCTACAAATCTGGGGTTGCTTCTATTAGCATAAACCCGGTATGTCTGACTTACACCTTCCTTTTGTGCCACAGGTGAAGAAGAACAGTTCGCCGCCGCTGTCCCTCTACGGCCAGCTGCTGTGGCGCGAATTCTTCTACACAACCGCCACCAACAACGCACGCTTCGACAAGATGGAAGGCAATCCCATCTGTGTGCAGATACCCTGGGACAAGAACCCGGAAGCTCTGGCCAAATGGGCTGAAGGCCGGACTGGTTTCCCCTGGATTGATGCCATCATGACCCAGCTGAGACAGGAAGGCTGGATCCACCATCTTGCCCGGCATGCGGTGGCTTGTTTCCTCACTCGTGGAGACCTGTGGATCAGCTGGGAGGAGGGCATGAAGGTCTTTCACGCTCCTCAGGAATATATCGAGCGGACTAGAACGCCTCTCTGTGTCTTCACAGGTCTTTGAGGAGCTCTTGCTGGACGCAGACTGGAGTGTGAATGCTGGGAGCTGGATGTGGCTCTCCTGCAGCTCCTTCTTTCAGCAGTTCTTCCACTGTTACTGCCCCGTGGGGTTTGGCCGCCGCACGGATCCCAATGGGGATTACATACGGTGAGCTAGCCAACAGGAAAAATAGCGTTTTATTTTTGCACTTTCCCTCACCCGTAGAGGTGTAAAGAGTACCTGAAAATCATACTGGTGTAAAGAGTACCTGAAAATCATACTGGTGTAGAAGTATGAATTCCCTACTGTAAAAGGTACAAGCTACAAGTTCTAAGAAGACTTGAGTAACAGTCGTAAAGTATCCAAATTTACAGCAAGTATTTTACTCGTACTGAATTTAGGCTAAAAACAACACCAAGAAATGTGGAAAAGCCTCAATGATTCAAAATGGCGGAACAAAGTGGATTAAAAAAGAGGACAAAGTCAGTCTCAGTCAAACTCAAATGTGCAACAAAGTGGTGGAGTGAAGAGTACTGGTACTGGAAATTGTAGTCAAGTAGAGAGTAAAAGTTGCTTACATGTTTGATACTCGATACAAGTACAAAGTATTCAAAAAATACTTAGGTAATGTAACAAAGTCTCTTTACTCAAGAGTATTACACCACTGCTACACCCTGCCACACATTTCGATTTCAAACATACTGTAAATAATGCTACAAATGACCTATTTGTCAAGTTCAATGTTTTTTTTTACTTAAATCTAATTTCTTCTTGTATTTTCCGGACTACAAGGCTCACTGGATTATAAAACGCACCACTGTTGTCACTGATAGTCTTTTTTCATCAATAAGGCATGTTTTTTTTTCTTCTTTCGGAATACAAGCCGCACACTCCATTTTCAAACATTTGTTAAGTGCGCTTTATTGTCTGAAAACTACGGAAATGTAATCTGCAAATCTCACTTGTCGCACACAGACGGTATCTGCCAGGGCTCAGAGGTTTCCCGGCCAAGTATATCTACGACCCCTGGACGGCCCCCGAGAGCGTCCAGAAAGCAGCCAAGTGTATCATCGGCGTCCACTACCCCAAGCCCATGGTCCATCACGCGGAGGCAAGTCGTCTCAACATCGAGCGCATGAAGCAGATCTACCAGCAGCTGTCCTGTTACCGCGGCCTGGGTGAGGACTCACGCGTGGCTATGTGGATTGCATTAAACGATAGGGCTGGGCGGTATACCGGTTTTAACGTGAATATCGGTATTGAGTTGCGCCACAATATGGATTTTGCAATATCGTGAATACCGTGGCACTTTTATGAATTTACCTTTTATACACACATATCAACGCTTTAATACATTAAAATACATTTGTTTCGTTATAACTTTTAATTACGACACAGATACATTGCTAATCGAATACAGAAAGCGTTGTAAGAAACTGAATTAATAGATCACCCGCGAGCCGCATGTATCGCGCGTGCGCTGTGCCGCTCCGTGTCTGTAATGTGGCGGTTTTTAGAGCGGATATTTTAGTGAGCGCGAGTCCCATAAAACGCCCGCACGAGAAAATTCTGCTCGTTTTATTTTGGTCAAAGTCTGTTTTCGATTGTTAACCTTGGTTTCACGCAACTTTAGATTCAGACGCGCGCGCGAAAGAGAGGGAAAGCGTGACGCGCGCTGGCTCTCTCCATTTTTGTCTGTCTGTCTCTCTCTCTCTCTCACTCTCTCACTGTCTATGTCTCTCTCTCTCTCTCTCTCACTGTCTATGTCTCTCTCTCACCATCTATGTCTGTCTCTCTCTCTCTCTCTCTCTCTCTCACTGTCTGTCTCTCTCTCTCTCTCTCACTGTCTGTCTCTCTCACTCTCTCTCTCTCACTGTCTATGTCTCTCTCTCTCTCTCACTCTCTCTCTCTCTCTCTTTCTCCCTCTTGCACTCTCTTAAAAGATAGACTGCAGGTCTTTTTTTTTTTCTTTTTAAATAAATGCCTGGACTACTTTTAACAGATATACGGTATTAATAATGACAGCTGCTTCTCCAGGTTTCCCCTTGTGTTTTAATTTCGTACTTCATATAAGATAATACCCCCCACACACAATATCGGGATATAATATCGATACCGTCTGTACACTAGAAAATACCGTGATATGAATTTTAACCCATATCGCCCACCCCTAAAACGAGAAAGAGACTGATTCTCGTATTCTCTCCAGGGCTCCTGGCAACGGTTCCGTCCAATCCGGTCGGGAATGGAGAGAATTCCTCAAGCTTGATGGGGTTTCACGACGTGAACAAGGAAGCCGCCGCAATTGCCGGTTTGTGGGATTTGTTGGTCTTGTTGTTGTCTGAAGATAATCTAAGTAAGGAGCTGATTTTAATAACAAATGCTATTTATAGACTTACTCGATACATTTCTGAAATACTTCTGATCAATGTGCAGAGAGCTAAGATACAGAACAGACTTTATTAATCATCTTATGAATGGGGTGAATTATTTACAACACTTTAATTGGATTAAGTGTCTTTATTCCCCAAACTATTCTAATTACCGTTCTTTGCTGGAATTGTTCTCCTTTATTATTGAGATCAGTGAATGTTGAAGTTGTTACTTTACGGTCAAGGCTTATTGTTTGTTTTCAAGTGGAAGTGGGGGTTTTATTTCAGAAACTCATGGCCAATCATTAAGAAACGAAACGTTCAGGACGTCACTAAATGCTGACAAACACATATCTAGATTTAATAAGTATCACCCAATCAAGCTTCCTGTAAATTAATTAATGTAGTTCTGAAATTGCTTAATTTATCCTTCTAACATGAACAAATGGTTGACAGAAATCTTGTGCTTAGTTTTAGACTTTAGATTCTCCTTCACTCCTTAGAATCCAAACTTTGTAGAGTTACTGCAGTCCACATTTCTTTCCGAGCATTGGGAATTGTGGTTGACGTAGCGCAGATACATCCTATTATTTTTAGCAAAACAAATGAACAAAATTGTTATATATATGGCAATACTTTACCGCAAATTATTTAATTATCGTATTCAAACTAGGATTAGAACAACCATGTCATTATATTCTTACAAATTCCTAAATGACAAAAGTGTATTTATGACGATCTGAAGACTTGTAATTACAACAATTAAGTTTTTTTTATTTAACTAAGACATTGTTTAAACAATTAACTGGTTTTAAGGGTATAAAGGAGGTTTATAATCTCATTCATTTCGGAGACGTTTTTCATGTTCAGATGAGATTAAGAGCCATACTCATCACATAAACACGATGTGAGATTGACCAGTCGATTGTTCTTCCCAGGCGGCGGCGGCGGCATCAAGCCGAGCTACAGCCCTGCTCCTGTCGGACAGTCAGGTAAACACACACACACACACACACACACACTCGTAGGGTGAAACGCGCAGAACCTTCATGTGTTCTCTCTGTCGCTCCCAGCACGAGGCCTCCATTGCAGCTCCTTCCAGACCTCCGGGAAGCGTCACGGCGAGGAATCCGGACCCTCCACCCGCTCCAAAGTCCAGAAGCAGAGCAGCTACTAAAGATCTGGTACACCGTCTCTTTCGTGTCCTTCGGCATTTAAAGGATGCTGCAAACGTCTTTCCGAAATGAGTTTATTTTTGAATTTTTTTCATTTTTCAGCAAAAAGCAAAATCCTCAATCAAGCACGATTCTTTCCCGCAGCGCATCCAGACACAACAGGGATCACACACTCACACACTCACACACACACTCTTCAGCATCTCCACCACTTTGGGATGACTTTGGATTTTCTGATCTGTTGGAATGTGGATTGTGACGTTTTCATAAAGTGATAAACTGATTGGGACAGTTTGTGTATATAAAGATTCGAGAGGCTCACACATGCAAACAAATGTACATATTTAATTGTATGTGCTTTCTCTACTTGGTGTAGTCATAGACCCATTTATATATTTTTGATAAAGACGTGTTGTGTGGAGGAATTTTACCCCGAAAATTGAAAATAATTGACAAGCTTTGCCCTACGAATTATTTCCTTCCTTGTTTGTGTTTGTTCTTTTGTATTTTTACAGCTTGAATTTTTATTTAAGGGTATGCGTTCTTGTTTTTTTTTTTTCCATTTCTCTCCCCCTTCTCTATTTTGTCTCTTTGTATTTCTCCCGTCTTTGTTTTGAACTTTCAGCTTTTACACACTTGACGATCTGTTTGTATGTCACTCATGGTTGTAAATGATAGAAAAGCATAGATAACAATGTTTCTCTGTCACTGTGCTTTGTTAATAAAGTCTGTGTAAACTGCTAATTGTAACTTTTTTTGTATATACTGTACATCTTACATTCATTTCTGCGTAAAAATACATTTCAGGTACTTTTAGTTCACAACATTATGTTGTTGATCATCAAAGCTATTTATTTTCACCAGATTAATTTTTCTTGAAATTGTATTCTATTAGACACTTGCAATAGATGGACAGTACACCAGGGGGCAGTCATAATTTAATTTGGCTTTCTAGTCAGACCGCAAGAGATTTCGGAAAGAGAAATTAAGTAATAAACAAGTTAAGGATTAAAAAAAAAAAGAGTATTTTGCTAATTCGATCAATTAACAGAAAACAAAATCACATTTGTATTTTTATGTGTTTCTATTTTGGATTGTATGATATATAATTTTCGTGCAATTCAATGTTTTGGGCTTTATAGGGTTACATGTCTTATTTATGTGACCAAAAACAAACATCGGACAAGAAATGAAACCATTTCATTCGAGAAAAACAGAAAAGTACTGAATAAAAACAAAACGTAAAATGTGACAGAGCAAAAGCAATCGTTTAAATAGAAAAAAAACAAATAAAAAAAAACTTTAAAATATATAAATTCTAGTTGAATGAATTTAAAGAATATCGGACCTTTAGCGCCACTATTTGACTGAACTTTACCATTGAAATGGTAAAGCCGGTTAAATCTATCCTTAAAAAATGAGTGGTTAACTTGACTTTAACGTTGGTTAACGTGGTTTTTCCAAACTTTAAACTATGGTTGATTAAAATACTACTATTATACTTTACCTGCAGACATAATATTGTAGTAAAATCAACTCTTTGAGAGAGAGAAAAAAAAAGCAAAAACCGACATAAAGAAAAAAAGTCATTCTCCTTCGAGCCGGATTCGAACCAGCGACCTAAGGATAACCAATGTTTGGCCACTACAGTCCTCCGCTCTACCAACTGAGCTATCGAAGGGAATATACTTGAACGAATAAAAAATTGATTTTACATATCACTTCACATACAAGCGACACTCATCTCGTTCGTGTGCGCATTTGATTGGCGCTGATTGTTGATAATGTATGTCCTGTTTGGGACTTTTTTTGCACTTACCGAATGTGTTTTTTTCCGAGTGGCGCTGTAACAACACAACACGACACGACACGCCAAACTGAAGGTTCTCTCATTGGAAAAAGAAACTGACACCAGCATCGCGTAACGGTCTCTGCGGAGTAAGACTCGGAACGGAAGAGTCTATTGATAGATTCAGCTGTCTCTCGCTTTGCTGTTTCAGACTTAAATAAAACCCTCCACCTGTCCCACCCAAAATGCGTGTTAGCAGATCCCGGTCCGGATGAAGACGATTCCTTCTATTGTCGTTTAAAGAATCCCTGACAGCTTTTTGTGTGACATGTTTTTGGTGTTGATGGAGTGTATGATGAAAAAAACGCAGCATACACTGCTTTTTACTATCTGAACATACTCGATACCGTGATTACGAATGTAAAATGTACAAATAATGTACAAAACAGAAATGCATGGAAACCTGAAATACAAGCAGTCGCATTTTTGCATTTATAAGTTGCAATTCTAGTAAATAAAGTAGTAATTCCGAGTTTAAAACTTGCTAGTCTATGATTCTAACTCACACTTTACACCAGGCATGTCCAAAGTCCGGCCCGGGGGCCAATTGTGGCCCGTTTTGAAGTCAACTTAGTTTTCAAATATGATTTTGGTTATAACTTTTTTGGTTTAAAAAAAAAAAGTGCCAAAAAGTATTTAATTTTATTTGTTCAAAGAATGTCAGGTGGAATGGTTGGCCCCCACACATTTTCACCTTACCAAATCTAGCCCTCTTTTAAAAACGTTTGGACACCCCTGCTTTAGAGTTTACAATTGGCAGTTAGAGATATTTATGGAGGATTAAATTGTTAAATAGGTGGATTGATGGAAACAGGACCGTGCACATCTTCCTCACAAGCCGCTAATGAGGCGCCATGTTCTCCACATATCTTCACGGCTTGTGTCACATATCTTCCACTCGGTGTCTGGTTTCCTCTCCTCTCAGTCTAAAACACAAGACTCATCGGTTTGATCAGAGTTGGTCAGAACAAAACTGTCAATGTCTTATTGTCCTAATGTGAGAGAGACATGACTGGCTGCAGCTCCCCTTGACCTTGAAGAAACTGAATATGTAGTTTAGAAAGTGGATGGATGACTCGATTGACCAGTGAGGTTAGAAGCGGCTTAAACATTTCAACAGTTTTGTATAGGTTTATATTTGTTATTTCTACAAACAGAAAGCGAATGAGTACTGCCAAAAAAGAATATGTCATTGTTATTATACCATTATAACATTACACTTATTATAACATTAAGACTACTACACACACACACACACACACACACACACACACGTATAAAAAGGTATTTATAAATGTGTGCGTGTGTATGCTATAATATGCATCATAATATGATAAGAAAAAGACAGTGAATGAGAGAGAGAGAGAGAGAGAGAGAGATGACGAATAGAGAATGGGGAAAGGGAAATGACAGAATGAGAGAATGAGAAAAAATGAGAGGAGATGGAAAGAGAAAAAAAGGTTCTCAAGCTATTTATTTAACTCATTAGCCAATTTGTATTGCATTATGCAAACTATTTCCAAAACATCATTGTAAATGTTCTCAATCGTTTGCCTTTATCTGTGGCTCTCAAAATGCAGATGGACACAAGGTTAGACATGACACACACGGAATCTCACAGTTCCAGTAATGCTCACAATCACACAAAAGCCATTGTGAAACCCGAGCCTGAAAAGTGCGTGTGCATCTGTCTGCATTCAGAAATAGTCTCCAAGCTTCACCGCACAAAAGATCGAGGCAGAGGTCAAAGGTCAAGCTCTGAGCACCGGGCAAGACGCAGAAGAAAATAGATCTTTGATGCATCTGTCCAAAAACATGTTAGCCGAGGCACTTTAGTGGCGGTCACATGGTTAAACAGACACATAAAAGCACCAGCTGAAGGCCCAGCAGCCGGACCTCATTCCCCCCGAAAACCAGCAGAATGTGCGACACGGACCAGTACGTGGAGTGTGAGGATGAGCTGAACGAGGAGGAAGAGTTGGAAGAAGCTGAAGAAGAAGAGGATGAGCAACAAGAGGAAGACGACGAGGTTGAGGAGGAGGAGGATGATGATGATGATAATGATAAAGAAGCAGAAGACATCAAACCCAAGCCAAAGCTTTTCATGACCAACATCTCAGCCCCGAAGCTGCCCGACGGCGAGCGCGTGGACTTCGACGACCTCCACCGCAAGCGTGTGGAAAAAGACTTCAACGAGCTCCAGAGTCTCATCGAGCTGCATTTCAACAACCGGCAGAAGGAGGAAGACGAGCTGGTGGCTCTGAAGAACCGGATCGAGCGCCGCCGGGCCGACCGATCTGAGCAGCAGCGCGTCCGAGCGGAGAAGGATCGCGAGCGGCAGACGCGCCTGGCGGAGGAACGCTCGCGGCGCGAGGAGGAGGCGGCGAAGCTGCGCGCCGAAGAGGACGCCAGGAAGAAGAAGGTCCTTTCCAACAAGGGCTTCGGCGGCTACCTGCAGAAGGTGGACCAGAAGAAAGGCAAGAGGCTCACCGAGCGCGAAAAGAAGACCAAATGTCTCATGGAGCGCCGCAAGCCTCTCAACATTGACCATCTCAACCAGGAGAAGCTGGGGGAAAAGGCGCACGATCTCTGGAAGTGGCTCGGACAACTCCACGCTGAAAAGTTCGACCTGGTCGAGCAGCTGAAGCGGCAGAAATACGACATCAACGTCCTGAGGAACCGCGTGAGCGACCACCAGAGAGGGGCGAAGACCTGCAAGACCACCAGGAAGAGCTGGAAGTAGTGATGACAAGACCGTCTGAAGGACATTTTGCTTTCATTCAAGCGAAAACATCTCCAAATCCCGCAATTTATTATCATGGCCACAGTGGAACAGTTTGTTGTGGCGCGATTCTTTTTTCGCAAGATATTTTCCTCATTTCACACCTTTGTAAATGCATTAAAGTGAAAATTCGTTTGCGATTGTTGTTCATCTTTTTTTTTATTTATTCGGAGCTCATATATGAACTAAACATCCACGTACGTGACGAGTGTGGATAGGCCTCAGAACATATTCTAGGTCTATGTCAAGCCAAATGTATTTGGACTCATTTAAATATATAAAAATAAAAATAAAACAGCACATCAACACGAAACAGTTTGTTCAATAATATACATGAATTACAATCATCTATTATCCTTCTGACACAATTAGCAAACACATTGTACCATTAAAACACTGCAGTGACTGTTGCTGGAAATGGGCCTCTATATGTACACTTATATTATATATTGCATTGCAAAACAAAAAGCAGACATTTACAGCTAGAATTGTTATCTACCACTTTAGCAATGTATAGAGTGTATTTCTGATTAGATGAGTTACTTTCATTGAGAAAAAAAAATAAGGTGACTCAACTGACTTTTGAACGGTAGCGTATATAGAGAATATTTGAAATAGAAAAGGAATTGCATTGTTATCAGTTCTATGAATTATATATTTTTAAGCCATCACACAAAATGGCAAAAAAAAAAAAAATCAAGACAAAACAGTTCTTCCTAACTAAACAAAAACCAGTAGAAAAAGGAAAGTGGTACCCACCTCACAAAGTCTGCTACCAGTGTGTCTGCCACACCGACTGCAGAAATCCATAAAGAAAAACTAAATGTTTCATGCAGGGTCAAACAACCAGGCCAAAAAAAGCCAGTTCTTCTCCAAAGCTGGTGAGAAACAGGTGATTTCAATCGGTTCATCATCCTGCATGGAGGAAAAAAAAAACTACACTTCTCAGCAGTCCCCTGGGAACTATTTAACTTTACTTCAGTAGCCACAGTTTTAACATAATTATTAAATACATTTCGTAATAATACGCACTAGGACATAATGTAATAGAAATTAAAATGTCTTTATTTAGAAATAGCCGGAAAACTAGAATAAAAATGACAGAAGACTTGTTTACAGAACGGAGTATTTTTAGAAAAGAAAAGGCAATGCTACGAAGAACCAGCACATGATAACAGCAAACAGCGTGCAAACACTTCCATATTGTGTTCCAAATGTTTCCATATATAAAAAAAAAAAAATCCAATTCATATTGAAATGATTCATACAACCAGGAAAGTTTGAGGAGGAGTGAGTGTTGTGAGAACTATCGGTCGCGGTTGTTACTGCTGACTAGTTTGGGGTAAGACGTCCCGATGGAGCGTCCGAACCTGTAGACCACAATCTCCAGCATGTACTCGTCCACTTTCACCTTCACGTTGGTGAGGCGCTCCTCAGACAGGAGGAAGACGATGGTGAAGAGAGCCACCTCGAACTCGGGGCTGACGCCGATGAAGCAGCTGGCCATGGGCTTGACCAGGCCGTTCCAGCTGAACTGCAGGTTCAGGACGTGATCGTCCTCGTCCGGCTGTGGGTTTGGAGAATAACGTGAGAAACAGTCAGTTTCAGCATCAAGACATTTTATAAGGTGTGAAAATGTGAGATTAAGTCACAATTAACTTTCAGTATGTGAAATGTGAGTTAATGACAAACAGTCTTGTCAATTTATATTAAAAACGAAACTTACTCAACCTCAATGAAATCAAAACCAATTACAGTACAATGCAGGGCTGTAAGAGTATATTTAGTATTTATTCTGCATATGTGATATAATTGTTTAATAGATAAATGTCAAACTGAGATTCTATAGTATTAGATACTAGCTATTAATATTGCTATTATATGGCCTGGTGATAGATCTGCACAACTACGAGTCCCAGAATGCAGTGTTTTAACTGACTGGCCTTGTATAAATTACAATTGTATAATCTGTACCACTAACTTAATAATCTCCTATTATAATAATGTACAATTTTAATAAAATAATCCATGTTCATATTTTAAACTTGTATATTTTTACATTTTATAATTTTAATAAATATGAATATATAATTCTATGGTGGACTTACTATTTTAAGTTTTTGAAAGTTTAAGTTTGGTCCGGATTTATGATTCTGTCTGTTTTTATCCATATTTCTGTTGAAAAAATGTTTAGTTTTAGCGTTTTTCACAAATGTATACGGTATTTATCTTTTAGGTTTATTAAGTTTTTTAATGAATTAATACAATGTTTTTTTTTTATTTAATATTTTTAGCTGAGTGTTAGTTCAATATTTATGTAGAGCATGTCATACACATTTAATTACTGTAAAATATTTAACAAGTGTTGTATCTCGACATGCACAAAAAAAGGGAAAAAGAAAATATACTTTTAGAAAATGTCCTTGGCATCAAAAAGGTAAACATTTGTAATATAATTGTGACATACTGTAATACATAAACATGGATCCAAAATATAACATTTCGGATCAGCTGTACCAAAACTCCAGTCTATGTGAAGCAAATTTTTGACATTTGTATTGTCACATCAAAATGAAATAGAACAAAAACAAAAGATGTATCATCTTTGTACCGTGTCTTTGTTATCTCTGGCCTTATATCCTTTGTAGTCCACCACATTGTTTTTCTCCTGATAATAAAACTGAATCCAGTTGTGGAGGCCCATGATCTCATTTCCATGTTTGGTTTCACCAACAAACACGTGCTCGAACCCGCAGGAATCTTGACTGCATGGGTGAAGACAAGCTGCTGGTGACACCATCAACAAACACTGAAATATGTAAATGAGGTGGAGGAGAAAACGAGCATCACCCTCCAGACCGGTCTCGGTTGTAGAGTTTGAACCAGATGTCATTCAGCTGCCTCTTAAACTGGGCCGGATCGGAGGGGGATCGACCTTTTCCAACCAGGTACTTGTGGGCACACTAAACACACACACACACACACACACACACACACACACACACACGTCTTGTCAGAAACACAATCAGTGTACGAAGCTAGGGTGAGGAATTCATTAATTGAAAGTTTATGAATCCCTGGGGATATTAGCCTCCGATTTTGACCCATCCACAAACTCGGAGCAGTGGGCAGCCTCAGGGTGGCACGTGGGGATCAGCGTCTTGCTCAAGGACTGAACAGAGCTTTAAATGGGAGCATTAATTTACTCCTAAGAGACTATTGAATAAAATGTACAATATTTACAGGACAATAATAAATAAAGCAGTTATTATTATATAGGGCTGGGTAAAAGGGATCAGTGGTCCAGATGTGAATTCGTGCCCACCCCTGGATTACACAAGCATAAATAATCTGCGTATTTCAGATCTTAAAGTCAGTAAAGGGTGAGCAGGTCAATTCTACCTTCATGACCTCCGTCTTCAGAATCGCGTTCAGGAAGAGATCATTCTCCATAAGTTCCTCTTTGGTGACCTGCTCCGCCACTCCGGTAGCCACTTCATAGTTATCCAACAGACTGATGAAGTCTGTAAGACACAGACAGACTGTCTCATTGACTTGCAGTTAATTTGCATTCTATTCTCCGCCCTAAAATCTAATCTGATCATTTTAAATGTTTATGTTAATTAATGCATGTTAATTTATTTATTTTCATACAGTTGTGTGTAGATATATCATTAAAAAATTTTTGTGTACATTTAAATGGACATTCACATCTATAACTAAGATAAACTCGAGCTTGTATGTTCACCACATGCTTGCGTGAATTTCCACTGGTGCTCCGATTTTCTCTCATAATCCAAGAACATGTCTGGAAAATCGCCTTATGTGTGAGTGTGAACATGGCAAATATTCAAAGAAAAAATTCTGGTCCGAACACAATAATTATATTATTCCTGTGAGACATTCTGCTTTAATATTGGAGACGTAAGATAAAAAAATATAATACTTAAAATAATGCCATTCTTTAAGCAAGAAGGATTTAAAACTGAAGTACACTGCCGTTCAAAACTTTGGGGGCCACCGTATTTTTTGTAAAGAAAAGCACTGTTTTTGTCTTTAAACTAATCAGAAATACCCTATACATTGCTATAGAGCAACAGAACATAGACATTTTAAATTGGTAAATTTTAAAAATATTTCCCCAAAAGAAGTATCACTCTGGTGTATTGAAGATTGGAAAAGCCGTGGGAGGCATTATTGGAACACTTTGTGGTGTGGCACTTGGACTTTTTCTGCAGGACTACAAGAGATGTCTACACTTCTTCACATTGTCAGGAATGAATGCCCTGTGACTGTCATGATTCATTATGATTCTGTAATTAACCTTAAATCTGAAATGGTTTAATTGGCTTTGAATTGTATTTATAATCCAGCCTAACCAGGCCGGCAAACTCACAATCAGCTCGGGCTTCTTTTCAAAGTCATGAAAACACGTAGACACAAACACAAATATTAACAAGCACACACCGTTTGCTCACAGCTTGAACTGAACTCTCTCCCTTATCCCACATTCATAGTGTATCTTGAGCTAAACATTTCCAGTGTTGACCAATTGTGTGACCCTGTATGTCTGCATATATTTTGTCTGAAATATTCTGCCCTCGCCACATTTCAAGAAGCTGTGGCCCTCTCTGAAGAAATTTTTCTTAAAAATGTAACTGCATGTAAAAGTGTATGTGACAACAAACGTGATTTGCTTTGCTAATGTGGTAAATAACTATTCTAGCTGTAAATGTCTGGTTTTCGGTGCAATATCTACACAAGTGCCATAAGTGTATAGAGGCCCAATTCCAGCAACTGTCACTCCAGTGTTTTAATGGTACAATGTGTTTGCTAATTGTGTCAGAAGGATAATGGATGATTGTAAAAGCTTGTTTGATCATGTTAGTGCAGCTGGAAACTGTTTAGCTGGTTAAAGAAGCTATAAAACTGACCTTCCTTTCAGCAGGTTGAGAATCTGGAGCATCACATTTGTGGGCTCAATCAAACACTCAAAATGGCCAGAAATAGAGAACTTTCGTGTGAAACTCCACAGTCTGTTCTTGTTCTTAGAAATGAATGCTATTCCATGCGAGAAAACACAAAACGTTGGAACGATAGTGTCTGTGAGCACAGTTAGAAAACGAAGATCTAGGGTGACTTAATTTAAGGCAGACAGAGCGACAGAAATCAAAGAGTGTTTGAGAAAGAATTGCTACAATGCAGATGTTCAGTGTTTACGTACAGGCGTATGTGCTGATGCTTTTCAGTTTGGCCTCATTGACAAAATAGAAGAAGGGAGCTTTGGCGCAGTCTCTCGCCTGATTACTGCCTTCTGCCACAAAGCCAGCCTTGCCCTGCGGAACAAGCAAACGCGCCATTTGCAATCAATAAAGAGACAAAATGTGAGTGAGTTTGCCCAATATGGCCACTGTAGACCGTATCGAAATTGTGCTCGTCATTTCATCATCCAGTGAAGTGACATACCCAAACCCGGAGCACTGGGCAGCCTTCAGCGGTGGTGTTGGGGGGCACAAACCTGTAAGTTGATTTTATAGTCTTTTCCAGGTTTCAGGCGGTTCACGTCCAGTTTCCACAGCTCGTTCAGAACGCCCGACAGCTCCTGGTTAATGTTTTGACTGTAGTAGAATAAAAAGAATGTCGCACTGTACCAAACTGTTCAGAAAACAAGTCATAACTGTGAAAATGGAGGCAATTTTATGGCCACAACTTTTTATTGTGCCTAAATCTTCAGATGGAATTATTTGCAATTATTGTAATAACATTTGTACACAAATCTATATACACAACAACAGTGCAGTTAGCATGTTAAGTGGAATAAGAGATTAAACACCTTGATTACACAATGTTTTTTTTTTTTCTGTTGCAATTGTTCTTAAAAGTATTGTAACACAAGTCTGGACCGATGCTAGCAAATAACGCAAGCATTGGATTAAATATGCTTAATGGACAAATAATACGTTTGGAACAACACAGAAAAATAATACAAAAATCTTTTGATGTACAAGATTTTATATTTTGTTTTGTAAATTAAAATTAAGTGGTATTTTTCAAGTCTCCATGTACGTATTAACCAATTAAAAAAATTCCACTAATACAGTACTGGTTAAACATGGTATAAAGATATTTCAACATTCCACAATTCTAAACTGTGTTTGCCAAGACACATTAGTACAGTAATCCACACCCTGTTTTTAAATTGCTATTATTGTCATAATTAATGTTTAGTTTGTTTTGAACCTTTTTGCTTATGGTTTGTTCTTCTGATTTTTTTCTTATAACTTTTAATTTTTTTTTTCTTGTAAGTGAATGTGTACAGCGCATAATGTTAGGTGCATTGGACTCAAACACTCACACACACACACACACACACACACACACACACACACACACACACACACACACGATCCATACAAACAGACAAGCTGTTGTCTGAGTTCAGATTAGTCCATTAACTGATCTCCAAGGAGTAGAACGATTTGTAAAAGCGTCTTTTGTGCAGTTTTATTAGCGGCTGGATGTACATAACAACATTTAAAAAGTGGACACTGCCCACTAGGCAAATTCAAGCACCCTATGCAGTCAGTAAACTAGAGCAAACAGAAAATACTGCAAATATAGAGCCGATAGATCAGATAGGTATACATAATAATAGGCAGACTTTTATTTTTACATTTTTAATGTTTAATGTAATTGGACTTTTAAACCGTGACAATCAACCTTGAGAAATTACTGTTGATCAGCATGTTGTACTCATGTTTAATCTCAACACACTTTCTCTTGTTCTTTTAAAATTTCTTTCAAGGTACAATATTCCCGAATTTATGAATGAACAGTTGTTGTGAAAAATGTGTTTAAAAATACAAACTTATGATTTTAGAATATAAATAAAACCGTTCTTGCTTATTGATTGGAATTGAACGAGTCTTTACAAAGAATGTGCCCGTATCAATGTTTCCTTTCGTTTCTTGCAAAAGCGATGACGATGACGTCAAGTCACGTGGTCAAAGCGTTATCAGGCGACTTGATAAGCAAAAAGTAACTTCTAATCGTTTGTTTTATTTGAAAGCAACAGATCGATCCAAATTAGTAACAAACATGGATTACCCGTACACATTTAGTGCTTTAAAATAATAATTGCGCTTGAATTCTTTGATTTTGACAAAAGCCCAGCCGTCACGAATTACAACACTCAATAATGTGCTCACGTGGTTAATCTGCAAAACAGTTACGCTCAGCTCGCATCAGATCATAAACACATGTTTGCAGAGAAACAAGAAAATATTCACCTAAATACTATTTAAACAAACATGATTACTTCTTACCCTTTGGCCATCTTCCACTCGTGGCTTTTGAGTCCGGGTTAGAGCTAAAGGCAGCGCGAGATCTTTCCAACTCAACTGTGGAATAACTGGTTTGGCTGGGAGTGTTTTGGTTTACGTGTTTGACTGCGGAACTAACCAATAGAAGTGAGCGGATGAGGAGGGGAGTCATGTCGGAGAGGAACCGGAGGAGACTCGTCAACCAGGAAACGAGTGGCCGCAGGCGCCGCTCGCACCACGCACGTGCGGCACGGGCACACCTGGCTTTCCAGAACATTCTACAGAAAAGTACCGCTTTACTGAGGGTCATAGAAATACCACAGTTGTTCAACATGTATCACGTACACATATGAGTAATGCTGTCATACTTAAGTACTGCAGAGTCAGACTTATGTAATTACAATTTTTAAAAATTGGAAATGGAAACGGAACACTTAGGGTTTCATCTCTAGAGACCCGAGCTTTGAAATGATGTTCCTTTTATAAATGTGCGTTGCTAGTTTGGCTTTAGGAGCGCAATAAGTGTAAAAATGAAGCGTCAATTTTCTACACACGCTGCTATTAAATATTTACCGTACTTATTTTCATCTATCTTTCATGTCCTAATGAAAGGGACACGTCCAAAGTGTCTGTTTTGCCACGTCACAGGTTAACACAGCAGGTGGGGAAGTTCTGTGATGTCAGTACACAGACGAGGCCATCGGGACTCGGGAGGTTAAATCTCCAGCGCTCCACCGACAAAGCTGCTAGGACATTACAGGAATACATTTTTTTTTTAGCCAAAACTGTTGTTAAATTTCAATAAATAAATGTTGTATTGTCATATTTTATGTATTGACAGATGGTGGCAGAATGCAACTGGCCATCACCTGGAGAAAGAATAATTAAATGTTTGTTATGGTGGTGGCAGAACAACGATAAAGAGACGTGTTATCTTTTTGTTGAGCCAACATTTTAACATACATTTATTATGAAAATCAATTAAGCAATCAATAATTGCTGACTTCTAGAATTAAGAATGCGTATGACTTTTTATAAATGTTTTTTTTTTAATCTACAGTACTATATAGTGTTGTTTCAGTTAGCACAACTTCTTTTTGTCCGACTACAAAAGTGCAATAAAACAATAAAAAGAATCGCGTTTACTACACTAGGTAGAACCACACGCACATGCATGCAAGGCAAAACTAAATGTATGAATAAACATGATTAAAAACAGGCAAAATGTAAAGAAACAAATCTATTTTGTTGTTATAATTCTACAATATTGGGCTAATAACACTGTTTGGTCTACTGGTTCTACAAAACGAACTAATCTTCAACTCATCGCTTAGTGTTAGTTGTAACTGTAAAACTATCTAACTTCAAAAGACGACTTGAAACAAAGACATGCAACAGACAAAGCCACAACAATGCACTCGTTTTCATGCACTTCTTTAATATATCCATTTTTCATATTCACATCAAATACATTAAGCTCTTTTATAATACAGTCTTAAATATTTGTACACGGAAATATTTTCTCAAGAGTTTCATCTATCAAAACGTCTCGTCCTTCAGCGGTGGTTCCTCTGAAGTCACGACCTCGGTGTCTCCAGCAACAGACAGTGATTCTTTCTACAGCTATTTACAGGTGAAAGGTGTCTCCCTAACACGGAGTGACCAAGTCCAGCGACCGTCCACCATCAGACCAGCGTGCAGCAAGGCAACAGAACCAATGCCATGAGGGCGTCTCGCATTGTGGGCAAATCAAACTGAATCAGGGCGTTACATGTGTGTGTGTCCAGCCGACAGGAACCGTGGCCAAAATTATAACAGATGTTATTAACGTCTGATGGAAAGGTATAAGCTGATATGAAGTAACACAAAGTCATTGACGGACAAAAATAACCCAAACTAGCCAAAACACGTCCACGTCCTATACTGTAACAGCCGCGGTGGCGAATCGGACGCCGTTTGTGCAAAAGCAAGCGATTCTGTCCAGCTTAAGTGGAGATGTGAGAACTTCCCAAAACACTTTGGGAGGCTGGAGATCAAGAAACCCAGAAGAAGTTTTGTTATCCAAGATCCGCACAACTGAGTTCCAAAGGCGTTAAAGGCCAGGACGCCGGATTAACCTTTGGTTTATCAAGAGTTCCGGAATCCTTCCACCACGCTTCTCCTCTTCATATGACAAAATATATTAGTCTCTAAAAAGGCAAATTGCTCTTCTGCATTTACAAAGTGCACAGATATTCTTTCCTTTGTCGCCATCCCGAGAAAAACTGAGAGAAAAAGAAAATACGGGACGCGTACACACACACGCATCGCTCTGCGAACATCACAAATAAAGCAAAATAAATTAACCAGAAATTACAGGCCTGCCTGTCAGAAAAGAATGATATGAATCAATCTAATAAAAAACAAACAATCCAATCGTAAAGAATGAAGCGGCGGTTATGAAAAAAAGTTATTGTAATAGGTACTGTAATAAACACAGACAATGGGTGTGGCCTGAAAGGAAGGGCTTCTTTAAGCGGAACCTCGCCATGAAAAATACGGAAACACCACAATCACAGCAGACCTCTAGAAGCAAGGATGTGTTTGCTTTATACAGTGGCTTCTTTCTACAAAAATACAGCGTCGTTTCAGTGAAAAACACAACGGTGGCTACCACAAAAGGGCATTGAGAAAAAAATATAAAAATGGAAAAAAAAAAAATTGGCATGTCACGCTCTTCAGAAGCGCTTTGTTTATCGTCGTAATTTAAATGATCTCGAGTCGGACGTTGTTGAGAATTTAGGAGAGAGAAAAAGGCAGAAAAAAACAGCAAAAAAATCTATAATACGGTAATTTGAAGGCAAAAACTAAACATTTTTAGTAGCGATGACACAAATACGATTCTAGACATCCAAGAGATGCTGTGACATCCAGTGCCGTCTTCCCTTTTCCTCCCTTGTGCGGTTTCATCCAATCAGGAGCCGCCGTGTCTCTGGCCCGCCCTTGTGGGGGTCCGTGCTCTCGGAGGGGCTTTGTTTGTCTACATTACGCTCGTCCCTTGGCACAATCGTTTTGGCTTCCCTTTTTTTTGGTCGCAGTGCCACTTTAAAGGATTCTTGGGATTAGTCTGGGTGTAAAGAGCGTTTTTAAGAGTGAAGTGATTCCATGGAGGCCGTAGTTCTTCAGGCGACACGGAAGCAGGACTTCTTTTCTGTGCTTTAGAAGAACGCAGCAGAAGATACACAAAACTGAAGAGGGACGAAGAGCTGGAGGATTTACAATACTATTTAAACGCTGAGAATTCACCTGAGGAGAAAAAAAGACGAGTCTTTAGAGAAATGCATAGTAAAAATGTCATGTCATTTAGCCACGCCCACAGTTTCAGTAGCCACTCCCCGTGACACTGATTGGCAGGTTCTTTCAATTTTAAAAACAAACCTATCACTTCACTAAATCAAGAATGCCAATTTGGATACTTGCCATAGCCGCCTTGAATGGGCGTTTTGGGCGAAGCGCAGACGTACAGGCTGAAGTCCTCCGTCTGAAAGCCTGCACGGTTAAGCGACGGTTCAGAGGCGCTGCGGTGGATTTTGGGCAAAGAGCGAGCAAGAAGCTCAATGGAAGCCAGAATCTACAATCACACACAAATGTGCCAAAAAGTCATTTTAAAGTCAATGAAAACGTAAAACACATGGACTTACGATATTCAATATAATACAGAAAAATATTTTTTATAAATAAAATAACATCTGAAGAAAACAAAAACAGAATTTATTTTAGGTGTTAGAACTTTGTTCATTCTGGGTAGTTTGTGTTCCAAAATGCATTTAAAAAAATTATAAAAATCTCTGCAACATAAAAATGACCTTTTAATAGTTTTAGTCATAAATCCACCCTATTTAAATCACGATTATATGCAGCACAAAAGGCTGAAAGAGTTGGAAGAAGCTGACTTTTATATCAGGAGCGGTGCAGTGAAGAGCAGCTTTTTGATTGGGTGGCTTCAGCCAATCAGAAACAGGCATCCAAACAGGTTCATCATTTTCTTATAATTTATAAGCGTCTTGCAATGCTTGCTATTAAATAAAACGGGATTGTGGATGCCGGGCACTTGGGGAATTCTACTTAGCTGAAGACAACGAAGCTGAGTGAGTGCTTGGGGCACTTTTCAGAATCCAATCTTGATTTCACAAACCCTGTGTTGAAGTCTTTTATTTCTAGAATAAGTTTCGGACGGCAAGATCCATCTCGCGGCGAAACAACATAAGATTGAAAAGACCACTCATAAACCTGACGGACTGGTTTATTCGTTCTATTTCACTTAATATACAAACATATTTTGCTTACAGACACAAATCTAGCTTACAAAGTATTTGATAATGAATAAATATACAGAACTACGACGTCATAATACTACTTCGTTACCGAACTAAAGTAGAAATTTGGCTTACTTTTACTTTACTAGAGTATTTATTTTTCCGCGTACTTACTACTTCTCATTTTTTTTTAGCAAATATCTGTACTTTCTAATCGTTACGTTTTCAAAACTAGCCGCGTTACCGCGATTTCATTTCGGTTTGTTTGCGCCATCCGGTAACGGTGAACTTGACTGTGGTTGGATGAGCCGTATAAACGCATATCATTCCGACGCCCTATTGGTTTGTGTGCGGTCCGTCACACCTGTGCATCTCATCACAGTCGGGACAAGTGTGAGGCGCAGTGACCGTGTGTAAAGCTCCATACGTCTCAGTGTCTAATAAAGTTGCCTGAGATCTTAAAACTCACGTGAATGTTGAAAAACATTTCAGTTAGAATTTTTGTGAGACTGTGAGAGAGATTGTTTATCTTTATACTAGAGATAAAGTAATGTTGAAGCTAGATTTTTGAACCTAAGAGTTCATATTTAGGTCATTATTTCATACTATTTATTTGAAAAGAATCGAGGACTATTGCTTCGTTACAAGTTTTTACAGATTTATCAACCTCCGAGAAGCCTGTCTGATTTAGTGTCTTGAGGCTGCGCAGTCCTTTATTCTTTTGCAACTGAACAAAGCATATTGGTGAATCTTGTTGTTTTGTTAGGTCACTCAAATAAAGGTCATTGATGACATGATTCTGAAATCTGAAAACACGTCAATGCTTAGTAGTGCGCACATATGGGTCTTTTGTAATAAAATGCATTGTTTGTCAATTATATACAACATTTTAATATAACAATATAGTTCTATAATGGCATTTTTTTTCTGGCATTACTTTTACTTTTTTACTTAAAAGTAGTTTTATCAGTATTAGTAACAGTACTTTTACTTTAGTAGAATATTGGGCATGTTACTTTTATTTCCACAAAAGTACTTTTTAACTCTAGTATTTCTACTTCTAATGAAGGTGACTGCTTTTGACAGCACTGAGTACAACCCTAATATGGTTTGACTCATATAAAAAACAGTCTGTTTGTGAACAGCACAAACTTGAGAATGAAATCAAATTCCATCGTTCTACTAATGTTCAGAAAGAGTCACCTGTGGAAACAACGGCCTCTCCTCTCGCTTCTTCTTCAGACAGTCAGCCATTAGTCTCTTCATGGCTTTGGGGCAGTTACTTCGCACTTTGCTCAGATCTGGTGACAGATACCCCCGGCCCACCATGAAGATGATCTGTAGAGGCAAGACGCTAATTTTAACAAATAACAAATGAATTTTAACAAGATTCCTTTAACAAATCTAACTTGTGACTCTTTTACTTGAATAATAGATTAAAAAAAAAATTGTATGTTAAAAATTTCTAAATGTAGATATTCAGTGGCGGTGCTAAAATGTCACTTGCTGTATCCATATATGGGCTTGTTCCAGGTTTTTAAGTCACAAAGTTCAGACGAAGAACAGATAAATTCAATATGATTCCCCAAATTCATTAAATATGTAAAAATCGGCGCTTATATTTGAAATATGCACAATAAAGTACCCCGCAAGTTGTTGAGCGTCTAAAAAGGGAAAAATGTGGTACTTCTATTCACGTAACTACAGTAGTTTGAACAGGCTCATCTTGGAAGCGGTTCTAGTCTCAGGTTGTGCTTGGACTAGTTTCCCCCGTCTGACCTGGTCTCTGTTGTTAATGTTGGAGTAAGGTAGAGCCCCCGACATCAGCTCGTACAACACGATGCCAAACGCGTAGACATCCGACTGGAAGCTGTAGGGGTTCTTATCCTGTAGTCGGATCACTTCCGGAGCCTTGGAGAATACCACGAGAAGGTAAGGTCACCGCCACAATGAGCACACAATCCTCGTCTCACCATCCACAGGATAGATCCGGAAAGCTGCTCAAACTGATGCGATCCGCTCCAGCGGGACTTTACTGTGGCCAGACCGAAATCCCCGATCTTCACCGTCAGGTCCTCGTGTAAGAAGATGTCTGAGGAGAGTCTCAGGCTCACAACAAACACACACACACACACACACCAACAGCTGAAGACGTCACGGACGGGCGCAAGGATACTGTTGCTCTTCAGATCTCTGTGGATGATGGATTTGGCGTGTAAATAGCTGCACACAACAATACAAAAATATTGTTAATAATCAATCGTATCATTCAAAAAACCTGTCTGTCTGTCCATCCATCCATCCGTCCTATGTGTTCGTTATTCATTTCTCTGTTGCTCTACTTGTGTCTGCCCATCCATCCATCCGACTGTCTATTCCCTTGTCTGCAGTATTCATTTACATATTAATGAGTATATGTGTCTATTCATTCAATCAATCAAATCAATCAATCAATCAATTCATCCATCTATCTATTATAATTTATAGTTCTTCCATCCATCTCTCTGTCTATTGGTTTATCTATCCACCGACTTGTTTATCAATTTCTTATCTCGTCTCATTCACCAAGTGGGATTATGTGCTGAACAATTTACATAAAGTTCACATTAACCCTTCCATTTTAGTACTGTAAATTTCGTACTGTAACTTTCTCTTGAATGTTGCACTGGGTAGAAGACGGTCTCAAATTCACGGTATTTATGTGTCATCTACATTGTCAATGTGCACATAATAATAATATATATTTTTTATTATTAATAATAATAATAATATATAATATAATAAAATAATTATATTCTATTCTATTCTATTGGGCTATGTTCATCTGTCTATTCGATACGTGAATGGACCCGAAGACTCACTCCATGCCCTGTGCCGTCTGTCGAGCGATGTCGATGAGCTTAATCATTTCAAACTTGGTCTCGATGATGTGCAGATGATGGTACAGACTCGAGCCTTCACACCACTGAGTCACAATCGCCAGCTGAGGCTTGGTGGTGTAACCCATAAACAGCAGGATATTCACATGCCGAGTTTTCCTAGTGGGAATCATGCACAGAGAGCACTCCAACATGTACTGTAAAAAAAAATATTCTCTTGGAAATGAGATTTCTGGCTGGTCATACCGAAGAACTCCCACTTCGTTCTTAAAGGCCTGTAGCTGCTGTGGAGTGGGCGCTGTGACATTCAACATCTTGACCGCTACGTCACCTTAAAACATTAAAGTATCATTGCAAACAAAAGTACCGCGAGAATATAAGCAAGCACCACCCTTGGTTTTTCAGGCACAAAATAAAAATTCTTTCACAATACGAAAACAACCTCCTTACTTTCTTGGTGTCCTGACTTTCCAGAAAACTAAAATGATCTAAATACTTCTCTTAACAATACTTCTTTTAACAAACCTAAGTTGTGACTCTTTTACTTGAATATTATATAAAAAATAGATTCTAAATGTAGTACAGTATATCTCCAGTAGGGGGTGCTATGATTTCACTTGCCATGTCCATATATGGGCGGATCCCAGTTTTCACGGTTTTCACCCAGTTCAGAGAGACAGAGAACTGTTTGTCATGTTTTATATTTAATTTAATTTATTTTGATTTGTTCCAGTATTTAGACATGGCTAAGTGTCGTGGCATGGATAAGACTTGTTTATTTCTGTTATTCAGGTAAATTTTATATTTCTATATTTTATATTCGGTTGCATGTACCGCAACGTTGACTGATACACAAAGACGACGTATTTCCATTTATTATTCCTCCTGATTAGAAATTTGGATTTACGTGCATATTTGAAAATATATGAAGACAAGCACCCCCAAGCTTTGAAGCTTCTAAAACTGGGTTTGCTAAACAAGGAGTGCTTCTATTTGTGTAAATATAATTAAATAAAACACTGCAGAGCTCAATGTGAAAGACCAGTTTTCCAACACCCACCGTGCCACTTCCCTTTGTAGACCGTTCCAAACGAGCCGGAGCCTATTCGCTGACCCAGGGTGATCTGACCCTCCGGGATCTCCCAGTCATCGCTGGAGTCACGGCGACCCAGAGTTTTCTGGTAAAGCACAAGTCACCAGATCAAGAAAATCCAAGGTGTATTGAGATCTTAAAGTACAGGCGGAGGACTTTGAAAATCCCAACCATTTTGCTGCGGTCCTCCGATGAGGACGAGGGTTTGCGGTCCCGCGGAGGGCAGGGGGACTTTGACACTTTGACGTTGGGCAGGGATCCGGGCAGCGAGGCCGGAGGGGTCGCCGAGAGGCCTGTGGTGGAGCCTGGCAGATTCAAACAGACAATACATCCATTTGCAGAACAGAAAGCAACCTATAAAAATTCAACAACGAGGAAAGAGCATGGGGGGTGCGGCAGGGGTCTTAATACATGTGGGCAATGAGCAACCCAGACTAACCTTCTATCTGTATATGACAATAACAAAAGAAATAAAATTATTAAAAAATTAATACAATAATTAAAAAAATATTATCTATCCATCCATCCATCCATCTATTCATCTTTCATCCATCCATCTGTTTATCTATCCATCCATTAGGTTTTTTCATCCATACCTCCATCCAATAGTCCAACCATCCATCCGTCTATCTATCCATCCACCCATCTGTCCATATATCTATCATGTATCCACCCATCTATCTATCATCCATCTATCCATCCATGCTTCCATCCATCCATCAGTCTGACATACATTAATCCATCCATCCACCCATCCATGTTTCTATCCATTTTTGTTTGTCCATCTATTCATCCATCTCTCCATCCATCCATCCATTAGTCTATCCATTTGTGTTTATCCATCCATCTTTCTATCTATCCATCTACCTGTCCATCAATCCATTAGTCCAACCATTCATCCATCCATGTTTGTCCATCCATCCGTGTTTGTCCATCCATCCATCCATCAGTCTATCCACCCATCCATCCATCCACCCATCAATCTTTCTATGTATCCATCCATCCATCCATCCATCCATTCATCAATTCTTCCTACTATCTATCAATGTATCCATCTAGTTTTCTGTGTCTGTCTATCTGTCCGTCCATCCCTTTGTCTAAAAAATAACATTTCAAGAAGTCTATGTACCTACACATTCATCACTTCATTGAGTCAATTCATCCATCCATATTTAAATAATAATAATAATAATAACAGATTATTTATTTAAAGAAACATATCATTTACGTGCATTGCTAAGCATTCCTAAGCACAATTCCTTACAGAATGAAGGGAACCACGCTTAAAAGGCATAAATCCAGACATCTATTATGTCGTTTTTTTTCCTACATCAGTAATGATTTAAATGGGGGAAAGCCGGCCAATGCAGCGCTTTAGAGTCAGTGAGAAGTGGTGGATGAGTGAGTGAGGACAAGGATGGAGAGAGTGATGGTGCGAAGCAGACAGACAGGCGAAGCGGGAGACGGAGACAGCCACGGCCCAGCTACCTCTGAACACTGGCTCAGGCTCAAAATCAAAGACAATGTCATTGGGGTGGGAGGACAGAAGGGGGCTTGAGGTCCGTGTTCGGTTCTTCCTCAAGCAGCGGGCTAGGTGTTGCGAAGGGGCTGCAGGGGGAGAGAGACAGACACCGCATCACTGGCCCAAACTCATTACATCTCTGTCTGGTGTCTAGCCGTCTGTCCAGCCACTTACAACACACACGCTTGTTCATTCTAACCTGGTCTTTACTGCGGCTACATGGACACTTCAAATTACACGGGATTGCAAACTAGGGATGCACCGATTTTGAGTATCAGGCTTGATAAAGGAAATTGATACCATGATCTGAGAAATGTCTATGCTTGAGCGGTGTGTAAGAATTTGTTGCAAGAGCTAGAAACATTAGTTTATTCAAATATTGTGCACTAAATACCGTATTTACGTGAATGTAAGCACCCCCCGATATTTCAAACATAAAAATATATATAATTATATATAATATATAACGTTTCTGGTTCAATTACATTAACGTTCTCTTAAAAAGTACTATTTGTCTTTGTTTAACAAACCTAACTTGTGACTCGTATTATTTTGATATTGTTTTACTTGAATAATGGATAACAAAATGTTGATTCTAGTGGTCAGAACTTCACGTCCCAAGATCCTTTGCTCTCCATTCAGAGCTGTTTCAAGCTCTTCGTTTGATCAACGCCGCGTAGAAGGAAGGATTATTATCCCCTGTGCCGCAACCGAGAGTTTTGATTGTGTCTGTTCCTTGGATTTTTCTTACTCTTTGCCCGTGTTCTTCATTTTCGACTGTTTCGAAATCTAGACATTATATATATAGTGTCATTATATAGACGCAATGTTTACATTTGTTACTGATTGTTCCTGACTTGAAATACAGAAAATTGGGGGCATATATTTACATGCATATTTACAATCGGCACATCCCCAAGAGTTTGAGCGTCATTCAACACTGAGATGTAACCCAAACCCTAACTCTGTACTCATACTCGTTTTTCAAAAAAGTGGTATTGGTGCATCCCTATTACAAACACCAGAAAACCTCAAACAAAATCCAAACAAAGAACAAAGGCAATCTGTAATTACCACATCTGAATACATATTTTGCAGGGGAGGAGTATATAATCTTGCACATGTAGCGGCATAAGCCTAATCTCAAAATGTCTAAAACGAAATCCGCAACCATCAGAGCCTTCAGTGCTGTGTCTGTAACGTCTGCAGTAGAAACGTCCCCATCACTATTTATATTGGTTCCCAATCAGAGTCATTTAATATTGGGGCTGATCCAATCCCGAGTCCTAAACCGTTATGTACTTTTTATATACATGAATACACAAAACACACACACATGTGAAGCTATACATGAAGATGCATTGTTATACACAAACAGCTACACTAAACTACACAACTAGAACAGGGGCACATTGTTTGAAGAGACTGTTCAGCCTAAAGCCTTTTAAAATCAGTTTTAAATTGTTCTTTGTGTTAAATTATCTGATTTTCTTTACTACTCATGTGCTAAAAATGTATCTCATTAAATTATCAGGAGAATAAAATGTATCAGAAATATATATATATAAAAGATAAAATATATATCAGAAATATATTGGAATAAAAGCTAAAACAAAATAGTAGATACATGTTATACATAAATAGAATAGTTTAAAGGTAGTTTAATATTTCATAAAATAATTTGTCCAACAGCGACAATTGATAATTTGGACAAGCCTGAACCAATCAAATGGCTGCAGAAGCTTTTTATTTCATTGCAACGTACAGAGAAACAAATATTAAAGATGAGCTTTACTGCGCAAAAATGTAGCAACATTTCGAAAATAAGTAAAAAAAGTAAATCTGTTACCTATGTAAATACTTTTTAAACCAGGTGTTTCCCCAAATGCGTGTTTCTACAAAAACAATCCAAATTTGGATCGGCCAATCAGAACAGAGATCTGAGACTTTATCGGCCACCAATCCCGAAGCTGGATCCTGATCAGGAACATTCCTAGTGTGCAACGCTTTTTTTATTCAGTAAGAGTGAATCGTAGGTTTATTCAATCTGCTCTAGGAATATAACGTTCTTAAGCTGCTTTAATTCGCAATCGCCAAGGCTGTTTGAGAAATTGGTTAACAGCAGGTTACCGTTTACTGGTCTGAAGTTTTACAAAAAGTGAAGAAGGGAGAGAAAAGCCTGTGGTTAAGTCTGGCAGAGTGAGATGGAAGAGCAAGTCCAAACTTCTACGGCCGATGACACAGACAGAGCACAAAGACATGGGATGACGAGAGACATTAGTGTCCACGAGTGTTTTCAAGTGATGGGAAACACTTACCTCCGTCCGACCGTGGCAAGCCTTGATCTCGGATCAGGTCCTGTCCAGAACACACACACACACACACACACACACACCATCAGAAAGAACAATTCTCAACTTTCCTTTCTATGTTTAGAGAAAGCAAACAAATGTCCTTCTCTGACAGTAATTTAAAATAATATAAAATAATAATTTAAATACAATCAAAACGATTATAATACTATATATATATATATATATACAAGGGATGTCAAAGGTAACGCATTAACACATGCGATTAATTAAATTAGTTTAATAGCGTCACATTTTATTACCGCCATTATTCGCACTTGCGGTTTTTTCCGGTATTTCCGGTTTTGCGTTTCACTTCAAAACCATTTAGTATTATTTGTACAGTCTTTTGCAAAGCTGAAATCACAGCGCACTTATAGAAAGAATAGAGTGCAATTCAATTATTCGCAGTCTCAGACGACTGCACACAGACCATATGTCGGACTTTTGTTCTTTTAGATAAAAATGTGTGATCAGTCTTTTCAGCTAGACTAATTATCAGTGCCAAACTTTTGCCACACAAATATACAAATACATAACCGTCTCTTTTCCTCAAAATAATTTACTTATTTATTTTTTAATTATGACCGGCTTACCCATTGTTTTCTTTAGTCAAAACGGTATATTACAGTATTTAAACAAGTGTTTATTTTGTGTTTAGTTTACATTCATTTATATTTTACACTTCAATATTCAATATTACAAGATTCTATACTTGTTCATGTTAATAATAATTCTTAATACTAAAGAATTATTAATAATAAATTATTAATATTATTATTTGTAATTTAATTGCGATTAATTTGGTTGAGGAAGTGCAAATAATTAGTTAAAAAATGTAATTGTTTGACAGCCCTAATATATATATATATATATATATATATTAGGGCTGTCATATATATATATATATATTAGAGCAGCACGATTAATAGTTAAAAGATCGCGATTTCGATTCTACCCCTTCACAATCTTAATGCAGCATTTATAGGATTCTTCCAAACTCTCTGATCTGAGATCAGCGGCTTCTGTCAGATCATTTAAATACCGTAATATAAAAGAAAGATGATCGTGCATTACTTCTGTCGTATTTTGGGGCGCCTGTCGTGAGATTGATGACGTCGGAGGCTGTGACGGACACCTGCGCGGTGACGGCGCTAATTAGACGGTCTATAATGTGAGTCGACTCCAGCAGCGGTCGAGTTTAAAAAAAAACATAAAATAGACGGGGAGAATGAGCGAGGAAACACAACGGTAAAGTAAGTCTGCTATCAACTCAGACATTTTAGTACCTGATAAAGGATTTTATTCTGAAGTGTGTGTGTGTGTATTTATATGCATTTATTATATATTTATTTACATTTATATGCATATCAATAATATGTTGACGCATTAATTGTATTAAGTTATAAATGAATATACAGTGGTGCCTCAGTTCACAAACTTTGTCTTTTGTGTTGAACCAAATAAAAATTTTCCAATTATTAATGGATTAATGCAGTCCAAACTTTATTTTAATTTTCACCCAATTCGAAAGTAGATGGCAGTAAAAATGAGTGAGAGTGCAAACATGTCTCTGCGTCCCATTCCGTGATTGGTTGACTATCAATGCGGTGTGTTTGTAGTTGCTGAGACTTGCTGTTAAATGGATGAATTATTAAAATTAATATAAATTAAGATTTAGTATTAATGGCATGACAATAAAGACTATGAAATTCAGAAATGCACAGAAAGAGAGCATACTGTCTTTTCACAAAAATAAGCATATTTGGACTTATATTCAGGAATATGATTTTTCAGGCACAAAATAAAAATTCTATAAATACGTGAACATAAACATCTCCTTACTTTCTTGGTGTTCTGACTTTCCAGAAACCTAAAATTCTGGCTAAATACTTTTCTTAACAATATTTTTACTTCTTATAATTAGCCTACCTTATGACTCTTACTTGAATAATAGATAAAAAATAGTAGTTTAAAAAAGTAGTTAGTATCACAGAAGTATTATTTAATTTTAAAAGTTCTCAAAAAAAAAAAAAAAGAAAAGATTCTTCCAGTGTTATTTAGCCACTGTTAAGTGTCGCATTGAGGCTAAGTTTTTTATTTCTGTTATTCAGCCAAAAAAAGCTTATACGCAAAAAGCTTATAAGGAACCATTATATAAAGAAAGGAGAGAACAACGTAGAAGCGCAAAGATGCATAAAGATGACGTCTGTGAGTTTGATGTGAGTTTAATCTACTGTGTCTAATACACGTGTATTACATTACTATCGAAACGATTCTCTCGCTGCAGTAGAGCAGAAATATGAGAGAAAACCAGCTGATTACTGCAGTAAAACTCATGCAGATGATGTAAGTCTCACCAGCGACACCGTGAAGGGAAAGAACCTCACGTCCTTCACTTGTTCTGGACAATTAATTGACTGAACACTTTCAATAATTATGATTTTTATTCTACATGTTATGTTATGCCATGGTATGTTCTGCATTGAAATACAGAGAGCTAAAATGACGGTGAATATAATCATAATGAAGTACATTAATGTTGAGTTGTTGCCAAAATGATTCTACCATTCTTTGCAAGTTACTGGAAGACTTGTCTTTGTCTATAAATAGTGTTTAATGTCTGTGCTTAATGGAATTTTTCATACTATTGACAGTTAGCATTTTTGTGAAATTACTTGCCTGGCAATATATGGCATCATATTTTGTATGATCAATATTATGTTGGTTATCTGGTTGTCACTGCATGCAATTGATGAAAATAGAAAGAGTGAAATGCATCAACAGTTTTGAATGTTTTAGTTAAATAAAATACAGATAAAATTGCTCTCCTTATATTTGATCAAATCTAAATCTCGTCTCGTCTCGTTCTCGTGAACCTAGTGTCTCGTCTCGTCTCGTGGGAAAAGAGTCTCGTCCCACCCCTACTATTTACTTATAATATTATATTATATTTCATACTATTATATTATGCATATTTGAACTATACGCATTTAAGCACCCCCCAAGATGATTAGCGTCTCCAATTGGTAAAAAAGTAGTGCTTGTATAATACCGCTTGTAAATACCGTAAGTAGAAAAGCTCAGTGCATTATATCGCAATAGTTGATGTTTTTTTTTTGCTTATTAGTATCGACGAAAAAGAGAAAAAAAAAACAAATCCAAACTTCCTTTCCCCCGTGCCAAACATGTCTGCGTGAACTTAAAGTTCTCACACCAAACAGTTTTCAATCACCAGTAAAAATAATAAAAAAAAAGCCAGGTTAGGTCCTCACATCAATGTTGACTGGCTCGATGGTGTTGATATGGACGTTGGGAGCGGAGGAGGAGCGATCTCTCTGTCCAAACTGGTTTCGATGGTCTTCCTCTCCAGGTCTAAAGGTTTGTGGAATAGGGATGGATTTGGACGGAGACACAGTAGGATGGCACAAAGACCTGCATAACATCAGCACGATCATGATCACAAGAAACAGAAACACCAAAGCCACCGTGTTTAACCCTTTGGGCGACTCCTCACCCAGTGGACTCAGATGGAGGCAGGGCGGGGCACATTTCTGAGACGGGTGTGGTGCCTTCTGACGACACCTCCTCCTGGGTAATGGGGTGATGCACCAGAAATTTGGATGCCAGCAGTAGACTGAAAAGAATAAAGAAAGAAGGTTTGTGTATGAAAGTAAAGCTAATTCACACAAAAGTGAGACAAGAAACGGCCATAAGATTTGCAAAAGATGTTCTGCAAAAATGAGATGGGACGCAAGTAAAAAAAAAAAAAAAATTTAGAAACAAAAACTGCGCTTGTGAGACTGCGTTTGCAGGAAGGTGATGAGAATGGCTTCGAGAAAATATGCGGAGTACAATAGCGTCCCGGTAAGTATAGCTTTTGCCCTTATTTCATAATTTTAAAGATTTTCCTAATCATAATTTTTTTTACAATGACTTGGTTTACACTCGTTGGTAAAAAACTGTTGTCAAACTAAATTATTCACATTAATTGTTATTGTAAAATAAAGTATAAAGTGTATAAAGTGTTATTGTATTTAATTAAAAACATTTTTATTGCTTAAAATGACTGCTCTAGTGTCTAAATGTTGTTTCATGGATAAGGCTTATTTACGTATTTCTGTCACTCACTTTGAAATCTTGTCAATTTATGTTTGGTGTAAAAAAAAAAAATAAAAAAAATAAAAATAAAAAAAAAAGAAATAACAATTAACAGCTCAGAAAAATTGTCGGTCAAGTCACTAGTAGGTCAAAAGTCACTAGTAGGTCAAAAGTATTAGTTAAACATGCCATAAATCACACAGGTTAGTTTGTTGTTTTGTAGTGTACAATAGTGATGCAACGAGACGGATCGTAAACAAGCAACACCAAAAATGGAATTAATCACTTAATCAATTAATCGCAAACCACTTAATCGAATGTATTTCATAATTAGCTCCACAAATACTCACTCCAGCTGGTCGTAGTTGACACACATGAGCGGAACCTCGGTGCTGCAGCGCTGATGGAACTTGTAGCCACAAGTTTGACATCGAAAGCCCTGAAACAGCAGCTTCCGGCAAAAGTCACAGAAGGCCAGGGTGAAGAAAGTCTTCCTCACCTGTGGAACAACACAAGGGTCACGTCTCCTTCAGCCAGAGACCGACACGAATGGATCCAAACTTCTTTTAATGGTGTAAAGTATTCGAGTAACTTGACTTTGTCACTTTTCTTAAGTATTTTTTGGCTACTTTGTATCACAGGGTTCAAATAAAATTACTACAAGAAATGTAGTCAAGAAGCTTGAATTTGTGTAAGCAATATCTTGAATAATTGCTTAAATATTTAGTACAATGACAATACAGGCATTTTATTCTATTCTATTCTATTCTATTTGTGATTAAGTGTCTGTACGCTTTACTCCACTACATTTGAATGAACACATACTGTTACTCGTTACTAGAGCTGCAACTAACGATTATTTTCTTATCGATTAATCTATCGGTTATTTTTTCAATTAGTCGACTAATCTATCGACTAATTTTTCGATTATTCTAACGATTATATTTTGCCCAAATGATTATTTGTCCATAAAAATTAAATAAACATGCTATTTAGTTTTTAATTAACACTTTTTAACTTTTTTTTTTTTTTTTAACACAAAAAATAATGAAGCATTTAAATTCAGCCAACAACAAAGTGACTTAACTGAAGCTTAACTTGTACAAAACCGCATAGTACGTTTCAATATCCCTTACAAACATTAAATTTTGGCCAAAATAAAGACATAAAAATTACACAAAATAAATAACGAGGCCCTATGAGTTCTTAACACAAGTGCAAAATGAATTCAGTGAGATTGACTCGACTGTAAATATTAAAGTGCAACATAAAATATCAATCCTAAAAAAATGTAATCACACGTGCACGTCTACCTGGTCAGGTGACGCTTTTTTTTTTTCAAATCAAGTTTTAAAATAATTTAACTAAACGCAGATCTTCTATATGATTATTTAATTAACATCAACAACTGAAATTAAAGCATAGTGCATACATTTCGTATTGACATGAAAAATTAGCAGTTCTCTTGTAATTAAAACAACTATTATTATTTATAATAAGATATGAATAGTGTATCCTGTGTATTTCCTGCATATGCAACGTATCAATGTAAACAACAGATTTGCAGTAATGAAAAGCGAGAGAGAGACAGAGACAGAGAGAGAGAGAGAGAGAGAGAGAGAGAGAGAGAGAGACTGAGCACATGGAAGAGAGAGCGAGGGAGAGACAGCGAGAGCGACGCGCACACGCGCACGGCGCACGTGACCAAATCTAACCTCGAGCGCGTCTTTCCCTAACTTTCACTAACTAAAACAGCAGCTCTTAAATGCACATTAAACAGACATCGGAGAAACATTAAACAGACACTTACAGTTGCGCTCGCGCCTCGCCGGTGTTCAGTTGGGCGCCGGTTACTACGTTTTCTGTGTTTGATTAGCAATGCCTTCTCGTCATTTAACGTCATTTAAAGTTTATTTTGTTCTATGTCATCCTTCCTGAAGCCAAAATGTGTCCTAACGACAGAGACCTCGATCATCCATTTATGTTTCCCACACTTTAGACCACTTATTTGCTATCGTCTGCTCCGTTAGTTTCCCGCGCCTCCATGTTTGAAAAAAATGAAAGCAAAAAGCGACTACTCGACGCCGTAATCGATTACGTAATTACGTCGACGGCGTCGACTACTCGTTGCAGCTCTACTCGTTACGCTGTGATACATTGTGGAACAATGTTACTCAATGACATTGTAACAAGTCTGCATCTTTTTGTACCGCGTGTACATTTCTTGGGTGAGTGAGGCGATATCCCCATCTGCAGGATGCTGAAGGTATGCAAGTAAAATACTTAAGCTCTATTAAAATGTGATACTTAATGACTTTTACAAAAGTCTTCTTGGAATTAGTGACTTGTAATGGAGTGATTATTACAGTACGGTATCCATGGTTTTCAGGTACACACTTCTTTATACTCACAAAATTATGGGTTGTCAGTGGCACATTCTCCAAAACCTCCACGTGAAGTTCCTCCCCCGTCAGCCAGGAGATGTCAGTGTCCCAGCCAATGGGCTTCTTCTCCCTGAAGCGACCAGAATCTCATTAGCCACACATTCTGCTCAGTGCTTTACCATGAAGCACCTCAAAATAAGCCAGGCTGTTTAATAAATGGCTGGGCTGATTTAAAACAACTCCATTGAAGATCAGAGGATCAGAACAAACGAGATGCAGCTTTTACACAGCATGACACGACATGGTCACATGACCACCATGAGATTTCATTTGGAGTGCCACTTATTTCATTTTAAATTTGGTCCTAGACGCGTCACATTCGCCTCCATCACCACATTCACCTCTAAAGATCTGTGCTGCCACCTAGTGTTGACTACTAATACACAAACTGATAATATATGCTGTTAATAATGCTGCCACTGGCAAAAAATGCTTGAGAGGTTAGGAGAGATAGAGGAAGAGATGAAAAAAGAGTGGGTGAAAGAGAGAGGTAAGACAAGAAGAGTGACTGTGAGAGAAGAGAAAGAGGGCGAGAGAGCAAAAGAAAGAAAAGGGGTGATAGAGCGGGAAAGAGAGAGAAAGGGTCGGAGAGACAGCCATAAACAGAGAGAGAGAGAGAGAGAGAGAGAGAGAGAGAGAGAAATGGCCAAAAAGGAAAACAGAGGGAGAAAAAGAGACACAAGGAGAATGAAAGAGTACGAGACAAAGTGTGCGAGACAAAAAGAAAAAAAGACAGAAAGACGAAGCAAAAAAGAAAAATAGGGAGTGACGTCTTTGTGTTAACAAAATGACTTTGTGTTTATCGGCCAGTAAAGTCTGCAGAGCGGTGATGACACAGCGGAATCGGACCGGAGCATCAAACATCTCCAGAACTATATCTACATAATGAGGTGGGGCGGCGTGTTACCCGTCCTGAACCCTGTAGACGGCACAGCACTCCGGGATCAGGCCGCGCATCATCAGGGCCTTCTTCAGCGAGTCCCTGACCGTCATCCCACAGCGAGCTGGCACCTGACACACACACACACACACCATTAAACAAGAGTGTAAACACAGCAGATCAACAAAATAAAAGTGTATTTTATTTTAAACATGTTTAGTTAATAACAACAAATGAATGCCGTAAACCCTTCTGACCTGAAACTGGTCAGATTGAATAAAGTGGGACTTCTAATAAAAGTAAATGGACAACTTATTACTATGTAATAGGGCTGCAACGATTCCTCGATTAATTAGTGTAATTCGATTATAAAAATGCTTCGATTCATATTTCGTAGCTTCGATGAATCGTTAAATCAGTGCGATGTATCTAAAAACTGCCCGAAACGTGCCGCCATATTGCGGCCGGAACCTTTAACGCGCAGCGCTTGTTGTTTCCACACGGAGCGGCAAGAGAAAGTGCGCATGTTCTCGGGAAAGTCGGAGCAAAGTTTCGTTCAGGGAGAACAATGACGGAGAAAGGAGGAGAAAAGAACGACGGTGAAGGAGAGAAAGAGGAAATCCACAGAAAACGTCAAAACTTGTCAAAAGTGTGGGAGCATTTTAAGCTCAAAAAGATTTTTTGTGAAGGAACAGAACTATGTAGCTACAGCATGAGTGGAAATGATAAATAAAAAACAGAAATAATAAATAAAAAAGGATCTGTGTGGCTGAGATTTACTAAAAGAAAAGATAATTGTGTTTTTATAATATTTTATATACATTTTGAATAAATTCAAACATCATAATGTAATCTACAACTATGACCCGCTTTTAATTTTCACAGTGTGAAATTTACTTTAACGTACACAATGTATGAG